>CM052798.1:130258661-130349245 GCA_028533885.1 Nasua narica | reverse complement strand
GACATGTCCTGAAAGAAGTTGCTGTGGCTAATGTCATAGAGGTTACTGCCTATGTTCTCCTCTAGGGTTTTGATAGATCCCTGCCTCACGTTGAGGTCTTTTATCCATTTCGAGTTTATCTTCGTGTATGGTGTAAGAGAATGGTCAAGTTTCATTCTTCTACATATAGCTGTCCAATTTTTCCAGCACCATTTATTGATGAGACCGTCTTTTTTCCACTGGATATTTTTGCCTGTTTTGTCAAAGATGATTTGACCATCGAGTTGTGGGTCCATCTCTGGGCTCTCTATTCTGTTCCACTGGTCAATGGGTCTGTTTTTGTGCCAGTACCATGCTGTCTTGGTGATCACAGCTTTGTAGTAAAGTTCGAAATCAGGCAATGTGATGCCCCCGGCTTTGTTTTTCTTTTTCATGTTTTGTGTGTATATCTTTTAATTTGTAAGGGTAGATTTTAAACACCACTTGATTCCGTTAAATGACTTTTGTTCTATTGAATTTTATGCTACCTTTACCTTCTTGAACTGGTTTTGGTAAATCATTTTTCTAAGAAATGATATTTTATCTTAATTTTTAAATTTATTGACAAGAAGTTTTTTACAGTATCCTCTTCTTAAATGATAGTAATAATTGCTGAATGTTTAGCCATGTTCCCTTATATATTTCTAATACTTTTGTACCTTTTTTTTTTGTTCTATCACAAGAATTTGTTCCATGTTCTTATTTTTTAAAAGATCAGCTTTTGTCTATGTGGATCATCTCATCTCTTTTGCATCCTTGTTTCATTGTTTATTGCTCTTAGCTTATTTCATCACTTGTTGTAATTTGGGAGACATTACTCCTTTTTTTCCTAGTGTTTTCTTTTTAGTTCTCTTTTTTCAGTCTCTTGTCTATTTTAATTCCTTTCTTCTAAGTGTTAGCTGAATCCTGTATTTTTTGTAACTTTTCAATGATGTATAATACATAAATTATAAATACATAATAATATATAAAAAATATAACACAAGAGTGTTAGATGTTCAGTTTTCACAAAATGATCACTCATGTAAACAGAACCGTATAAATATTTTAATCTCAGTAATCCATAACATTGTTGGAATGTGAAGTCTTTTATTGCTTTTTAACCATTCCAAATCTGTATCTTCCATATTTTCACTTTGATAGCTTTTCTTTAATTATTTCTTTTTTTGTGAAACTGAATGCTCTTAGATCAGCTATCAAGCAATACTTTAACAACTTTTTAAATGAAATGCCTTATAAAAGGCAATACAGGTGCACCTGGATAGCTCAATTAAGCCTCAAGCTCTTGGTTTTGGCTCAGGTCATGATCTCATGGTTCATGGTCTGGAGCTCTGTGGTGTGGCTCCACACTCAGCAGGGAGTCTGCCCCGGGGGATTCTTTCCTTCTGCCCCCATTCACTCTCTCTCTCTGGAATAAATAAACAAATCTTTTTAAAAAAGGTATTATGTATTTGACAATTAAGGAATTAAGGAATAACCAATGGGAGATAGACTCAAGTACAAAGTAGAATTTATGGTTTTCTCATTTGTATTTTGGTTCATATCTGGGGTATTTTTTCTCTATCAATCCATTGTTATAGAAACATATAACTGTATTTTCAGGGGCATCTGGGTGGCTCAGTTGGTAAGCATCCAACTCTTGGTTTTGGCTCAGGTCATGATTTCACTGTCATGAGATTGAGCCCCACATCATACTCTGCACTCAGAATGGAGTCTGCTTAAGACTCTCCCTCCCTTTGCCTCCCCCCTCTATCTCTCTCTCTCTCAAATAAATAAATCTTTTAAAAGGAATAAATTTACTTCTGTATTTTGCACTTTTTTCTCTATTTTTATTTACTTGTTTCTACATAGCAGAAGTATGTTCGCTAATAACCCAGTGCTTCTCCCCATTAACCTATTTTCTCAGTTTTTTTTTTAAGATTTTATTTATTTATTTGACAGACAGAGAGACACAGAGAGAGAGGGAACACAAGCAGGAGGAGAGGCAGAGAGAGAGGGAGAAGCAGGCTCCCCACCGAGCAGGGAGCCTGATGTGGGGCTCGATCCCAGAACCTGGGATCATGACCTGAGCCGAAGGCAGATGCTTAATGACTGAGCCACCTAGGCGCCCTCTATTTTCTCAGTTTTTGAACTCAATACTTTTTATTGTATTTCTATGGCAGTATAGTTTGGTGGTTTTAAAAATGAGCAATTTGTATCATTGTTTATAAATATAAGTTCTAATAATACAATCTATTTGAAAACTACCAGTCTGAGAAATCTTTATATTAGTAAAATGGTAATGATATAATCACATGAGACATCAATATAATGAATGCATTTAATGCAACTTCTATGAAATTGGATGTGTACTATTTTTATACTTTTGACACTTACTTACTAATAAAGCTATTTTTTAGTAAGTTATAGAGAATTGTGTAACTATTAGAAACAAAATAACCATAAAGAGCATTCTAATGGTTGCTTTGAGATGTTTATTTCCTCTTATATACTCAGATAAGCTCTACCTCAGTGAACGTATCTTTCATTAGTTTTAAAAGTTTAAAAGATTGTGATCTCTCTCTCTCTCTCTTTCTCTCTCTCAAATAAATAGATAAAATCTTTAAAAAAAAAAGATATGTTTAAAAAATATGTAGTATTGTTGGTTTTTTTAAAGATTTTATTTTTTTATTTGGCAGAGATCACAAGTAGGCAGAAAGACAGGCAGAGAGAGAGGGGAAAACAGGCTCCCCACCGAGCAGAGAGCCCGATGCGGGCTCGATCTCAGGACCCTGAGATCATGACCTGAGCCAAAGCCAGAGGCTTTAACCCACTGAGCCACCCAGGCACCCCAATATGTAGTATCGTTATTGGGCCTCTCCAATTTGTTTGTTTCTTTGTTTCTATGTATGAAAATGATTATCCTTAACCTGATACATATGATCATGTACTCTAGTTTTTTTTTTTTTTTTTTAATTTGAAGGAAATTTAGGAACCATTTAAGAAGGGAAATAGCATGATTTTTTCGAGGTCATCCAATCTTTTTTTTTTTTTTTTTAAAGACTGGGCTCAACTCAAGTTTTATATGTTCTGATCTGGTATATTAACATTGAATGTTTCTTAGAAACTATCCAGGTACCAAACTAGAATTTTCTTTTCCAGTTAGCTTTTCCTAACGTAGTTAGCCAAAGAGAAGGAGAGAGAAAGAAAAATCTAGGTGATTTTTTTTTGAAGTTTTTAAAACATTTCATTATTGACATATAGTTGACTTATAGTTGACAATGTCATATTAGTTTTACTTGTACAATATAGTGATTTGATAATTCTATACAATATACAGTACTCACTATGATGTGTAGGTACTATCTGTCACAATATACTGTTATTATAATGCTACGGACTATATTCCCTATGTCGTATTTTCCTCTTCATTACTTAATTATTTTATAATTGGAAGCTTGTATCTCTCAATCTCCTTCACCAATTTTCCCTGTACTCCCTTTCCTCTGCAAGCAACTGTTTGTTCTCTGTATCTATGAATTGGTTTTTGGGTTTTTTTTTCAGGTTTTTGGTTCATTTGTTTTGTTTTTTTAGATTCTTCATATAAGTGAAGTCATATTTTTGCTCTCTCTAGATGGACGTAAGTGACTTTTCCCAGGACGTTTTTGTTGAATTTGAAAACCTAATTACTTGAAATAGGTGATACACATTGAAATGACTAATAATTAGCATAAGTGATAATTGCCATAAATGGTAATTGCCATGAACTAAAAGGCAACTTAATGAGTGGGAGAAGATATTTGCCAATGACATATCCAATAAAGTGTTAGTGTCCAAAATATATTAAGAACTTACACAACTCAACATCCAAAAAAACAAGTAAGACATAAACAGACACTTCTCCAAAGAAGACATATAGATGGCCAACAGACGTATGAAAAGATGCTTAACATCACTCATAATCAGAGAAATGCCAATCAAAACTACAATGATATATCACCTCACACCTGTCAGAGTGGCTAAAATAAAAAACACAAGAAACAAGTATTGGCAAGGAAGGAGAGAAATAGGAACCCTCTTGCACTGTTGGTGAGAATGTAAAGTGGTGTAGCCACCATGGAAAACAGTATGGAGGTTCCTCAAAAAATTAAAAATAGAACTACCCTATGATTTA
This sequence comes from Nasua narica, assembly GCA_028533885.1. Lineage (NCBI taxonomy): Eukaryota > Metazoa > Chordata > Mammalia > Carnivora > Procyonidae > Nasua > Nasua narica. The sequence goes on along the minus strand of CM052798.1, from coordinate 130,345,074 downwards.
GTAATTGTACTCCTGGATATTTACCAAAAAATTTACAAAAACACTAATTCAAAGGGAGGTATGCACCCCTGTGTTTATAGCAGCATTATTTACAATAGCCGAATTATGGAAACAGCCCAAATGTTCACTGATAGATGAATGGATAAAGAAGTGGTACATATATACAATGGAACATTATTCAGCCATAAAAAAGAAAGAAATCTTGCCACTTGCAAGAATATGGATGGAAGTACAGATTATAATACTAAGCAAAATAAGTCATTCAGGGAAGGAAATATCATTTCACTCATGTGGAATTTAAGAAACTAAACAAGTGAGAAAAGGAAAAAGAGGGAGAGAGAGAAAGCAAAAATCAGACTCTGAATTATAAAGCACAAACTGATGGTTACTGGAGAGGAGGTGGTTAGGAGCGTCAGTAAAATAGGTGATGGGGATTAAAGAGTACACTTCTGATGAGCACTGAGTACTGTACGTAATTGTTGAATCACTATATTATACACCTAAAATAATATAACACTGTATGTTAACTCTACTGAAATTAAAAGACAATGAAAAAAAAGTGTGAAAACTATCATTTTCAAATTTTAGAATAATTGATGAATCCATAAACATACATGTAATTGCACAATATAGATCTTTATAGATTTCGAATGTTAGCAATTCAATATATACAATCCATTTTTTATGTATGAATCTTATGTGTACATTGAAACAATACTTTTAGTTGTCTGTTTAGAATTCCATTAACCATTATCTTCAAAGAACCTTGATTTTATTCCACTAGCTATTCCTCCCATGTGCAAACATATGCTTATGAGAAGTAGACCCCATGGCCAACTTTATGGATATATCCTACTTGTTTTAAGAGCAGTCTCTTTTTTCTTGCCTTAGAGTGGAGCCCTTGTCTGTAAGGCATAAAATAATGTGAATGACATCTGTAGGGTATTTGGTATTTGATATTACTATTACCCTTGGGTTGGTCTACATTAGCATAGGTTAGTTACTTGTTAGAGTTAGTTCAAATGGGCGTTTGTCTATTTCTTAGGTAATCTACAAGTTAAAAAATCTTAAGTATTAACATTTTATTACAAAATATTATACAACAAATTAAACAAGATAAATTCATTCATAATTGTGCTGATTGGTTTGTCACTATTGGAAAAGAAAGTTACAAATATAAATGTGGAATGGGAAAAACTACAATGAATTGTGTAGCATTGGATTGGAAATTGGAAGCACCGACTTCACGCCAATACATATGTTCCCTAGCTCTGTGCACTGACAAGCTTGGAAACGGTATCACTCATTAGCAAGGAATATATCCTGTCCCCGGATCTTGATGTCTAAATACTATTCCTCACTGAAAGGTAACTAGGCTCATGGGAGAAATGGCAGATTCCCGGGCAGGATCAGGGAGAGTATAAGATGAACTTTGAATATTTTATTGTGCCAAAAAATAACAGGTGCTTAAAAAATGATGGCAATATGTCAAAAAGATATAAATTACTTGAAGTACCTTTCATTGGCTAAATCCAGGACAATTTGAGCATCAAAATAAACAAATGATATAAGTGAATTCTAATCCCTTGAATAAAACAGCAATTTATAAGTGAGTATATACTGCTATAAACACAAAAATGAATAAATAAATGGGGAAAAGAAAATACTTTTTAATACTATAGAATATGAACTAATAAATGTAGAAGGAATGATGAAATTAGAAAATCATTATTTGACAACTCTATGAACATAATTAATTCAGCACAAAGCATCAATAAATCCTAAACTAGTAGTTGCAAATTTGAGGAAGAACAGGATATTTATATAATTTCAAAGTACTCCCAACCAAATACTTATTAATTACAAAGAGGAAAAGACTAAATTCACAGTGGGGAAATCAGGTGGATTATCACCTTAATCAAGTGATCAAAGTTAACACTACCAATTGAGGAAAACATGCAATGAGAAGAAAACATTGCATCTGTGACATTCCTTGAGTTTAGTTAAAAAACAAATGAGATAGGGTGCCTGGGTGGCTCAGTTGTTAAGCAACTGCCTTCGGCTCAGGTCATGGTCCTGGAGTCCCTGGATCGAGTCCCGCATCAGGCTCCCTCCTCAGTGGGGAGTCTGCTTCTCCATCTGACCTCTTCCTATCTCTCATTCTCTCTCTCTCAAATAAATAAATAAAATCTTTAAAAAAAAAAAAACAAATGAGATAGAACATAGGAAAAACAAGTCAGTCATCGGGACAAATGAGAAATTCCAGTTGGTCATACTCAGTTAGAAGGATGCTGTATGTATGATCAAAGAAGCCAGGGCTGGGAGTATAGGTCCTTGATACATATATTCAAGGGAATGAGGTACCCAAGGAGAGCACATGTGGAATGGATGAACTATAGGGAGCACCAGTGTTTAACAGGCAAACTGAGGAAGAGTGCATATTAAGATGGTCAAGAGGAAATCAAGATGGAAAAGGGGAGAATTGGGACAGTGCTATTTGGGAAACCAATAACTTAGTTTCAAGACCAAATACTCAGTAGTGCCACATGTCACAGAGAGATTCATAAATGAGAACTGTTTGTCTCACAGTACAATCTGATACTGTGGTATTGTCATATCTGCAGCAAGTATTATCTAAAATAATCATTTGTTTCCTGAAATAGAAGTTTTCCAGAAGATGTGCCCTTACTTCCTTCTACTGCAACACCTAATGAATGACAAAACTAGTTTGAATGACAAAACTAGTTGAGGTACAGTGTGTTGTGAATTTTACTTGTGGACTTTATAGTTAGAGTAAGAGTCTATTGGGGTAGGAGTTGGCCCAGAGCAGTCCTTGTTTATACTTGCTGTCCTGGTGTCACAGAGTTCCCTTTCACTCTCAAAATGTTCTGGCTTGGATGGTGAATCATATGGTCATCCTATTCTAGGTCCCTGTTGCCAGAATATTCCTGTTCTATCTGAAGCTGGGGAGCTGATAAACATGTCTCTTAGCCAGTTCTTGACATCTTTTATTCATCAACCAGATGCTTATTCACTTCCCGTATAATCTTTCTAAATCAGCTTTCCAGTATTCCCTTTCTTTCACCAAACTTTACATGAAATGGAGACTTCATAAGATGATAATGTGCAAAATGTGAAAAGTTGGTCAAGCAACATTGGAAATGACATATTCAAGTTCTCTTTAAGAGATTGACAAGGCACATGTAGAGACTCTGAAAAGCTTTTCAGTAAACTTCCCAAAGTTGTGAATATATTGTCCTAAAGTGACCATATTTGGGGAACTTTGTTCATGTTTGCCTCAATGTAAAATACATGCAAACTAAGAAAAATAAAACTTTTAACTTCAAATAAGTCAAACTTGGTTATTGTGATTTTGTTAGATTTAGAGTATATCAGGACTTTTCATTTATGCTGAACACAGATATATTATTTAGATGTTCCTAGTGAAATGTGTTTAAACATTTGGCTAAATAGAAAAAAATATACTTTTTGTTGGTAAACCTTTGTGGCAACTTATTGAAAGCTCTGAATCCTAAGAATTCCTAATGTTACTTGAGAACCAAGAAAAGGGAGTTCATATTGAGAAATTATGATAAAATAGATATATATCTGTTTACTTAGGAATTACAGAGATAAGAATAGATGCCATCTGAGATGTTTGCATCTAGAAATTATTGTTTTCCCTCAAACTTTAGCCACCAGTTTTTGGTACCATCTGGACAGTATAGAAGTTTTTATTATCTGTATGATAATTGAAGAGATCTTGGGTTTCATATAATTCTCTTAAAATAACCAGTTTAAAGGGATTATAAGTATTGAAATATCAAGGCTTGTGACCTTTAGATCTAAAATCCTATTTTCGATTACTCTTTGTTTCATCAGAAAACACAGTCTGAAGGTGTATTAGTTAATGGTCAAAGTAGACACGAAACTACCTTTTCTCTACCTCAGGATCATTGAAGCCAAACATACACTTGCTTCTTCTCATTACTCTTGACTCATTAAGCCCTTAGCGTGCAGTGGTACATGCTGCCTGCCTTACTGGTTTATACTAGAATTGTAGATGTCTTTGCTCTCCCAGTATGGCTGGATATGTGTCTCTTCTTCTATCAGCACTTTGTAATAGTAAAAACAGGGTTTGCTGTTGTATTTATTTGATACCATATTATTGTAACCTTAGAAATTTTTGACAGTACAGTTGACATAATAAAATCCTTTATTTCACTTGATCTTACCCAAAAGGCCGAGAAACGATTGTATAAAATCCTTTATTTGAAAGATAGTATAATTTATGTCACTAATGACTTTTTATTGACAATTGAAAGTTATATTGTGGACCAATCCTAGTTTAACTAACCTATCTCCTTTCGCAAATATAATGCAAGAAATTAACTGACGTGTGCTTCCCATTTTGCTGAATTTAAGCCCTGTAAAAGTAACGATCGTTTTCTAATTAGGAACATGGCCACTTACTTGGTAGAAATTCTCTCCTTCTCAGATTTGAAGTGTTTATTCCTTTGATATTCGTGCAAAGTTCAGAATTTAAAGAATAATAAATCCGTGGGACCCTGCTACTGTAGCACCCCTTCCCCCAGTGATGAGTATTGTTGATGGTACATGCAAGGCAGCTTTTTGTCTATTCTGGGCAGTATAAATTTAATGTGTTGTTTTCAAGTATGTCATGTGTCCAGATGCCACAACAATCTGTGCATTAAAAAGGCATTAAAATAAAAGTAAGTAAAATATTTGTGGGTATTTTTTGATGGAGGCCAGGGAATTAGTGATATAATTATGTTTAGATAAACCAATTCTATGAGGTTTCAGGAAAAACAAGCCCTTGTTTTCTTACAGCAATTATAAACATTTTATAATGTATATTTATAATACTCCCCTACGCTCACCACTTACCCCTTATCTATTTCTCCCTATTACTCCTTAATTACCTATTTCTGTTAGTGACAACCATCTTTCTAACCAAATGTTTTGCCAAGTGTGGTCCATGTAGCACTTGAGATTGAAAACGCTGGCATGCAGTTGGTGCTTATTAAAAATTCAGCTTCCTTGGTCTCTCCCCAACCTTACTGACTGGGTGTCTTTGAATAATGAGGCCTGGGACTTAGTATCTTAATTATCACTCAAGTTTAAAAGCACCGTTATCTTCAGCTTTTCCTTTGCCTCATACTGCCTTTCTGTTCTTCCTAAGTTCTGGAACAGCAAACACCAAATGTCTCTTCCTTTCTACTTGCTATGTTGCTCTCTTAGTAGATTGCCTTTGGAAAGTACCTAGATTTGTTTTAAGCTTGTTAATTATCTTCTAACCTTCTAGCCTTTCTTAAACATACCAAAAAGTATCAGATTTGATTATCTCATTGCGCAATACCCTCTATGGTTTCCTGTTGCATTTAGAAGTCTGAAGTTTCAGCCGATTTTTTAAAAGCTTCTTCAGCTTTGTCATACTGCCTTATTCAACCTCCACCAAAGAGGCTGAAGGATCTCACAGTCCCTGCTGAGGCCTTCCATCTACTTCCAGCAGCATTTCTCAAATGCTAGTGCACAAATTACCTATAAGCTGGTTAAAAAAAAAAAAGTAGTGATTCTTAAACATTAAAGGCCAAAAAACAAAAAACAAACAAAAAAAAAAAACAACCAAAAAAAACCCCCAAGAACAAACGAAAACCCCAACAAAAAAACCCTGGAGATTCGTGGACCTGAGCCCCTTGAGCTTTTGATTCAGTAGGACTGTGATGGGGGCATCTGCATTTTAATGAGCATCCCACACAACTCCTTCTGTTGGTGTTGGATGGACAGCATTTTGACAAATGCTGGCCTAGAGCCTCTAGTTGCTCCTGGTGAGTTGGTACCTAAGTAGACTCTACAGACCTGAGTCTTTCTTTCGAGGTGTTCAGTTCCAGCCAGCTGACCCTTCCCAGAGGGACTAGGATTTCCTCATTTTACCCAGGCTACAGCTGACTCCTGAAGAAGCCTGAGTACCCGATGCAGTTTTGAGATGACCTGATTGAAGTACTGCACATTCCTCTTGTTTTTATTTGCTGTCCAAGATGACACATTTAACTATTTGTTCTCCCCTGAACACTTATGCCCATGTTATTCTGTGGTTTATTTTTATTCTTTTACTGGACCAATCTCTTGCTATTCTCTATCTTCTATTTTTCTTTGTATCCCTCTTGAACCCTATCCATTTTCAAGCACTTCATTGATTATCACTTTTACCTCTTGACATCAATTAAAGCCTGATTTTTCTCATAGACACCATTTCCATAAAGCCTTCTTATTTTTTTAGGAATCCCAAGCTTAGAGAGCTGGGATTTTTTTTTTTTAAGATTTTATTTATTTATTTGACAGAGAGAGATCACAAGTTGGCAGAAAGGCAGGCAGAGAGAGAGAGGGGAAGCAGGCTACCCACTGAGCAGAGAGCCCGATGTGGGGCTCGATCCCAGGACCCTGAGATCATGACCTGAGGGGAAGGCAGAGGCTTAACCCACTGAGCCACCCAGGTACCCCTCCATAAAGCCTTCTTAAGTGAAGACTCTTCTTTTTTTAATTCTCCACGTACCTGTGGATTAAAAGTCTGGTTGTTATCTTTTTATTTTCTTATTGTCGCTTCTAGTGCATTTACTTTTCCGCACATATAAAAACAAACTAGACAAATGAAACAAGAAACCCAGCTCCTTTGTAGTTGATTCCATTTGACTGTAGTCACCTCAACTCCTTGTTGCTGTTAAGTGTGGATATCCTGGTCACTCCTCTGTCTTCCTAATTTAGAGTCTTTCTGCCTTAGCCCAATTTCTTCAACGATCCCGAGTGCCTTCACTGTCCACATGTGTGATGTTTGTATTATTGTGGCCCACATTTCCTTGTCTGCTGTGCTGTTTTCCTATTACTATAGTCACTCTGGATCATAACCTGCTCCGTCTCAGTAATAGCATCAGTCACTCCATACTCTCTGTTAATAACCTTTAGTTCTCCAGTCAAAAAAAATCTAGTTCTTTTCTTCCCCAAACTTTGGTTACTTGACCTCATCCAAATTTTTAAGCCCAAAATTTGGCTCACTTTCGCCTAACTCTACACCTTCTGCTGTCTTCACTTCCTTCTCCAGCTTTAGACCCCATAACACATCACTTTATCCACTTTATATAGTATCCTAAACTTTTTTGCCCTATTGCCCTTTTGTCGTGCCTCTCTGGGAAAACCTAAACTTTGCTTAATCCAGCTATCTATCCCTTCCCAAAGCCAGCAGTGAGCAGCTGAGCACTCAGGAAAAACAAACAAACAAACAAACCAAAACCAAAACATGCGATTTTCAATCATGTAGTTTAATGCTACCATGGATTCATGGTTACCAAATTAATTCGGTCTCATAGTGTTTCTCATTAATCCTGTTTTCCCTGGACAGCCCTTTCTATTTTGCTCCTGCATAAATTTTCCCCTGCATAAATTCCAGCCTCTTCACTCAAATTTCCAAAGTCTCTACGTTTCATATCCCTCTTAGAAGATAATCATGCCACCTACTTCATAGTGAACGTAGAGCTGCTAGGTGGAACTTTGTTTACTTTGAACTACCAAACCTCAAAACTTACATTAATCTTACCCATCCTTTTTCCCTCTCTACTGTTAAAGTGAAGGAGGTAGTTTGCTGTGATTATTACTTCAAGTGTGCACTGAATTCTATCCCTTCTTACTGACTTGAAAATCATTTTTTAATTTTTTTCCTGTCTTTTCACCCCCTCACTTTCTATTGGCTTTCACTTATTATTTAGACTGACTCCAATTTACATCTGCATTCAAAAACAAGCCCTCAAGAGTAAAACAAAAGTATAACAAAAAAATCTTCCTTAACCTTTCCTTTCCTCTCTGAGTAATATCCTATCTCTCCCCTTTCCTCTACTTATTTTGTAATAGATTTGTCTATGCTTTCCATCTCTTCTTTCTTACCTCTTATATATTCCTTTGCCCGTGGGAAGTAAGTGTTTTAATGAGTGTTTCAAGAAAGAGGCAGAGATGACCATTGTTAAATGATGTTACAAAGGCACATAAAACTGATAAATACTCAAAAAAAAAAAAAGCTGAGAAATACCCACTCGATTTAGGTCTTAAAGGAGCCATTGCTTCTTTCACTCAGCGCACGATTTTGAGATTTAGCTTCATTGTTGCATATTATCATTATTATTATTATTATTTTGCCGAGTAATATTACACTGTATGAATAAACCACAGTTTATCAGTTCTTCTGTTGATCAACATGAGGGCTATTTCCAATTTTTGGCTATTATGAATATACTATGAACATCCTTGTATGAAGCATTTTTGTGGGTGTGTATTTATCTTTCTTAGATAAATACCTAGGAGTGGAATTGCTGGCAGTTAACTTTGTAAGAAATTGCCAATTTTCCAAAGTAGTTGTGATTTGACACTCCCATCAACAATGCACTAGAAGTTCAATTGTTCCACATCCTCCCAGTATTTTGTATAGGAAAACTTTATTTTTTTTAAAGATTTTATTTATTTATTTATTTGAGAGAGAGAGAGAGAGAGAGAGAGAGAGAGAAAGAGAGGGGAGAAGGTCAGAGGGAGAAGCAGACTCCCCACAGAGCTGGGAGCCCAATATGGGACTCGATACCAGGACTCTGGGATCATGACCTGAGTGGAAGGCGGTTGCTTAACCAACTAAGCCACCCAGGAGCCCAGGAAAGCTTTATTTGTACCATTCTAGTGGATGTACTGATATTTTAGTTCTTATTTTAATTTGCATTTTGCTGACTGCTAATGGTATTGAGCTTTTTTGTGTGCTTATTTGTCATCTGTGTATTTTCTTTGATGAAGTTGCTGTTCAAGTCTTTCACCTGTTTTTTTTTTTTTATTGGGTTGTATGTTGTATATTATTGAGTAGTTCTTTGTACATTCTGGATGCAATTTCTTTTTTCAGATACAGGTATTATCAATATTTACAAACTGTCTATAAATTACATATTTATTTTCTTTTTTCTTCCTTATATCTTTTGATGAGCAAAAACTAATTTTGATTATAGTCAGTACATCCTCTTTTTTTTTTCCTTAATAGTCTATACTGTTTGTGTTCTAAGAAATGTTTGCCTACACAAAGGTCATAAAGATAATCTCTTTTTTCCTAGTAACTTTATTGTTTTAGCTCTTTTGTTTAGGTCTATGATCTATCCTCAATTGACATTTATTTATTTGAGGGAAAGAGAGTGAGTGTGAGCAGTGGGAGGGGCTGAAGTAGAGAGAGAAACAGGCTCCGCACTGAGCAGGGAGCCAGATATGGGATTCGATCCCAGGACACTGAGATGATGACCTGAGCCAAAGGCAGATGCTCAACCACCTGAGCCACCCAGGCACCCCTATCCTTAATTGATTTTTATATGTGGTGAGATAGGGGTCTAATTTTGGCTTTGTTTTCCCATAAGGATATATAGTTGTTCCAGCACTATTTGTTAATACTGTATTCATTTTAGTTCCATCATATGGATGAGGTAAAGATTCCTTTCCTGGTATATGACTTTTGGGGGTTACACAGCTAACTATCTTGTAGTTTCCTTTCTTATGAAATTTTATGTCAGTGTTGGCTAGTTATCAGGATTTTAGAAATCACCTTTTCAAATATTCAAGTTTTGGCATATTTTTTTCTGCAGCTATAAAGGAAATTAATTTGGCAAAGTGAAGATGAGGTAGTTACTTTGATCCCTGAAAACATTAAGAAGACCACTGGTTAGCTCTCCAGTTTTACACAACAGGAATTTGTTCCTGCTTATAATAGCTTATTTCGATATTATATTTATGTCAAAATATACATTGTCTACTGTGTCACACTTAGATTGTCTCCTAAACTACTTATTTTTTTTCATTTCCTTAAGTGTGGGGAATTACCTCTGGAGATCTGAATCATGTGCTTTTGCTTGAAATATTAAAATATGGATTCCACAAGTGGAGGAATATGGAAATGACATTTAAAGTACATTGTAGAGCATGAGTAAATCATAAAATGTGAATGAGCTTGTCAAAACCATGGAACTAAAAGCTGAATTTGATAGTGCACCAGAACATGAGTAAGGAACACATGACAGACTTGTTATTAATGGTCCTGTATATTAAGCATTTTATCTGGGAAATGGGCCATTATTTGGATGACTTAAATACGTTGCTTTCGTGATCAGCTTTGAGTTTTTAAACCACCAGTCTGGGAATAATGAGTGCATCAGATCAGGGACAAGTGCCTTCTTTATTTATCCACTACTTTGTTCATCCCAACATCGGTATAATATTTTATTTTCATGATTGGTTCTCAGTTCTCACCCAGTCATAAACTAATAGGTAGATCTTCTGCTTATTTATAGCTTCATACTAAAGCAAGAATTTTTTTAAGGAAGGATCTTTTAGCCTTAAAAACTGAGATGATTATTTTTTCCGTGGTCATGGGTTGAATTTTTTAATAACCTGTGTTTTGATCTGTATTTAAATGTCACAGTCTGGATTGAATGCTTTTTCTGGAAGCAGAGACATATGTGGAGGCTTCAGGTTTCTTATTTCTTTACTTGTTCTTTCTGGATTTCATAAAAAAGGTATCAATGAGCAATAAAATAACTTGGTCGGAATGTGATAGGATATTGAACTACCTTTGTTTTTAAAGGTCACATATTGTATTTAAAAATATGTGTGGCAAACTGCTGTGTAAAATTCAGGTTAAGAAAGGACATTAAAAACAAAAACACTCCCTTTAATCTGAAAAGTCCTAAAGAGTGTAAAGTTTTAATTAAATAAAAATTAATTATGAAATATTTTAATATGCAATTTAGGCATTAAATAAAATTAGCATTTTTTCTTTCTTAAGTATGTGTTATCAAGTTTCAAGAATGTTAAAAACTTCTCTGATGATTTAATCTGAAATCATTCCTACAGCGAAATTCATAAATAATAAATATTATCTTATTAATCCATATTTTAGTTTAGCTGGGTCTCAGAGCAAGTTAGTTCCTCAGGGAATGCGATGTTCTTTATAAAAGGAGGTGATGAGATGTAATCTCCAAGGAATTAAATTGTGAAAACAATCTTGGTATTGTACATGCTAATATAAATCTGTTATTCCCTTTCCGCATCTATCACAACACATTTTAAATTGTGGCTGATCTTGTATGCAAATAGCTGTCTTATTAGAAATTGCGGCTCTATGTGCTAATGTCTCCCTGGATTTCTTGGGAGTTTGCTATCTAACCATCAAAGCAATAGAAATGAATGATGATTACCGCAATGCTTTGAAGAACAAAGAAAAGTCAGAACATTTTAGAGGTTCTAGATGTCTGAGGCACTGACAGTTTGCACCATACAAATGAATGGGAATCTCTTTAGATCATTTAAAATATCCTCGGTGTGTTTATTAGGAAAGTAAAATATTTCTACCTTCTTGTGTTTGTTACAGCTAATAAAATGTAAGTCATTTGTGCATGGGTGTGTTCTTTAGATGTTTTTTTGTTTCATCGTTTGGCAAAATTTTATTTTGCTTAAAGAATAGAATAGAATGAATAAAGAATAGAGTAGAATAATTTCAGAGAATAAAGTTTTAATTTTTGAAATTTTGGTTAAGGATTATCAGTCACCAAAATTATTGGGAACAAAAATTTAAGGCTAGTTCCTCTTTAGTGTATCTCTTAGGTTGAAATTCTTTTGAAGATTTTATAGTCACAGGTTATATACATATAAAATATATCAATTCATAGAGTATTAGCCTTTATAAAAATATTGGTTCTTTAGCTTTTTTGGTATCACTTTGTTCATTTAAAGTACAGTTTAAAATAAGTAAAATCTAATTCCTTTTGTTGAAAAATATTCTCTATGGAGCCCTTCCTTTTTTATTTACTACAGGTAAGGAATAAATAAAATACTGGCCTTTAAAGTATTATCTCTGTTAGGATTTTGGTTTAAATGACCAAGTAGGAATTGAAGGAAGCATAGTGAGTGACCGTTTTGGTAGGTGACCTTTTTAAAAAATTTAAGCTATTCCATAAAGGCAATAAGCAGAACTAAATTGAAGGGGGAATAATGTCTTTGTATTTATTTATTTAAACTAACTTCTCTCCTAAAATGGAGTGATATTTTTTCTAGCCCTACATATCAAGATTAAAATAACTTGACTCCTTTTTACAATTAATAAATGCAAAACATGATGCAAATGGATTGCTATATTTTTATGATGCTTATATTAATGTTCTGGATAATAACAAGTGAAAATATAGGATTAGGTGATGTCTTGGTTTCATTTCTGAAATTTCAAGGTTGTATTATCTTAGATGTGAAAGCTACATGGTTTATGAGAGGTGAAGATTTAATTTATTTGATTTTTTCTTACTTTGCACATTCTTAAGTATTACCATAATATTAAATTTGAAGATTATTATGACTAGAAAAATAGATTTTTAGCAGAACTTATAGTTTTCTTACACATAAGTAGTAATTATTAATTTGGGGATGCCTTTTACTGTGTTAGGTGTATCATTGTTGGGATTGCTCTATGTGACCACATATATAAATAAACAATACAGTTTGAACTGAACAGATTTCAAAGACATTTGGCATTTGAGAATCTTAATAATACTCTTTAGGAAAATTACAGTTTAATAATTTGTATGGAGACATCTATACATACTTGTTTAAGTTAGGGTGATACTACCTACTATAACAAACAAGTATAAAGTGTATGGAGGCTCAAATACTACAGGTTACTTCTTGTTCTCGCAGCAGTGTGAAAGAGAAAAAACAAGTTGGTTGAGTGGGTTTCCTTTGTGTAGTCATTCAGGATCCAGGATATCACAGGCTGTGCCATCTTCATCACATTTTCCCAGCATCGCTGTGGGGGCCATCTCCATTTTAGCCAGGTGAATGGGTGCATATGGAAAGTGTTTATAGGTTAATTCTAGAAGTAGAAACACTAATTTATTCATAATCTGTTGGCTGAAACTCAATTACATGCCCACAACTAATGTCAAAGGAGGCTGGAAAGTTGTCAGGTAAACTCAGAAACAAAACAACAAAACGAAACAAAAACCCCAAAACATGTATTTTAGTAAGTAGCTAGCAATTTTTCCTATAGGCTCCTTTTGTGGTCATGAAATAGCCATGCACATCCTTTTTAAAGTTCCCCACTTACTGTAGCCGGGACAAAGCCGAGGATCTCAAGCCAGTGCATAGTGCTCCCTCTCAGGTTGGAATGTGCTTCCTTGAAGTTTACAGACTATAAAATTTTCCTAATGGTGAAGCAGAAGATAACTGCTTCATATCTCCTATAATCACTCCCATTTAGAGAGGAAAGAATGGGAAACATACAGGAAGCACTGATCCAGCATGATAATGAAACCTGCTGTGCGCAAGGCCACTGAGAAGGCCCATTGTACTGACAGAGTTTTCTTCCTTGGACCCTAATAATGGTTTTTTAGAGAAGTTCCCTTGCCCATTGTTCTTTATGGTCCTCCCTTCTGGATGGTTCTCCTTTCTGGTCACATATGAAGTGGATGTTCCAAATCTACAGAGTTTGCCTTCCTTGGGGGCTGCAATCTCCTCGTTTAAGTTTAGAGGTCCAAGGATTGTTTTTCATTCACATACTTTTTTAGACAAAGTTGATTTCCTTGTAAATATAATTCCTCAGATTTTAGTATCCTTCTTAACTATTTCTGGTTAGTTCCATGTGACAGTGCAGTTTCTGCTACATATATTTTTTTGAAGTTTTTATTTAAATTCCAGTTAGTTGGCAGTGTAATATTAGTTTCAGATGAACAATACAGTAATTCAGCTCTACTATACAATACCCTGTGCCCATCACAAGTGCCCTCCTTAATCCCTACCCCCTACCTCACCCATCCCCTCACCCACCTGCCCTCTGGTAACCATCAGTGTGGTCTCTACAGTTAAGAGTCTTTTGCTTGGTTTGCCTCTCTTTCCTGTCCTTCCCCCCCCTTTGCTCATTTGTTTTGTTTCTTAAATTCCACATATGTCTGCCACATATTTAAATTCAATAAAAATAATACAATTTGAAAGATGTGGGTTAAATCATGTGCATGTGAGTTAAATCGTGTGCATGTAATGTAGTAAGCCTGAAAATATTAGTAAATGGTAGTCATTTATACTGTTTACAGAAGGAGAGACAGAACTAGAACTCAAATTTATGCACTTTTGTCACCTATGTCATGCTTTTTAAAACAAGATTCAAAGTATCTGAGATTCAAACTTTAGCCTTTTTGGGTAACAGAATGGGTAATTGGAAAGAAACATATTGCCAAGAGTATGCCTACAACTCCAACCCACCTGAATCAATCGTACATGGTTTTCACATTTACAGATAATACTTTTAACAGTTTGGTTTAATTGAGTATTTATAGTGCTTGATAAAATGAACATTACCAAGAACAAATAATTGGGAAATTTAATTACTGGTAACTGTATCCTTGATGATTTATTTGAAAGAATTTTGTGTTCTTCACTGATATCTAATGGAATAAGTCAAAGACATTTTTACCCATTGCTTTAAAAATGAATTTGATGGAATAAATTATTCCTGAAGTTTGTAGATAGTCCTTTTGATTTTTTTTAGGACTTCATCATAATTATTTTCTTTCTTTGCAGCAGGCATTTTGGAGATCAAAGATGGGTAGAAAAGATGCCTCCACTATAAAACTTCCTGTTGATCAGTACAGAAAGCAAATTGGTAAGCAATGAATTCCCTTTGATACATTCCTGTGAATTAAGATAAAGAAAAAAGCAATTATGTGTGATATTAAGAAAATACTTTTTCTTAATACATAAGATACACAGAATATGAATAACAAAGGACTATATATTTTTAAAGAGCAAAAAATAAGTGTAGCCTGCTTACCAGTGGAGAAATATACTTTGTGTACTTGTGATTTTCAGAGCTCTTATAATTTTTATTAATTTAATAAAAGCAAAAATACATTTTATTATTTTTCTTAAGGTTAGATGATTTTATATCATAAGTATTTTTAGTGTTATCATCTATTAAATCATTTATTTTTATCCATGTAAAAACTTTTAATTTTGTTGACTCAATGACAATAATTTGATAAGCCTGAAATTCTTCTTTAAAATTTTACTTCAGTAAGATAGTGGACTAGAGAAAAATCCACTAGTCAACATAAAAAAGTAACAGGAAGCTTTTCCATTTTAGACTAAGTACAAGATTTTCTACCCATTCTTTTCAAGGGCACATGGAGTATTTATAAAAAATTACCCACATACAAAGTCACAAACTAAGTTCCCCTAATTTTAAAGAATCCCTATCCTACAGCTACAACTTTGAGCAAAGTGAGTAAATTAGAAATCAGTTAGAACCAAAAAAGGTAACCTACCCTTTCCAATCCTACACCCTCTGGTTTTATATGTTTCTACTCGCTTCCATCCATTCCCACTTCTTTGGAAATAAAAAAATAGCTATTAATAAAAAAAATCTTCTAAAATACTGAAGAATAAACAGAGAAGTTACAATAGAAGTCAAAATAAATAGAAATTATTGATACCAAAAGAGTATATACCTATTTTATAAATGTGACATATAAGGTGCAGTCCATAAAGATATTTCTGTAAAACAAAAGAGATGCAAAATAAAAAGAATATTTAGAATATATATAACCAATTAAAGATTTGTATGTAGAAAAATAAAACCCCTCTTTAAATAAATAAAGTAGTCTGGAAATCCAATGCTAAACTGGGTACAAAACATGAAGAGGCAATTCATGATAGAAGAAATCTGAATAAACAAAAATAAAAACAAAACAAAAAACTATTACAATAAAAAATGAAATTAAAAGAGTCTTACAAAATGACCTAACTCATCTAACTGGTAGTCAGATAAAAGCAAATTTAAAAAAGTATTTCTAACTGGATTAAATTTCTTGGGGGATGGTTTATGATGCTTGAATTTTTTTTTTTGGCATATTCCTCCTTCCTTCACTTATAGGATGCTTGATGAATAAATAGTATGGGTTGTTATGTTATTTATGTGTTTAAGCAGGACTGACTTATCAGATTAAGGTCTCTGATCAAATGGGATATGCTAACCACATAAAGAATAGCCATATCGTGGATCAATTCACAAGCCAACTCTTAAATATACAATTCTTAGAATTTTGACAAGCGTACATACCCATGTAACCAGAAATGCCAATCAAAATAGGAACATTTCCATTTTCTCAGGTAATTCTTCATATCTGCTTTCAGTCAGTCTCTACCCACTTCCGTATGCAACTACTGTTCTGATTTCTATCGCCACCCATGAATTTTTTCTTAAATAAGTAAATAAGTAAATAAATAAATAGAAGGCCTGCAAAGTTTTTATTGAAGTTGACTTTTATCTAACTATCAATTTTGGAGAATAGACATTAAAATCTAAATTCTTCTGTTTTATAAACATGGCGTATCTTTTGTTTACTTATATTCATATTTATTACAGCCAAAAAAGGATGAGACAAAGTAATATAATTGTCAGGCCTCTGCCCTTTTCTTATACTAAATTGTTCAGAGGGTGCTGTGATATGCACTATATCCTTATACAAAGTTCTTTTTCCTGTTTTACTTCCTCTTGAAAATATTAGCTGCACAAGATCCACCTGTCTCACAAGGTTTTTTGGAGATCCATGAGAAGTATCAGACCATTTTGTAAACTACAGTGTTGCATAGATGTGTTATCCTGTGTGTACTTTGCAAATACAGTTATCATAATCAAACACAATATATTAAAAGTGAAAGACTGATGGTATACTTTTGTTCACTACTTTTCAGGATAATGCACTGCAGTCTTAAGATTCTTATGCATATACTATAGAATATTATGATATATGTAAGTTTTTTGTAAAGATAGAAATGAAATAGAAAAGATATTGACTAGTTAATTAATACAAACTAATTAAGATATTAACTAACTCAAGGATTTTCTCAAGGAAGGATTATCTGATTTTCTGTATCAGAAAATTAGTAAGTACTATTAGTAAGTACTACAAGCCTGAGCTCACACTAATGATGATAGATCTATCACTGGCACCATCTCCCTTAAATGGAGTCCTGTGCAGATGTTTCCCAGATCTGATAAAAAATGTGAGTGTATAAATCAGCCATAATTATCTTGAAGAGATATTTCAGTATTGGTGGTAAGAAAAAATATATAAATATATATTATATTTATATAATATATATAACTGATACAATATAAATAGCAAATAAAATGAGTATCACAGTGGGTTTTTTTTAATGGTTGGAGATGTTTATTTATTTATTTATTATTTTTTCTGTGTTCCAAGATTCATCGTTCATGTACCACACCCAGTTCTCCATGCAATATGTGCCCTCCTCAATACCTACCACCAGGTTCACTCAACCCCCCAACCCACTCCCCTCTGAAACCCTCAGTTTGTTTCTCAGAGTCCACAGTCTCTCATGGTTTGTCTCCCCCTCCAATTTCCCCCAATTCACCCTTCCTTTCCTTCTCCCAATGTCCTCCATGTTTTTCCTTAGCTCCACACATAAGTGAAACCATATGATAACTGACTCTCTCTGCTTGATTTATTTCACTCAGCCTAATCTCTTTCAGTCCCATCCATGTTGATACAAAAGTTGGGTATTCACTCTTTCTGCTGTTTTTTTTTTTTTACTACTAAAGTTATTGGTAAGTTAATTCAATTGCTAGTTAATAAACATTCACAAAGAATAGTGGTATTACATATGTGCAATGTCCTCTTGTTATAAAATCTCACTTATTTATATAATTTTTGTATGGTCAGTCAGTAACTATATGTGGTAATACCAGTGCCATTTTTTGAATGATGATTTTAATATCACTGTTTAATATTTATCTTCTGCTTAAAGTTTTGCCTTTTTAATTATGTGCTAAATGACAATGATTAATGGATTTCATAAAAGCTTTCTTTACAATATTCTTTGCTCAGGTAAGAATCAAATGGGCTGATACTGTGACTGGAAAACACCTAATATATACAGAATCCTCATATTAAATGGATACTGTTTTAATTACCATAGCATGATCTTGAAATGTGTAGTGAAGATGAAATATATTCTTGATTTCCAGGCAATGCACCTAAGAAAAACAATATTCTGAAATATTGCTGGATTAAAGGAGAAATAAATTGGAGTCTTTTCATTTCTTCAAATATAATATTGTAAAAATAGAGTAAAATTACCTAATATTACATGTATTATTCTAGAGATAAATTATTTCAAGATTGGAAGAGAATTTTAAAAACTGCCTTAACATAATTAAGATATTTTCTAAGTATATGTTATTAAGTATGTCAGGCCAAATAATACTTATATGTCTTAGGTAAATAATTATAAAACACAACTAATTTACTTGTAAATCTCTATTTTCTTATATAATAAAAGTTGCTAACAGTTATTAAGCATCTTGTGCCAAGCACATCTTATTTTATCTTTGTAATAGTCTGGTAAAAAAGCAACTACTATTATATAACTCCATTATACAGAATAGGAAGACTTGGCACAGATGGGTTAAAGAATTTTCCCAAAGTTCTTCATTTAGTAAGAGGTAGAGCCAGGACTCAATTCCAAGAAATTGACCATGTAATACCTTCACTATACTACTTTTCTGGGGCTGAAGACTATGTTAGGTACTGGCAGATGCAAAGATAATTGAGTCACAAGATATGAGTTCATGGAATTGACAGAATAATAACACATTGTCTGTCAGGAGCGTCTGAGGCACCTCTCTCTGCCCCTAATTTAGAAACACCAAAATATGATGCTTCCATTTCTTAATTCTGTTTTTAAAACTCCTAAGACATTATTATTTTAGCTTATTCAGTCAAAGCTCATACAATTGTATACATATTTACCACTACCCTGCTCTTAATTCTCATTTACATCCCAGATCTTAAATCTGAAATCATGTTCTTTGTGCCTGGTGAGCATTTTTTGGAATTTCTTAGAGTGTATGTCTACTTGTGGCAAGTTCTTTTTCTTTTATGATATTAACATATCATTTTTTAAAAGTTTTTCTTGAAATTCCATTTAGTTAACATACACTGTAACATTAGTTTTAGGTGTACAATTTAGTGATTTAACACTTCCATGCAGTACTCAGTGCTCATTACAGCAAGTATACTCATTAACTCCCATCACCCATTTAACCCATCCCCCCCCACCTCTTGCTGGTAACCGTGTTTGTTCTCTGTAGTTAAGAGTCTGTTTCTTGGTTTCCCCCCACCCATTTTGTTTCTTAAATTAATTCCACACATCAGTAAAATCATATAGTATTTGTCTTTCTCTGACTGACTTATTTTGCTTAGCATAATACCCTCTAACTCTATCCACATCATTGCAAATGGCAAGATTTCATTCTTTTTGATGGTTGTATAATTAATATTCCATTGTGTGTGTGTGTGTGTGTGTGTGTGTGTTTGTGTGTGTGTGTACATAAGGGAAATGGAATTTTCTTTGGAAAAATGTCTATTCATGTCTTCTGCCCATTTCTTTTTTTTTTTTTTTAATATTTTATTTATTTATTTGAGAGAGATCACAAGTAGGCAGAGAGGCAGGCAGAGAGAGAGGGAAGCAGGCTCCCTGCCAAGAAGAGAGCCCAATGCGGGGCTGGATCCCAGGACCCTGAGATCATGACCCGAACCGAAGGCAGAAGCTTTAACACACTGAGCCACCCAGGCGCCCCTCTTCTGCCCATTTCTTAACTGGTTTATTTATTTCTTGGGTGTTGAGTTTGATAAGTTCTTTATAGATTTTTGGATACTAACCCTTTATCTGATATGTCATTTGCATATCAAATCCTCTCATTCCATAGGTTGCCTTTTAGTTTTGTTGATTGTTTCCCTCTCTGCGCAGAAGCTTTTTATCTAGATGGAGCCCCAATAGTTTATTTTTGCTTTTCTTTTCCTTGTCTAGTAAGAAGTTGCTACAGCCAATGTCAAAGAGGTTGCTGCCTGTGTTCTCCTCTAGAATTTTGATGGTTTCCTTTCTCACATTTACATCTTTCATCTATTTTGAATTTATTTTTGGTACGGTATAAGAAAGTAGTCCAGGGGCACCTTGGTGGCTCAATGGATTAAAGCCTCTGCCTTCAACTCAGGTCATGATCTCAGGGTCCTGAATAAAGCCCTGGACCATTGGGCTCTCTGCTCAGCGGGGAGCCTCCCCCCCTACCGCCTGCCTCTCTGCCTACTTGTGATTGCTCTCTCTGTCAAATAAATAAATAAAGTCTTAAAAAAAAAAGAAAGTAGTTCAGTTTAATTCATTCTTTTGCATATTACTGTCCAGTTTCCCCACTACCATTTATGGAAGAGACTGTCTTTTTTTTCCCACTGGATATTTTTTCCTGCTTTGTTGAAGATTAGTTGACCATATAGTTATGGGTCCATTTCTTGGTTTTCTATTCTGTTCTGCTGATCTGTGTGTTTTTGTGACAACACCATACTGTCTTGCTCACTACAGTCTTGTAATATAGCTTGAAGCCTGGAATTGTCATGCCTCAGGATTGCTTTGGCTGTTCAGGTCTCTCATGGTTCCATACAAATTTTAGGATTGTTGTTCTAGCTCTGTGAAAAATGCTGGTGGTGTTTTGATAGGGATTACATTGGATGTTTAGATTGCTTTGGGTAGTATAAACATTTTAACAATATTTGTTCTTCCAATCCATGAGCGTGGAATGTTTTTTCATTTCTTTGTATCCTCCTCAATTTCTTTCATAAGTGTTCTATAGTTTTCAGAATATCTATCTTTTACCTCTTGGGTTAGGTTTATTTCTAGGTATCTTCTGGGTTTTGGTGCAATTGTAAAGGGGCTCAGTTCCTTGTTTTGTCTTTCTGCTGCTTCGTTATTGGTGTATAGAAATGCAACAGATGATTTTGTGTCCTGTGACACTTTTTAATTCGTGTATCAGTTCTAGCAATTTTCTGGTGGAGTCTTTCAGGTTTTCTTCATAGAGTATCATGTTGTTTGCAAATAGTGAAAGTTTGACTTCTCCCTTGCCAATTTGGATACCTTTTATTTCTTTTTGTTGTCTGAGGCTAGGACTTCCAGTGCTATGTTAAATAACAATGATGAGAGTGGACATCCCATTCTTGTTCCTGACCGTAGAGGAAAAGCGCTCAATTTTTCCCCATTGATGATGGTGTTAGCTGTGGGTCTTTTGTATATGGCCTTTATGTTGTTGAGGTATGTTCCCTCTATCTTTACTTTATGGAGAGTTTTTGTCAAGAATGGAAACTTGCTTATTGCTGTCATAATACTTTACTTTTTAATTACTACAGCTTTATAATATGTTCTTGACAAATGGTAGAACAAATTCTCTCCCCTCTTTGTTGTTTTTAAAACTTGACTCAGTTACTTTTGGTACTTTATTCTCTTATGTGAATTTTAAAATTAGCTTTATATAGTCATGAAAAAGACTATTGGTAGTCATCTTGGAATTAGAGTGGAGTTATAGATTACTCTGGGAAGAATTTATATCTTTATATATGAAATTTGTATCAATAACATATAGGTGTACATTTGATAAATTTTCATTATTTTCTTCATAAAGTTGTTAAATTTTCTGAGTTAAACAGAAGTGATATATATACCTCAATTTTTTGCTATTATTGAGACTAGATCTTATAAAATTATATTTTGTAATTGGTCATTGCTGCTATATAAACATGCTATTGAATTTTAATTATTACTCTTACATTAAACAACTTGAGTACATTTTCTTGTTAGTTGTAATAATTTTAATTTCTCTTTGATTTTCTATATAGATAGTTTCTAATAGATATACTTTAAAATTTTTAAATTCTTGCATTTAATCTTTTTATCTTGTTATGTTGTGTTTTTCAATTGGAAACAGATATTAATATTCTATTTCTAAATTTAAAGGAAATGCTTCAGGCATTTTGCCATTATATGTGATGTTAGTTCTAGGTTTTTGGTACATACTTGTTGTTGAGCTGAGGAAATTCCCCTTTGTTCTTAGTTTATATAGAGGTTTTTTTTTTTTTTTTTTCATTTTTTAAAGTAATGAAGTTGAATTTTACTGAAGATTTTTTTCTATTGGAAGAATATTATTTATTCTGTCAAATTGTGTTAATTTTCTAAACTATCTTTACATTGCTGACATAAATCTTTGTTTTGATTTCTTAAAAATACACAGTAGATTTTAGTTTACTGGTATTTTATGACTTTTTATACATTATTTTTTATAAATGAAATTGACATATGTCTCTCCATTCTCTTATCATCTTTGTTCAGTTTAAGTTTGAATGCCATACAAGATTTGTATACTGAATTGGAAATATACCCTTTTTTATATACTCTGAGACAGGTTACACAAATATGGAAATATAACCTTCTAGAATGTTGCTAAAAGTCCCTAGCAAAACTCCTGTTTGATGCTTTTTATTTGAGTGGATCTTTAATTATTTTCTCTCTTCTTTTTTATCAATTAATAGATCTATATTTTTGAGCAACTCTAGGTAACATATTCAGTGATAAAGTTGAATGAAAAAATTTCAAATATATTCATATAATTGTGTGTAAATTTTTTAGTATTTTTAAAATATCTACTATGTTTCTTTTTTTAGTTGATGTTATTTAACTTTATCAACATTAACCGAGATGTCTAATTTTTTACACATTTTAAAGAATTAGCTTTTGGTTCTATATTTTCTACTGTTTCTTTTTCCATAATTTTACTCTTTATGATTTCCTTCATCGAGATTTCTTAACCTTTTCCTTGGTAATTATTTGAGTTGAATGCTTTGCTATTTGTTTTTTAAACTTTTTGAAAATAATGTATTCATTTAATGGATCTTTTTTTAATCTCATTATTGGCAACATTACATTATTTAGAGCTTTCTTGAACTTTTATATATATTTATTTCATATACATAAGTATTTCATATATATTTATACATTAATATAATTTGAATTGATTTTTTTAAAAAGATTTTATTTATTCACTTGACAGAGAAAGAGAGATCACAAGTAGGCAGAGAGGCAGGCAGAGAGAGGAAGAACATATATATATGTTCTGCTAAGCTGAGAGCCCAATGTGGGGCTTCATCCCGGGACCCTGAGATCATGACCTGAGCTGAAGGCAGATGTTCAACCCACTGAGCCACCCAGGCGCCCCTGAATTGATTCTTAAACTTACTGTTTTTTTTGTTTTTTGTTTTTTTAAAGATTTTATTTATTTGAGAGTGAGAGATGGAGAGAGAGCATGAGTGGGTGGAGGGAGAGTGGAGAGGGAGAAGCAGGCTCTCCACTAAGCAGGGAGCCCCATGTGGGACTCCGTCCCAGGACGTGAGTTGAAGGCAGATCCACCCAGGCTTTCTTCAGAGACTGTCAAGAGTTAGTTTGCAATATTAAGCATTTCTCTATTGCTTCGTATGTGATCAATTTCATTTATGTTCTGTCTGTGCTTGAAAGGAATAGGTATTCTCTAACATTAGGATACTATACTGCTTATGTTGCTTGTGGTGTTCAAAACTATTTTGTACTTTATATGAATGTTTGAGCTATTGTTCTGTGAGAAAGGAGAATTAAAATACCCTCATAGGACTTTGGAGATGTTAGTTTTTGTAATTCTATTGGTTTTTGCTTTGTATATTTTAAGGCTCTGTTTTTGTTGCATAGCATTTCTGAATTTTTATATATTTCTGGTAATTTTTCTTTTTTCTATTAAATAATGGTCTTTTTTTTTTTAATTTTATTTATTTTATTTTTAACAGAGAGAGAACACAAGCAGGCAGAGAGGCAGGCAGAGGCAGAGAGAGGAGCAGGCTCCCTGCTGAGCAAGGAGCCCGATGCGGGACTCGATCCCAGGACCCTGGGATCATGACCTGAGCCGAAGGCAGCCGCTTAACCAACTGAGCCACCCAGGCGTCCCAATAATGGTCTTTTTATTTCTAAAAATGCATTTAAGTTTTTCCTTGGAGCTTTTTTTTGTCTTACATTAGTATTAGTAAATACCCTTCTTTTGTTTAGTATTCTGATATTTTTTTCCTATGGCTTTACTTTCGTCTCAACTTTAGCATTATGTTTTATGTTTTTGATATAGCGCAGGAATCCTTCTTTTTGAGCAAACAAATTTAATTCTGTATCATTTCCTGTGAATGAAAATCTAGATATATTTCCACAATTTTATTTTGTAATTTTTACTTGTGGTGGTTTTTGCTAATCTCTACCCTAACCTTATTACCTGAGAAATTTGGTGTTCTTTTTATTGTTCAAATTTTGAAATGTTTACATTTCATTTCATTTCTTTCTTCCTTCCTCCCTCCCTCCCTCCCTGTCACTCTTTCTTTCTTTTTCTATTTCTACCTTCCTGCCTTCCCTTCTCCTTCTCCTCCACCTCCACTTTGTTTTTCCTCTTCTTCCTCTTCATTTTCTTCCTCTTCTTGAATTCCTCAAATTTTTTTCATGATATATTTAACTTAATGAAATCTAAAGTCTATTAATATCTTTATTTATCCAAACAATATAAAGATTTTTAACTCTATATATGATTACTCCTTCCTGTTACTCATGTTACTGTATTACTTTATTTCTTTCTTGTTTTTAAGAGTACAAACTCAATTATTACAGCTATTATTTTTTAGTTTTAGTCACTAGTAATTACTTAGATCTAACTTCATATTTGCTGTTTTTACTTTTTGTATTTTATATCTGCCTTCTGGTGAAGTTTCTTTGTTACTTTTGCCTTCATGCAAGTATCTATTAGTGGCAAAATTTCTTGGTCTCTGTTTATAAGACAGTATTATATTGTACTTATACTTGAACTATAGTTTAACTGGGTACATAAGTTTAGGTTGATATTATTTGTATCTGCTCAGAACTTTGACAGTATTGTTTTATTCATTTCCTGTTTCTGGTGTTTCTGATGAGACATCTTTCAATACTATAATTATCACTTCTTTTAATTTGCATTCCTGTTTTTAAGGTTTTTCTTTTTATCTTAAATATTTTTCGGCTTTAATTTAATGCAAATGCTT
The DNA here is from genome assembly GCA_028533885.1 of Nasua narica. Lineage (NCBI taxonomy): Eukaryota > Metazoa > Chordata > Mammalia > Carnivora > Procyonidae > Nasua > Nasua narica. Next base: position 130,320,031 of record CM052798.1, on the reverse strand, counting down.
ATTTTTATTTAGTAAAAAGAAAAAAAAAAGACTTGAAATTCATCCTGAAGATTCTTGCCTGACTTTTGTGGTTTATGGTCCCCCTATACCCCTGTGGGTGTGTGTATGTGTGTGTGTGTATTCATCTTCAACAGAGGGTCATTTGTTTTTGTTTTTATTTTCTCCCTCTGTAGGTGGTTCAAGCAGTCTGAATTGTGAAATAACCTAGCAGAGCAATGTTTAATTTACTTACTGACAGTAGGAATTTTTGGACCATTAATCTAGACTTATTTCTTGGCCAAAGATCTCTGCAATTTGGATCTCACACCTCCTTTTTGAGTCTGACAGACTTAATTGTATTTCTCACAGGTGACACAACTTTTCTACACACCCAGAATTTAGAGGAAGTAGAAGCATTCCTTGCTATTTCTTCAAATAAGTACAGTGTCTTTTTTGTATGTTCGGGTCAATCCTTCAAGGATATCAATTTTATCCATGTATTTCAGTTTCAGCTCCTTTCTCATAGCAGCGCTGCCCCTGCCTGGGCCTTAAAAGCCAATGTACAGTCCTCTTGATATCTCAACTGGGCACTGGTTTTAGATGTACTACCCCCCCACCTCCCCACCCAAGGCTATTAGGATATCAGCTAGAAATAGCTGTTTTGCTTTGAATTTTATCTTTGTTTATGCCATTTGAACATTTCCATTTTTCATTTTATTATCATGTGTGCACGTATGTCTGTGTATTTAAAAATATATTTAATTTTTATAGCTTTAATTCAATATTTATAGCTTCATAGGATGGGCTTTTCACTACTGTTTCTATGTGTTTATATCAAAAAAGGGTCCACCTCAGCTCTGTCTACCATATTTTCATAACTGAAGTCTTTTGAGTATTTTATTGGCTGATAGCAAATATCACTTTCTTTCTTCCTTGTTTTAAGTATTTATATATGTATTTTATTTGTGCCTACTGGGATTTAAACATTCTTGAAGACAGAAGCTCTATCTAATTTTATTTTACGTCCCTGATGATCACCTCTAGTGATAGAAAATACTTAAAATATTCAATAAAAAATCTCCCTAATTCTAAGGTAATTGAATTCTATACAGTCTTTGTTTAATCTACTCTGCTCATATTAATCCTAAGTGTTCTATTATATCTCTTGAAATAATGGGTATCTTTAACTTGAAAACTTAATGAAAAATGCTGTTATTTAATTTTTCTGCAAGTTTGTGTTTTATCTTCCCTGTGATACTTTTTTAGTGTTTTCTATTGATTTTTTATTCTTTATCCCCAAGGATACATTACACATAGCAGTTACTTTAAAAATTGTTTGCTTGCTTGTTTGTTTTGGCTAGGTGAAATCTAAAGTTTGATAGGCCTTATGATATCTTCTATTCAACCGCATTTCTCTACATAGGTATGTTGTTGCTTGGTCAGCATTTTTAATATGATTTCTGAGAAATTAATTCATATCTCATGAACAACTTAATGATTTATCTTTCTAACAACCCAAAGCATAGTAATTGTTTCTTAGTACTTAATGTGATATTAAATGATGGTGGGTCCTCTACAATATATGATTTATATCAAGCTGTTTTGTCCAAGTATTTTAAAAAATTGGCTTGAGTTACCTTTATAACATAATATTTAAGGTTTGCATGAGTTTTTATTTTTCAGGATTAACTTACCTATTTCCTCTCCTTAGTTCAAATATCCCCAAATAATTTTTTTAGAGATTTTATTTATTTGACAGTGAGAGAGAGAGAGAGAGAGAGAGCACAAGCAGGGGAGCAGCAGGCAGAAGGAGAGGGAGAAGCAGGTTTCCTGTTGAGCAGGGAAACCTGATAAGGGGCTTGATCCCAGGACCCTGTGATCATAACCTGAGCTGAAGGCAGACACTTAACTGACTGAGCCACCCAGAGGCCCCAAATATCCCTAAATAATTTTGAGAAAAATGCGTTTTGCAAATTTTACATCATTTTGTATGACTGACTAAATATAAAGGTAATCCACTGGATCTGTATTGTTTATTCTTTTTCTGTATTTTATTTTGGTTCTGGTTTTGTAATAGGTTTTTAATCAACTTGATTAACATTTTTTTTGCCTGTGTCATGCTATTTCTGATTTTATTCATCTTGTAGCTATCAAAATGCTGATCATTTGTTTATTGCCATAGTTACTGGAGTTTGCTATAGGATTCCATAGGAAAGACTATAGACCCGTGCTTTTGTAGTGAGTTTTCCACAGTTATTTGTAGTTTACAATATAGTAACTAAAATTTTGTGTTCATATGGTGGGGAAATTACTTTATATGCCAGATTGTATTGCTCTTTTATATGTAATACAAGTAATATGATATGGTAATACCATATGGTAATCATATGGTAAGATGAGAAAAGTAAGATTTCAAACAGTGTTTTGCTTTTCAAAGAAGAGGGGAGGGGTTTAAAGCAGTTGATGAGAAATTATTCTAAAAATGTTGAAGGAAATATAAGTCTTTACTTTGATTAACAAATATTATTAGTTGTCAGTATTTTTGGCATGCTGTAAATAACTCATCTTCCAATAATTCGTTTGAGTAATTAAATTTAGATTGCAAATTTTTCTTTTCAAATATTTTGACTCTTATCTCTTTGCTTTTCTATTGTATCTTAATTGGTGTGGTCTCTATAAATGGACAATAAATTATATATCTTTGTTATAGAGATCAGACAGTGAATAGAACTTGGTATTCATCCCAGACAGAATTATGATTGAATGTATTTGCAAGATTAAAGCGCTGAATTTACTTTTTTCTAATTAAAGGCAATTAAAGATTTCTAGACACAAATAAAAGACAATGAATTGAGGAATAAGTGTAGGAGCAAGTCCATTTGCAGGTGAAAAGATGTGCCTTTGAAGCAGAACCAGCTGTATTTTCATTGAAAGAATAACAGTTTAGGAAGCTTTTCTGCATGTGCTTGCTTGATAGCATAATGTACTCATAAGCAGCTTATGCAGTATTCAGAAAATAACAGTGCATTAATTTTTAAAGCAGCAAAGGCAGAGGAAGAGCAGTACTGCCACATGATGATAATGAGTGTGGCTAGTGTAATGTTGACTGTTGAGAAAGAAAAAACAGTGAGCTTCTGAAAAATGAACATTTATAAAACAATAACCAGATATTCACATGATAATGAGCTTAGACAGCAATATCAACAAAGGGCAAAGATGCAGTCTTGTTTCTGGACAAAGTAAAGGAATTGAGAAGCAAAAAGCCAAAAGCAGTTAAGTAATCTGTTCTTTCATTAAACTAAGAAAACTCAGTGTAACTACAGCTTAGTTAATGCCATGTCTTTAATATGAAATAATTTATAACATGAAATGGGTTTTTATGTTGAAATAAATAGAGCATGTTAATTATTCTATTCTTTTCTAAATTAGTGTAATATGAGGAATAGTATATTGCAATATTAAGGTACCAAAATATATATGATTTTTATTAAATATGTTTTTGTATCTACTTGTGATATTTTTATAGAAATGGTGCCCATGCTAGAGTTAAATGTATTTTAACATACTGAATAAGAAAGGAAACTTTAACATAGACAATATCTACTGATTAGAAATTATAACTGAAAATGACTTTAAATTATTCTGTGTTTTTTTTAAGATTTTATTTATTTATTTGACAGAGAGATAAATCACAATTAGGCAGAGAGGCAGGCAGAGAGAGAGAGAGGGGGAAGCAGGCTCCCCGCTGAGCAGAGAGCCCAACACGGGGCTCGATCCCAGGACCCCGAGATCCTGACCCAAGCCAAAGGCAGAGGCTTTAACCAACTGAGCCATCTAGGCGCCCCTTAAATTATTATGTTTTAAAAGCAGATACTACACAGATTATCTGCAAGTATATATGAATAAAAATTGTGAATATGTGTGGAATCATCTTTGTTATAAAAAAAATCCAGGTGTAATTCAAAAATTATTTTGCTTCAATATTTACTTTTTAGTTATGATTTTACTTTTAATTCATATACTCATAAGCCCTGTTTAAGACTTGGAACAGGAAATGCTGTTGATTATGTACTATAAGTTTTCAAGTATATATTTTCAACCTATATTTAACAGGAGAAATCAGGGACAGGCTAGTTTGATTTGTTTTTTATTTTTTATTTTTTTAAAGATTTTATTTATTTATTTGACACAGAGAGAGAGATCACAAGTAGGCAGAGAGGCAGGCAGACCAAGAGGGGGAAACAGGCTCTCTGCTGAGCAGAGAGCCCAATGCAAGGCTGGACCCCAGGACCCTGAGATCATAACCTGAGCGGAAGGCAGAGGCTTAACCCACTGAGCCAGCCAGGCGCCCTTAGTTTGATTTGTTAACGTTAATGGAATTGGGAACTAGACACATATTAGGCGAATCTTACTCTTTTGTAATTGGAAGAAACTAGATAGTTTTTTGTTTAAGAATGATTGAAATGATCCCAAGTTAAAGTATCTATTCTACTTTGCTTTTCATTTTGTAAGAATGTGAACCAGAGCAGGAAATAGCCATGATTCTAGAGTGAAACAAGAAATACAAACTGGTGGTGGAAAGTCCTTGAGTCAAGACTGGAGTTTAAGTCAGTCCCAACTGAACTCATTCTTCTCTTATCTCCTGGAATAAGTAAGAAATCCATTAATCTCTTACTCTCTCCCTCTTCCTCCACGCATCCTATTTTCACATTATTTCAGGTTGGATTTCTGCCCTTTATCATTAAAATAATCTTGAAAGGATCTAGAAAGATCTTCAACCACTATCCACATATTTTCCAACCAAGACTGAGACTACTGTTCTCTAAGTCCAGGATCTTCAATGATATATAATATATATATATATAGTGATTCAGCCTAAAGCAAGAGGAAGAAATATTTTTAAAATATTGATAATGTCAATCTTTCAGAGAAACTGGTCATGTAGAAAGGATGAGTAAAGAAATAAAAGTTCCGGTTACCATTCCCAGTTCTCTAGCTGGTTGTAATAGATCATTCTGGATCTTGTCTCTAGCAAGCATCTTAGTTTGATGAGCCCTTTTTCTTTTATTATTCTCATAATAGCGCATGGCCAAAGTTTGAGTAGTACATTTGGTTGTACTTAGGAAAACAAATAACCTGAGAAAGGCACACTATTAGTTTTCCTGAACTAGATACCAAGTCTGCCATCTGGTCAGTTTGGATTATTGTAACAGGCAACATGGAGAATCACAGTATCAGCTAGGGGGAATTGATGCTGGTTATCAAGGATAAAATGATTTGTTAACACATAGTGAAGGCCAAAAGAATTATGGAAAGATGTTAGGGAACTCCTGGGGTTATCTCATGTGTTATTATGACCAATAATAAAATTTCATGAAATTTCTACATAACTTCATAAATAGAAGAATCACCTAGAACCTTCAGGAATAAGCGTGTGGGTTATGCACTAAAGATAAAGGCTCATCAAACTAAGATGCTTGCTAGGGACAAGATCCAGAATGAATTTTGGAGGATGTATGTCATAAATTACAAGTACTACAACCAGCTAGAGAACTGAGAATGGTAACCTGAACTTTTATTTCTTTACTCATCCTCTCTACACGACCAGTTTCTCTGTAAGGTGGACATTATCACTATTTTAAAATATTTGTAGGTTGTGTTTTAGGGCCATCTCCAAGGATAGCAGTCTACTTCCAGCTGGTATCAGCATGTTATAAAGAGCCATCTATAAACATTTTTTAACTGCTAAAATGGTACACCCAATTTTATGGTTTGTTGAATTAGATAACCTTCAATTCATAACTGGTAGCTCTGGCCAGATGGTCCCTAAGTCTTATGACCAGGTAGTCAGTCTCAATCAGAGCTTGGTAACAATCCAGGAGTTGCTTCTTAGCAGCTGTTACCTGCTGAAGGACGTATGGCACTATTCCAAAACCCTAGAGACTGCCACTTCTTTTTTGGGGGGACCTGCTAAAGGCTTATTTCTATGTCACAGCTGAAAGTACTTCAAGCTTCATTTATTCTGCCATGTCATAGGCTCTAAGAGGTAGAGTAGCTTGCACAGCAATCTATTGTCCCATGTCCCACACAACACTAGCAGCTTTTCAGGTTCTCTACATATATAAAACATGTATGCAGATTTTAAAAACACAGTTATAGCATGGGCAACTATTTATCCATCATCTAGGTTAAAAACTAGACATATATCAGTACCTTAGAATCTTCTTTTTTTTTTTTTTCCTTAGAATCTTCTTTATGCATGCCCCTTCCCAGTTGCAACACTCTCTAAGCCTCTGAGAGATAAACCACTATCTTGATTTTATAATAATTCTGTTTATGAATTTCCATCTAGATATGTGTCAAACAATCTCTTGGTTTGTTTTTGAATTTTATATAAATAAAATCATACTGTATGTATTATGTGATTTGCTCCTATTGAACATCATGTTTTAGAGTTTTATTCTTATTGATGAAATTTGATAATAGTTTATTCATGTTTTTTGCTTTATAGCATTTCATTGTATGTGTATACCAGTATTTTTTTGTCTATTCTCCGGTTTTGACCTTGGATCATTCTCAGTTTCTTTTTTTCTATGAATGTTATTATAAGCATTCATTGCACATTTTTGGACATGTCTGATCTTTGGTCATATGTATAAGAGTTTCTTTATATATATACCTAGCAGAAGAATGTTGGATCATAGGTCATAGAAGAATGTTATCAAGTAATGCTGGAAAGTTAGACCTATGTTCCTTTCTTAATAGTAGATAAAGTGTGAAGTACAAGTTGGATTTTTTCTTCTTGGAAACAATCCTGACATGCTCTAAATCAATAGATTTCCATGAATCAGATTTAGATGGCAAGTTTCTGTATTTAACGAATGTTTTCTCTTCTCTCTCTTATACATGTATTTGAATGAGGCATATCAGGCAATTGTCATGCCCTCTCCAAGGCTTACAACAAATCATTGCTATTGTGATACATTGTGTAGTAGTGAGGCAGTTAAATTCGCTTGGAGTGAGACCATAGCACTGAGACAGTTGTTCTAGTTCTTGAGCAGGACTATAATATGGGGCTGTCCCCTTCCAGTAAAGGCAGATAGTCTCTTGTACTTGTGATTGGAACCTAGAAAAAAACATTGGCTAGAATAATTAGCTATTTGTGACCATGTGTGAAGGACTTTTATATACTGCTACTGTAAGAACAATAAGAAAATTCTATCATAAGTTTAAATTTAATAGTGCTCAGTTGGCCTCTCAAGACCAACCAGCCACAGTGAGAAAATAAATAGGTCTCTGGAAATAAACAGTGTGACCGTATATTTAGTTTTGATGATATAATGAATCTATGAAACTTCTCCAGGAATGTACATTTCCTTTGATTTACCATTTTAGTAAGGTAAGGGAGTCATATTTCTACCTCACTTTTACTTTCAAAGTAGCTCTCACAGCACATATCAGGGTACCAGCTGAAGATTCTGCCTATCATTTTAACCCATACACTCAGAAACTGTCAATTTTCATAGGGTCTGTTCTGGACCTCTGAGTTTACCATCAGGAACTGAACTTTCTAATATTAAATTTACTTAATTTTTTAAATTGAATAACTGGTATGTAACATTGTATAAGTTTAAGATATACAATACATCACTTTGATACATTTATGTATTATGATTGCTGATGTAGCAAAATTTATCACATTACATAATTAAACTATAATATTTTTGTCTATATTGATTATACTGTGCATTAGATCTCTGTGACTTATTTATTACTTGTTACAAGTTTATACCCTTAAACACCATTACTCCTTTCCTCTCCTTCACGCATCCCCTGATAACTATCATTTTACTGCTTTTTAAATTTTATTTATTTGTTTGTTTATTTATTTAAAAATATTTTATTTATTTATTTGACAGAGAGAAGTAGGCAAAAGAGGCAGGCAGAGGGAGAGGGGGAAGCTGGAAGCAGGTTCCCTGCTGAGCAGAGAGCCCGATGTGGGGCTGGATCCCAGGACCCTGAGATCATGACCTGAGCTGAAGGCAGAGGCTTTAACCCACTGAGCCACCCAGGCGCCCCTTTATTGCTTTTTTTAAAACAGGTTTAACTTTTTAGTGATATCATATAGTATTTTTCTCCTCTATATGACTTACTTGGTTCAGCATAATGTTCTCAAGACCTATCCATGTTATAGCAGATGGTAAGATATCCTTCTTTCTCCTAGCTGAACAATATTCCATTGTGTTTATTTATCATATCTTTTTAAATTCATTTATCCACTGATGGGCATTCAGGTTGTTTTCACATCTTGGTTATCGTGACTAATGCTCTGATAAATGTGAGAATGCATATATCTCATTGAAATTATAATTTCATTTCCTTTGGGTATATAACCAAAAAAGGAATTGCTGGATCATGTGGTACATCTTTTTGTTTTTAAATTTTTGAGTACCCTCCATATTGTTTTTCATAATGGTTGGACCAATTACATTCCCACCAAAAATGTATATGGGTTCTTTTTTCACCACATTCTTTTTTAAAATTTTTACTCCGGTGTGGTTAACATACAGTGTTATATTATTTTCTGGTATATAGTATAGTGATTCAACAATTCCATGTATTACTCAGTGCTCATCAAAATGAGAGTACTCTTTTAATTCCCTTCACCACATTCTTGCCAGCTCCTGTTGTCTCTTATCTTTCTGGTAATAGCCATTCTAACAAGCATGAGGTGATATCTCATAGTTGTTTTGATTTGCATTTCCCTAATTAGTGATGTTGAGCATCTTTTCATGTGTCTGTTGGTCATTTTGATGTTCTCTTTGGAAAAATTTTTATTTAGTTCTGCTCATTTTTTGTTGTATTGTTTGGGTTTTTTGTTACTAAGTTGGCTGAGTTCTTTATATATTTTGGAATTAACCCATTATCCAATATATGGTCCTCAAAAACTTTCTCCCATTCTATAGCTTGTCATTTCATTTCATTTCTTTTGCTGTGTAGAAGCTTTTTTTTTTTTTTAATTATTTGACAGAGAGAGAGGGATCACAAATAGGGGAGCAGGTGGAGGAAGAGGGAGAAGCAGACTCCTTGTTGAGTGGGGAGCCCAATGTGGGGCTTAGTTCCAGGACCCTGGGATCATGACCTGATGCTACACCAACTGAGCCACCGAGGCACCCCTATGCAGAAGCTCTTGAGTTTAATGTAGATTTGTTGATTTTTGCTTTTGTTGTTTGGTTTTGGTATATGTTGAAAATATCATTGTCAAGACCGATATTGACAAATATCTTCCCTATGTTTTCTTCTAGAGTTTTATAGTGTCAAGTCTTATGTTTATGTCTTTGATCCATTTTTGAGTTAATTTTTGTGAGTGGTGTTATGGTACGATTTTATTGTTCTGCATATGTTTCTCCAGTTTTCTCAGCACCATTTGTTGTGCTGAGAAACACAGGGAAACTACCCTTTCCCTATTTTGTATTCTTGGGTCCCTTGGCGAATACTAGTTGACCAATATACCAAGATTTAGTTCTGGGCTCTCTATTCTGTTCCATTGGTTGATGTGTCTGTTTTTGTGCCAGTATCATACTGTTTTTATTATTATGGCTTTATACTACAATTTGAAATTAGGAAGCATGACACCTCTGGCTTTGTTCTTTTTTCTCAGGACTGATTTAGCTGTTTAGAGTCTTTTGTGGTTCCACACAGATCTTAGAACTTTTTCCTTCTATTTCTGTGAAGAATGGCTTTGGTATTTTGATGAGGATTGCATTAAATCCGTAGATGCCTTTAAGTAGTATGGCCATTTTAACAATATTAATTCTTCTGATCCATGCATGGATGTCTGTCCATTTGTTTGCATCTTCTTCAGTTTCTTTCAGCCAAGTCCTATAATTTTCATTGTATAGATATTTTACATCTTTGCTTAAATGTATTCTTAAGTGTTTTGTTGTTTTGATGCTATTGTGAATAGGATAGTTTTCTTTTTTTCAGATGCATCATAATTAGTGTAAAGAAATGCAATTGGTTTCTGTACATTGATTTTTTTATCCTTCACTTTATTAAAGTTGTTGATCCTACATATAAGATCAGCAAATAGAGAGTTTACTTTTTCCTTTCCTGATTTGGATGACTAATTGCACTAACTAGGACTTCCAATACTGTATTGAATAGGAGTGGTGAGAATAGGCATCCTTGTCTTATTCCTAATATTAGAGGAAATGCTCTCAACTTTTCTCCATTAAGTATATATAATGTTAGTGGTAGGTCTGTCACATATGTCCTTCATTATGTTGAAGTATGTTCCTTCTATATCCAATCTGTTAAGGATTTCTTATGAAAGGGTGTTATATTTTGTCAAATACTTTTTCTGCATCTATTGAGATGATCATAGGATTTTTATCTTTAATTTTATGGGTGTGATGTATTATTACATTGATGATTTGCATATGTTGAACCATCCTTGCGTCCCAGGGATAAGTTCCACTTGGCCATAGTGCATAATTTTTTTAATGAATTCTTGAGATCAGTTTGCCAATATGTTGTTAAGAATTTTTGCATCTATATTCATCAGGGATATTAGTCTATAATATTCTTTTACTGTGGTATCCTTATCTGGTTTTGCTATCTAAGTAATGCTGGCTTCATAGAATGGGTTGGGAAGAGTGTGAAAGAGTATGAGGAGGATTGGTGTTGATTCTTTATAAATTTTTCAGTAGAATTTTCCAGTGAAGCTGTCTGGTCTTTGAGTTTTCTATGTTGGGAATTTTTTGATTACTGATTCAGTCTCTTTACTCAGTAATTTGTTCGTATTTTTTATTTCTTCCTGAGTTAGTTTTGATAGGTTGTGTGTTTGTAGAAATGTATCCATTTCTTCTAGGTTACATAAGTTGTTGGCAAATCATTGTTCATAAAGGTCTCCTTCATATTTCTGTACTATCAGTTTAATGTTGCCTCTTCCATTTCTTATTTTACTTTTTTGAGTCTTCTCTTTTTTTTTTTCTTAGTCTAGCTAAAGGTTATGTTTGTTAATTTTGTTTATCTTTCCAAAGAACCAGCTTTTAGTTTCACTGATCTTTTCTATTGTTTTTCTGGTCTCTGTTTCATTTATATCTCCTCTGATCCTTATTATTTCCTTCCTTCTGCTAACTTGAGGCTTTATTTGTTCTTCTTTTTCTACTTCCTTGTGGTGCAAAGTTAGGTTGTTTATTTGAGATCTTTCAAATTTTTTAATATATATGTTTACTGCTATACACTCTCCTCTTAGAAGTGCTTTTGCCACAACCCACACAATTGATTTGACACAGTATTTGATTATTTTGGTATGTTGTTTTTCCATTTTATTTTTGTTTTAGTTTTTTTTTTTTATTTACTTTTGATTTTGACCCAGTGTTTATTTAGAAGTGTGTTGATTAGTTTCCACTATTTATAGATCTTTTCACTTTCTTTCTGTTGTTGATTTCTAGTTTCATTCCACTGTGATCAGTGAAGATATTTGATATTATTTCAATCTTTTTAAATTTGCTAAGATTTGTTTTGTGACTTATCATATGATCTATGCTGGAGAATATTCCATGTGCACCTGAGAAGAATGTTTATTTTGGTGCTATTGGATGAAATGTTCTGGATATCTCTATTAAGTCCACTTGTTGCAAAGTGTGGTTCATTGCACAGTTTCTTTGTTGATTTTCTGTCTGGGTGATCTATCCATTGCTATATAATGCAGTATTGAAGTCCCTTGCAATTATTATATATCATCTATTTCTCCCTTAAGATCTGTTATTATTTACTTAATAATATATCTTGGTGCTCGGATGTTGGGAGCATATACATTTAAGTTGTTATATCATCTTGAAGTACTGATCTCTTTATCATCATATAATGATCTTCTTTGTGTCTTGTTACATTATTTTTTGTCTTGAAGTGTACTTTGTCTGATGTAAGTATAGCCACACCTACTTTCTTTAGGTTTCTATTTGCTTGGAATATAGTCTTCCACCCTTTCACTTTTGTTTTTAGAGGTGAGATGAGTCTCCTGTAGGCAGCATATAGTTGGGACTTGTGTGTGTGTGTGTGTGTGTGTGTGTGTGTGTGTGTTTGTGTGTGTGGTTTTTTTTAAACCCTTTCAGCCACTCTGCTTTTTGATTGGTGAGTTCAATTCCTTTACATTTAGAGTGAATATTGCTAGGTAAGGATTTACTACTGTCATTTTATCTTTTGCCTTTTGGTTATTTTGCTTTCTATTGTTTATTTTATCTTCTTTTTCTATTTTTTTAAGTTAGTAGTTTTCTGTGATGATTTGCTTTGTCTCCCCTGTTTTTGTTTCATATCTCTCCTCTAAATTTTTGCTTTGTGCTTACTACAACATTTGTATAAAAAAAATTGATGACTAAAATAGCCTTTTTTTCCACTGATAAAAACTTATCTTTATTTGCTATAAGGATTCTGTCATTTCATTCTTCCCCTTTTATATTTTTGATGACACAAATGATCTCTTTTTACACTGTGATTTTCTTACCAAGTTGTACCTATATTTTTAATGTTCTCTTCCTTTTACCTTTATGTTATAATTAAGAATTTAACTTTTTTTTTTAAAGATCGAATTTTTTTTTTAAAGATTTTATTTATTTACTTGAGAGACAGAGAAAGTGAGAGAGAGCATGAGAGGAGAAAAGGTTAGAGGAAGAAGCAGACTCCCTGTAGAGCCGGGAGCCCGATGTGGGACTTGATCCCGGAACTCAAGGATCATGACCTGAGCCGAAGGAAGTCGCTCAACCAACTGAGCCACCCAGGCGCCCAAGAATTTAACATTTTAAAAAAGATTCTTTTTTTTTAAAAAAAAGATTTATTTATATGTTTGAGAGAGACAGAGACTAAGAGAGAGAAAACTCGAGCAGGGGGAGGAGCAAAGGAAGAGGGAGAGAGAAACCTTAGGTAGACTCCCTGCTGAGCACGGAGCCCCAAAGCAAAGCTGATTCAGGACCCTGAGATCATGACCTGAGCTGAAATCAAGAGTCGGGACACTGAATGAACTGAGTCATCCAGGTGCCCCTATTCTAAAAAAGATTCTCATTTTAATTCTGACTGACTTCTTATTACCTTAATCAAAGTTTTGTGTACTTTTGTACACACAACTTTATTTTCAGCTTGAAGTGCTTATTTCAACATTTCTTGTATGGCAGGTCTAGTGGCAATGAACTTCCTCAGCTTTAATTGTCTGGGAAAACCTTTATTTCTCCTTTATATATGAAGGATAACTTTGTCAGAGAAGGTATTCTTGGGTGGCAGTTTTTATCTTTCAGTATTTTAAATATAGCATTCCACTCTCTCCTGACCTGTAGAGTTTTTGCTGAGAAAGCTATTCATCATCTAATAGGCATTCCTTTGTGAGTTACTGTCTTTTTTTCCCCTGTCATTAAAATTCTTTCTTTATCATTGATTTTTAATAGTTTTAATAAAATGTGTCTTGGAGATTTTTTTTTTTGATTGGGTAATAAGGTGTTCTATAAGCTTCATGGAATTATATCCAGTTCCTTCCCTGGATTTGGGAAGTTGATAGCTATTATCTAATTAAACTCTTTGCCCTTTTTCCTCCTCTTCTTTTGGAATATCCATTATTTTTACATTGGCTTTTCTAATGGAATCTGATAGTTCTTGTAGAATTTTATCACTTTAAAAAAATGTTAGCTCTTTTTCATCTTCTACCTGAATTATTTCTAGATGCCTGTCTTCTAGCTTGTGAATTCTCCCTTCCATCTGATCTGTTCTACTTCCAGTGCATTCTAATGCATTTTTTATCTCAATTATTGAGATTTTTACCTTTAGAATTTCTTATTTAGAATTTCAATCCTTTTGATAAAGTACTCCTTTTGTTTGCTAATTTTATTCCTGAGATCTTTTTATGGTCTTTCTGATTTTTCTAATAGCTCATTGAATGTCTTCATAACAGCTATTTTGAATTCTTTTATCCATTAGATTGCAATATTTCATGTCTTTGGGTTCAGTTACTGGGAAATTATCATTTTCTTTTAGTGATACTACATTATCATGATTTCTCATTTTTGATCTAAAGTGCTTCTGCCACCACATTGAAAGTAGTGTACACCTTTCTTATTTAGTAAAGATTTTATTTAATGTTATTCTAATAGTTCAACAGGTTGATAATTAGGAGCCTTCCTTTTGCCTTCCAGAAGGTGGTGATACAGCATAATCTTTTGTTTTTTTATTATCAGAGCTGACTTACACTAAGGTTGGGAGTCCAGGCATTAAAACAAACAAACAAACAAACAAACAAACAAACAAACAAAGTTGGTGGCAGACTGGGTGTAGGTGTGTATTTAACTCTTGGGGCTGTGGTTGTGCCCACAGCTCTATTGAGGGTTCCATGATTGTGGAGGAAGGAGTCCCAGAGGAATGTGGGGATTCTATTGCCAGAACCCTAAGGCAGACAGTAGGAGACACTTCCCTTCAGTTCTTTTTGTCTGCCGACTTCCCTCCTAAGAGAAAGCAATGGATTCCCCAGCTGCAAAACGCAAAACTGGGCAGACCCTACTTAGTACCTTCACCTTCCACCTCCTTTGCCAGAAAGATTGTGCTGTTCCATTAACCAGACCTGCAGCAGTCTTCACTGTAGCTGCCACCTCTGGTGCAACTCCCCTTGCTCCACTGCTCCCTCTGCTATCCAATCCACTCACTTTTGGGTGCATGAATAAATGGGTCTCTTGAGTGCCTTGGTATGTGCTGCAGAGGGGCTTTTCTTTGGTTATGGATGTCTGATTAGCTGCAAATGAAAGGGCAGGGGAAAAAGGAACAACTCATGCTGCTGTGATTCAGACATTCTCATACTTTTATTTTATTACCTATAAAGCTCTTTCTGACTTGAGAGACTTCAGTGACATTTTGGCCCTCTAGGGGTTCATGTTTCCTGAGTCTTTGCACTTTGATGTTCCCAGTACTTGGAATTGCTTCTACAAGATATCCACATGACTTCCTCCCTAAACTCATTTAAGTATCTGGTCAAGTGCCATCAGGTACTAATACCGAGTGGCATTATCAAGGAGGCCTCCCAGACCACTCTATCTGAAATAGTACTTCTCTCCCTTTTATGTTCTGCCCCTCACTAACTCTTATTTTTCTTTTTAGTGCTTTTTATCACCTGGAAAACTAAACACTTTTTCCTTATTATTTATCTTTTAATAAGGATAATAGGCAATTGGTCTGTTTTTCTCACATTATTATATATTTAGTACCTGAAACATTGTTTGTTACATGGTAAGTGCTAAATAATTTTTAAAAAGATTTAAAGTAATCTCCACACCCAGTGTGGGATTCGAACTTACAACCCCGATATCAAGAGTCATTGCTCTACTGACTGAGCCAGCCAGGCATCCCCAGTAAATAATTTTTAATGAATGAATGAATGAAAGAGTTGTTTAGAAAACAATATAAAAATTCTTATGACTATAAGAGAACATTTTCAATTATGCTTAATTAGGTAAAAAGTTAACTAGAACAATATGTTCTAATGTTACACTATTCTCAGAGGTTCTGGGAATTCTATCTACTAACCTTAAAAAATAATGACACATGTAATTAAAATTTTGGATGCAGGTGAAAATACTAAACTATTATATATATTTTTTCTCATATTTTTCTTGTTTCCTGATGGATAATAATTAATATTTTTTTACTTGCTATCCAAAATTACCTTACTTCAAAGATTTCTACCTTCTACTCAATAACTATGTGCATATACTAATAATTTGGGAATCAGTGCTGATATTAATTCAAAGAGCAATTTTATGACGTATTTTCCCATGTGAAAGTGCAAGCTTTAATATTTCTTAATTTTGAAATGTCCATTTTTCAGCATTAAATCCAGGTTCATTTTGAAAAAAAACAAAAAAAAGCTAAAATCTATTATGGAATAAATACTAAGGCTCACACATCCTCAGTGTATTTTTGCTTTATATAAGTTCATGTAAATCCAGGCATTCATGTAAAAATAAATTTATTTTATTGTTCTAAGTGTATTATTTAGCTGTATCATTATCATATTTGGGAAGGACTTTTTCATTCTCTCCAAGAATGATCTAGAATTTTACATGCAAAAGGAATTTTGTAATGAGTAATTAACATTGACATACTCTCTATTTGTTAAGAATCTCAGATTGATTTAAAGGAATTTTAACTCAATGTCATGATTTTTAGAGAAAGTTTCTACTTGGATTGGTAATCTTAAAAATGCAATTATTTAAATGTATTCTCCTTTAAGAACTATACATAATGGATAATAGAATCTGTATTCTTACCAGACCATAAAAGCAGTTTCCCATATTACAGAATTTTCTACTAGAATATTAATTTTACAACTTTAAACATACAAAGTGACATCTTACTGGTATAAATATATCTCATAAGTTTAAATTTTAATATGTAGTTATTTTAGGGAGAATTAAAAAGAATATTATGGCTGTTTTGATGGTGGTCATCGAGATTGGGGATTAAGAATGGCATTTGTCATAATGTATCATCCTGAACATTACATGTATTTTTGTACTTTGTTTTGGTTTCACAAGATCAAGAAAATTCTATTAACATGAATAGTTAAAAATAATAATGTAACTTTTTAATAGTACAGATCTAGCATCTTAAGGATACTCTTCAATTTAAACCAGTCACAAAATTGGAGAGGAGTAGTAGGAAATTTTATTTCACGACTAAATCACACCTATTATCTAAGGATAAATTGTAGTTTTTATCATGAATCTAAAGTTTCAGTAATAAGAGTATAATAATCCTTCTAACTACGCATGTGTCTTTCACATTTTATTGTAAAACTATTAAGCTATAATAAGAACATACATCCAATAGGGACAACAGTGTCTTGCCTGCCATTTTTAAGGAAACCACGCATGTACTACCACACTCTATTCATCTTTATAATTCTTTCCTTGCAGACATTTAAAGCCTTGAATTAGTAGAAGTCCACTGTATACATCAACTTTCCAAACCTATGACACATTTCCAAGAAGTTCAAATATAAGCACAGCAAAGTCAAAATATAGAAACTACAGCTAGTAGAACTAGCTCTACAAAGCATTATACTGCTTATTTCCATCATACTGGAATATGAAATTTATTAGAGTGTGCATTTTAAAATTTTGAAAATAATGTAGATTCTGTTTAAAAATAGGGAATTGAGGGGTGCCTGGGAGGCTCAGTGGGTTAAAGCCTCTGCCTTTGGCTCAGGTTATAATCTGAGGGTCCTTGGATTGAACCCTGCATTAAGCTCCCTGCCTGGCAGGGCGTCTGCTTCCTTCTCTTTCTCTGCCTGCCTCTCTGCCTACATGTGATCTCTCTCTGTCAAATAAATAAATGAAATCTTTAAAAAAAAATAGGGAATTAAATAAAATATTATTGAATTCGAATCTGAAAAGTTAAGTATACATCTTGTAATCTCTAGGACAATTTTTAAAACATACTAAAAATATTTCAAACTCATAATAATTTAAATCAAATACTAAGAAATGTTTAAATAATTCAAAAAATGACAGGAAGAATGAAACAGGAACAAATCAAAGGGAACAAAAAGGAAGCAATAATAAAACAGTAGACCTAAATAAAAATGTATTAATAGTTTCATTAAATGTTAATGGCCTAAACATACCAATTAAAAGACAATAGATTTTCAGGTTGAAATTTTATAATATAACCCAAATATAGGCTGTATAATAGAAATAAACTTCAAATATAATGACATTAAAAGTAAAGGGATAGAGAAGTACTTCTTCAATAAAAAGTAAGGATCTCAAAATCTGCTCCTCTATAAAAGCAATAAGAAAAATGGCAAAAAAGCAAGTCAAGATAAACTTTTTCAAAAATCTGGAAATTAATGGAACTCTTAACAACAGTCCAAGGAATGTTTATTTGAGAAAAACTGAACATCAATATGAACATTAGGCTTTTTTTGGGTTTTCACTGTCTTAATTCCATCTTTTTCTGCTCATCCTTGCAACTATAATAGTTGTGAAAAGCAGCCTCCTGCAGTTAATAGAAGGGAGAATGGGTTTGGAACTATGCTATACTCTATCCTCAGAGAATTTCCCTTATCTGACCTGTCTGGTAACTCCCTGAAAAGCCTCATTCTCAAAACTTGTTCTTATTTGACTAGACTTAGAGTTCACTCTGTGTGAAGAGCCCTCTCCCAGAATTTGACACAGTTAGTGGCAAGTTTTTAACATCACAACTACTTGAAGCAGCATTACTAGTTGGAACTAGCAGGAGGCTGTCCTAAAAATAATAAAAAAAAACTGGGCAATGAGATGTCTGTAGGGTCTTTAAAAATCTCTAACATAGATTTCTGAGAATCTAGTCTAAGCCTCTGCAGGGCTATGCTATGTCCAATAAAGACCTGAAAAGGCTATAAAATTTTTCACCTCTTGCTGACCTTGAAGAAACTAGCAGGAAGTGAATGCTAAGGCAGGACTATAAACTCCTGTGAGAGTATGGAAAATATATACCAACACACAGACACATATATACACACACACCTGCCACACCACACACAGCTCCCCATCTAAGCTGGAAGACATTGGTTCAAAGCATTTAAGAAAATATTTGTCCAGTCTTTAGGTGAATATTAAGCTAAGTGGCTGCATATGACAAGAATACAGACTTTACAGAATTAGACCATAAAAGTCATTAAAAAAACAAACAATAAAACCAACAAAAGAAAAACAACTAGCAACAACATCGTAGGAGAGATATGATTTGCAGGGTTGCCATATTATTTGATATGTCCAGTTTCTACAAGAATTATAAAATGCACAAAGAATCAGCAAAGTGTGTTCCATACACAGAAAAAGAATAGTAGAACTTGTCTCTAAGAAAAGTAATATCTTGGATTTATTGAACAGAGACTTTAAGTCAGCCCTTTAAAATATGTTCAAAAAACTAAAACCATGTCTAAATAATTGAAATTAAGAATGATGCTTCATCAAATAAATCACTCTATTATAGAAATGTAAGTTATGTATATTTAAAAAAGCAAATAGAAATTCTGAAGTTGAAAAATACAATAATTATAAAAATTTCACTAGAGGAACCTCACAGCAGATGTGAACTGACAGAAGAACCAGAGAACATGAAGAGAAGTTAATTGAGATTATACTTTCTGAGGAACATGAAGAAAAAAGAATGAACAAAGAATGACAAAAAAATGAGCAGAGACGTGAAGACCTGTATGACACCATCCATCATACCAACTATGAACAACAATAGTTCCAGAATAAGAGGAGGAAGAGAGTGGGTCAGAAAGGGTATTTGAAAAAATAATATCCAAAAAGTTCCCTAATTTGATGAAATACTTTGATTTTTTTATTCAAGAACCTCAATAAATTTCAAGCAGGCTAAACTCAGAGATCCACACTGGTCTACAATATAGTCAAACTGTTGAAAGTCAAACATAAAGATTGATTGTTGAAAGCAGCAAGAGAAGAGTAATATGTTACATATGATATGCTGAAAGCTATAGATGGTCAGCCAAGAGATCTATATCCAGCACAACTATCCTTTAAAAAAGGATGTTTTTGGATAAAAAAAGCAGATAATTTGTAATAGCACACCTGCCCTGCAAGAAGCACTAGAGGAAGTCCTTGAAGCTGGAATGAAAGCACAAAAGACAGTACCTCAAATCCATATAAAGAAAAACAAACAAAAAACAACAATAGCAACAAAAACTCAAAAAATTAACACCAGTAAAGGTAACTGCATAGTTATATAAATATAATAGAAGTCTATGTATATTTTTTGTGTCTAACTTTTTTCCTTTCCTTGCTAATGTATGAGATGCTGCCAAAGCAGTACTTAGATGGCAATTCACACATGTTAAACAGTACATTTATAAAGAGAAAAGATTTCAAATCAATTACCTAACTTTCTGCCTAGACAAGTTAGGATATGAAAAGAGCAAACTAAACCCAAAGCCGAAGAAAAGGAAATAATAAGGATTAAAGTGGAAAAAACATAGAGAAGAGAAGAGTAATAAAAAAATTAACAAAACCAAAAGTTTGTTTAGAAAAATCAACACAATTTAAAAACCTTTAGCTACACTGTTAAAAACAAAACAAAACAAAACAAAAAACACTCTGATTATTAATATCATTAATGAAACAGGGTGCATTACTGTCGACCTTATGGATATAAAATTGATTATAAAGCAATACTATAAACAATTGTATGTTAAAAATTAGATAATCTAGATGAAACAACACTAATACAAGTTCTGATGCAAAGCTACCAGAACTCCGATCCATTGGTGGTGGGAAATATGAAATGATATAGCCGCTCAGGAAAATGGTTTGGCAGTTTCTTTCAAAGTTAATATGTACTTACCATATGACTCAGCAGTCCTACTCTAGATAAATTGAAAACTTGTGTTCATATAAAAAGATACACCTGTGTTTATAAATAGCTCTTATAGTACTTGCCAAATACTAGACATAACCCAAATGCACTTCAGTGAGTGAATGGATAAACAAACTCTGATACCTTCATATAATGGAATACTAATCAGCAACAGAGAAGAATGAATTGGTGATTCAAGAAGAATGAACTTGGGTGAAATTTAAAGGCCTTATGCTGATTCAGAGAAGCCATAGTCACATTACTGTCATATTACTGAAAAGACACAGCTATAGCAATGGAAGGTAGCTCAGTGGCTGCCAGGAATTATGGATGGGGAGGAGGCATGGATATAAAAGGATAGCATGGGGAGTTTTTTGAGATAGAACTATTCTGTACCCTGATTATGGCAGGAGTTACATGAATCTATACAAAAGCATTAAAATTCATAGAACTATATATCAAAAGGGAAAAAAAAGTTAATTTCATTGTGATAATTTAAGAATAAAATATAAAAAAGCAGTATTATAGGATTATATTGGAAAGAGGAAGCATAAGTCACTCAACCAGGAAGCTTGGGGAAGGAGGAAAAAAGCTTCTGTTACTTAAACTATGCCATAGGAAATGAAAATACAGAAATATGATGAATGGTGTCTTTAAACAGAGAAACTAAATAATTGAGGTCCTAGATTAGTTTCATAGGCTTGAATTCTCCAGGTTTCTTCTCATTTAAAAGGTAATGAGTAATTGCCAAACAGCTGCTTTGGTTATTGCATTATTGATATAACCAAAATCAGACCCAACTATATCTAAAAAGCCATCTACATATAAAATCTAGATTATTATATATGTATTTATATATCTATTGTACATATACATGTATTTTTTTCTATGTACTCAGAAAGTAGGGGCTTCTGTATTTTATATATTTTTACAATTGTGTAGGCATAGGTATCCTCCTTGAAGCCTAAAAAGTTTAAATGTTGAAAACCTCTTTGGTATAATAGAAATATCTAGTTTTAGTTGCAAAGAACTTAACAGATGCCCCTGTAAACGTTTTCACTTGGTAGACTAAAACCTCGTTTTTCAGTATATATTTTGGATATCATAGTTAACAAGCAGAATGTTAAGCTACTGACAGATGCACTATTTGGAGAAGTACCAGGTGTAAATAATTTTTTAAAACCATCTATTTGTTATAAATACAGCTTCAAATGTTCATATCAACTTTAATATGAATCTAGAGGTATTATTCTCTAAGAGATACAGGATTTGAGTTGAAATGGAGCACATTATTTAACCAATAAGTTACATGGCAAGTGAAGTAGAGTGATAAATTCTCACTTTAACCTTGACTCTTTGAGGTATATTTGAATCTGTTTTATGGCAGACCCATCATCCAGAATAATGCATATGTGTATGTAAAACATTTGGGTTAAGATACTCCTTTTTCCATTTATTTTTCCTCTTGCACCCAGGGATTATTATAGGGCATATATAAGATAAAACAAGAAATGACTTTTTGGCCTCAGATCTATAATCTTCAAATTTCTCTTTAGATTATCCTTAGAAATTTGCTTTGTAACCCTGAGTGGAGGCATTTGATGTGTCACCATTTTCATTGTTCTGACCTGTTTATATCTCAGCAGGAATAACGACATGAATAGTTTGACTGTTGAGATGTGAAATCAGAGTGAACACTTGTCAAGGCTTTTCCAGCAAAATTAAATGTTGCTAATTTAAACTGGGTCAGAGTAGTATTTTTCTGTAGTTTGTTCATTCCATAATTTAAATTTAGATCATTTGATGTACATTTTTACAATTGGTTCATTTCTGGATCATTAAACCTTATCATCAAATAATATTTACTAAGCTTCCACATGTTCATAGATCCAAAATGACTGCTATATGATAGCTGTTAAGGAAATAGTATACACTGGCTCTTTAAAAAAAACCAACAACAACAACAAAAATCACATAGCTCTTCAGCCAAACACTTTTATGTGTCTAATGAACACAAACAGAGCATTTCTTCATTACTCCCATCCATTTGACTCAATTTCCCCTGCCATTTCTAATTCTAAAAATCTATATGGAATTTTAAAGTCACTTTTGATCTATTAGCAAAGACATTATTTTATTGCACATTAACTTTTTATGATACACTATAGTGTAGATCAACTGCGTTGAGATTTATTTCAATGTGAAGAAGATGTGGAAATTAAAGTTAAAAGTTGTATTATTTACATAAAGGAGATACAGGGGTAAGATTTGGAAAGGAGCTGATCATGAAGGAAAGGGAGTAAGATAGAAACAAGGCAAACTAAGAATATAAAAGAGAGATTACATGGTCTTATGCTAACTCCCACAAAGAGTGACATACTGTATTTGAGACCCCTAGACCCAGTTCTTAGTTAAAAGTTCATTTTGTTAACAAAAGAGTATATTATTCTAGTCAATGTTTTTATTTTTCTTGTTTTGTTTTTTGTAATTGTAAAATCTATTTTCTTCACAGGTTATGTAACGCCTTAGTTACATACAAACTCAGGTTTGTTACTCATTAGTCATCAAATGGTACACAAAAAAGGAAATTTGGTGATGTTAACTAGCTTAGTTTTGTCCATCTTTGGCTGTGAAATGTGGTAGAGAAGACTGGAACTAATACCTAAATGTAGCTTTCCTAAATCTTTTATCTAGCCGTATTTATTCTCTCCTCTATTAAGAGCAAACCAAGTTAAATATGTATTTTTCTAACGAATTCAGTGACTGAAAGTTAAGTATTTACAGATCTTCCTTAGTTTCTTACAGAAAATTTGAGGACATTCCTCAAATTGATTGGGTATTTTATATATCCCTAATAAAATAAATTTATAATGAGCTCTTATTCTTCATGTAGGAAGTTGAAGTTAACTTACCTATTAATGGGATCTTATGTATATTCACTTACCCATTTGTTTCTAAATGCTTCCAAAAGGTTTACTATCTTTACTCTGAATACTCACTAAAATAAGTTTTTATCTTTTTAGCTTTTCACTGCATACCAAATTAAAGATGTCTGTCAGATCTTCTTCCTGAAAAAAATTAAGAGAGGAGAAGTTGACCTTAGGGTGATAAGTTTATGGTTTCCAAAACTGGGAGCTACTTTACAACTCTGTATCCCAGTCTTACTGTATTTAAACATTCTTTGACATTTCAGATAGCTGTTAAACTTGAATTATATATAAGCATAGCTCATTGCCTGAAATTATTTCTTTCTAGGTAAACAAGATTATAAAAAAACCAAACCTATTTTACGAGCAACCAAATTAAAAGCAGAAGCAAAGAAAACAGCAATAGGGATAAAGGTACCTGTATTTGGTAACTTTAAAATTTGATATATGCATGCCATTTCATTTTCTAAAACTGGATTGCATAAATGTTGAATGCTAAATGTTTTATGACATTTCAAAATCAAAGTCAATGCCAGAATTGAAGGTTCTTATAAAGAGTTTACTTAATGGGAAACATCATTCTGATCCTGAGATTTTACCAGGTCTTAAAATAAAACACAATGTCACGTAAGAAAACCAGATATACTTAAAGTTGCAACTTATTTTTCTCTAGCTACTGTATATATTATTCAAACATTTCAGAGATTTATGTAGCCCGAATAAAAAATTTCTTTTATTTTCAATAAATTTAATTTTATGGTTATTGAAATTTTAGTTATAATTACATATACTTAGATCATTAATATATGTAATTTTACTTTGTATTATTATTGTTGTGAGTACTCTCTATGATGAAATTCTAATGATGTCCCCAAACTTGTTCTTTTAGAAAACCAGTGTTTTAACTGCTTAAGAGGGATAAATGCATCTGAGAATGATGTTAGCAGATATTAATCCAATATGCTAGCACAATGAAGTTCAACAAAATTACATTTACATTATTACACACGTCATTTTTTTGCCAAGTATTTAGAGGTGACTCAAACTATAAATACAAAAATTAACTTGATGGTTCTACTGTCAAATGTTTAAAATTAAAGTGAGTAGTATATATACTTTATTTAAATATTAAAATGTTAAAAGGAGATTTTGTTTTTTATCTGGCAGATGAAAAATCAATTTTTCTAAGTTATAGCTTATAGCAAATGCCAAGGTATTACTACCAGGCTGTAACAGCTGTTGAACTGCCAGATGATATATTTGGTTGTCTTCCAGAATTTGCTATTATGATCACCAAACACTGCCTTCTTTTTACTCTTGATTGCTGATTTTGATCAAGCATTGCCTTGTGATACGGTATGTTTTTACAACACAATCGCCTCAGTTAGTACTGTATATGAATGAAAAAAAAAGTAAATTGCCTTTTTGTTTAAAAGAGAGATGATTAATCTTTTGAAGTTTTCTTCTAATTTCACATGAAATTTTATTCATCTTTAAAATTATCTCCATGACATGATATTTCTAAAAGCATTAGTTAGGGTTATTTTCTTTCTTTATTTTACAGTTAGTTTACCTGATGATTGTCTCTTATAGTGAGAGCATTATCTGTAATTTTCCACCAATGCACTGTGTCACTCACTTATATCTCTTCCAATGTGGTGTTTTGGTTTTGGGGTTTTTTAAAGAAAGACACTGAGGTAGCAAAATCCACTTGTGGCACAATATAATGAGCAGCTATAAATTAGAATTTGAGAAATGTACAACCATTCATTTATTAATATATACACATTCTCTTTATTTGCTCCTATAATTTTTGTTATTATTTTAATTTGAGGAAATGACTGTCTTAGTATCAGATAAGTCTACCTTAATGCAATTATCTAGTATCTTTTTATAAACAATGCAGAATTTGCTTATTTTTTTGAGAAAAAAGTTTTTCTTAGATTTCATTTATGATTTAATGTATATACAGAAGACTTTCTGACATCTGAACATAGCTCCTTTTTAATAAGCTAGCATATAATTTTGATTTGTATACCTGTGGAAAACAAAAACCTTAACTTTAAACATTGGTTACTTTGCTTGAAAAATTATATGAAGAGCCCATTAAAATGATATGAAACTTTTTAGAATCAGAACCATGGATGTGTTTTACATATCAAATCTGGCATACTAATTAGTTTGCCCTGTCAAACTTTGATTGCCTTGTCATTTTAGCATAGGATTTTAAATAACGAAGTTTCTTTCAGCAATTGCCATTTAATGCTGTTTAATTTCCCCAGTGAGTGATTTTATCCATATTGATAATGTCAGAGAAGCAACTAAGGACTAATGAACATCAAACATGTTTGACTCTTATCTGGTTGATACAGGATGACCATAATATTATAGTATTTTATCACTTTACTGCTTATTTTTAGAATGAATCATAGTTATGCTCTTAAAATAATTTAAATCTATAGAAAAAATGAACAGCTGGATGGAATAGAAAAATACCAGCCATGACAACACTGAACAAAGAAGAAAGAGGCCTAGGATCACATTCCCCTTGCCTCTTCCGGTTGCCATGATCTAGTTAAGTCTAAGCTGACATATTTGCAAAAGCTATTATGACATTACCTCACTGGGTTTTCAGAAGAGTTAAATACCACAAAAACACTTAACATTGAACCCAGGACATCAAATTCATTTATGAATTGTTAGCTGATAGAGAAAACACTTCTTTGAATTAGCCATTACTGGTTTGTACAAATAAGACTTCCCTTGGTTGTTTGTCAGTGGCCTTAAGATCCCCTGCTTCAACGTAGTCTGAATTGTGTTATTATACTGCATATTATAAAATGTTCTCAGTTTTGCTGTGGAGATACTGATATTGCTGTTGTAAAGTTTTCAAAGTATTATGTAATTTTAATATACTTCTTATATAGGTTATCTAAATCTTAATCCTTCATTATTTGTGTAGAAATGCTGTAAGTATTACAATGTTGTAGAAACCTATAGAAAGAAAGATGACCAAGACATGATCATCTGGGAGCAATTTATACAAGAAATAACTTCCAGATTTCATTACCATAAAAATCAACAGAATTGACTGAGATATCTAGGACTGGAGAGGTAAAGAATACACAATACAGTCTTTATGCTCAAGGACTTGTAGAGCCTTTTTGTAAGCATATGTTTAGTAATTGAAAATGTTTTGGGAGAGCAGTACTGATTCAGAATAAGATGTGAATATTATTGTATCAAAATCTAGAACTGATTTCTGGTTAGAAGGTATTTTATTTTCTATTATCTTACCAATGTAAACAAAATGTTGTATTTTAAGACCCAGTAATGAGTGCTACCTAAAAAAATATTTGCACAACTACTATTTCCTATTTGGTTGCTGTTCAGTTAAATTATTTTTTAAGAATTATGGCTTCATTAAACATTTTTTAGAATGTAAATACCCATGTTTCCTAGTATTTAGAATAAAAAATATAATTCATATTTGTTAATTAGTTATTTTAAAGGTTTATTTGAAAGGTATAATCTACTAAAAGAATAAATATCAAAAATTTAATTTATCTGATACAGAAATAAAATATTCAAGTGTCAACCAGATCCTGCTAACAACCTCTTGGGATGAGCCATCTGGAAACGTTATTTTTCTTTTTTGTGTGTGATTTTGGATGTAAGACTAAAAATGGCCAGGGGGTGGGGGCTCATAAATGCCTACAGGTTTCTAAGTTATGGTTAGTGTCACCAGCATCCTGAAAGCAGTATTTTCAAATTTTATCATTGTTTTAACCCTCTATACATCCAGTCCCCACAATGTTCATCATCTCCTCAACAGAATAGGGACTTTTTTTTTTAAATGATGCTATTCTTCCCCATTCAATACTCTTTAGCCCTACCCCTCCACTGTATATTCAATAGACTTAATTTAATTAATGGATCCTCTGAAGTTGTATTCTATGAGTGTTCTCAGCTTCCCACCCTTAAAACCCATTTTCATGCCTCTGGATATCCTGAAAATGTGTAGTGAAGATGATAGGGAGTTTTTTTTGAAGGGACAAGAAGCAGTTGAAAAGCAGCAGTTAGAGGTGATTATGGAATGAGATGTGGATGATGGCCTCCAATCAAGAGTAAACACTTTATTCTTGCTTTAAGCTTGTATGAATGGTGACCGCTGTTGAACAGTTTTGTTGTCCACTATTCGGAACAGATGGAGTTTGCAGTTGTGTGTCACTTGTTTATTACAACCTCTTAAAATTAGTAGCTGTGTAACCAGATGGGTCTGGGAGCACAGCTGTGGATATAAGAATATAAATGAAACCTGTCTGATGCTGCCATGCCCTTTTGAGATGCCAAAGTGTTCCAACTGCAGCAAAGTAAAATTCACTTTCATTGACATTATGTTGATGTATTAGATTTTAAAAAGCAAATCTTACAAAAATAGTTGACACTGAGTCTATCAGCCCCCTGATATTTATCAATATTTATTTTCATAGTTTGGAAATCTAAATAAATGTAAATTTGACGCTAAATATCTGTATAAATTGCCCATTTGTAATTTCAACATCTAGGTAAAAATTTCATGTTGATTATAAATCAAATTCATTTTAGTGTTTTTTAAAGGTTATTAGGTGACATATGTTGAATTAGTAACTTTACATTCTGATGAAATGTAAAATATATTCACGTAAATGCAAATAAGTTGCTTCTCTATAAAACAATGCCAGGAATGAGTGTGATACACAATTGAAAATTTAGAAAGACATATTAGGCTCTTTAGGATATGGAACTGGCACTAGTTGCTCTGGTTTTTTTTTTTTTTATCTTTTTAGCCAAGTATGTTAATATTGAGAATATTCCTATTGGTGTGTGTGTGTGTGTGTGTGTGTGTGTGTGTGTGTGTGTATGTGTAAACTATATATACTATATACTTCATTTATATATGAAGTTTGTGGACTTAAGAGATAATAGGATTTTTGCCATAATATATGTAGTAAGTTTTTCGGCTACTATTTTAACATAATTAATATAAGCTACATCAAATAACCAAATGAAATATTCAGAATAACCCTTCAGAGTTCTGATAAATTATACTGTATCTTGCTTCATGAACTAAGAGTCCTCAGTTTTGTTCCCCCACATTATGAACTATAGAATTTAGAGTTTAAATTTAGTTTCAACAAAATAATATTTAATAAAGACTTACAGAGACATAATTTAGAAACTAGCTATAATAGCAGTTTCTTCCTGTTAGAAAAAGAAAGATAAATGTTTTAAAATCTGTGTCCTAAAGCTGTAACTAATAACAAATTAATTGAAGCAACAAATAAATTTAAACATACTCAAATAGAGAGCAGAGGAACTGTGTAGGCACATTCTACACTGCTTGCACCCAACATCTTAATATCCAAACCAAGCAAATATATCAAAATTATAAAGTTTAATTTTACTATTATAAAAACACAAATTATATAGAAATAATAATAGAAATGAGTCACCCACTGATGTACTTATTGTTGCAGTCAGTATTGTCAAATACAAAATAAATTGCTTCACTAAAGGACAAGAAGGGTTAAACAAAAAAATGTGATTAATTAGGTTCAAGTTATTATTCTATATGATGGAATTATATTGCTATTTTCTCTGATGAAACTTATAACATTAACCAATCTCTTTTCATCAATTTCAAACCTACTTTTTTTTTTCTCTCCTCAGGAAGTTGGCCTCGTACTTGCTGCTATATTGGCCCTCCTACTGGCTTTCTATGCTTTCTTTTATCTCAGACTGTCCACAGATGTTGACCCTGATCTGGAACGAGATGAAGATTAGCTGAATAGCAATCAATGCATTAAAGGGAAATTATTTTATAAAAGCACCCCTTGGGACCAATACTTTCTAAAGTACTGAAACTGGAACATCTTGAATTTTTTCTGCTGATATTTTCTGTTTTCAGAAATATCTTTTTAAGTAGTTGCATAGGATATCAAGAAAAGAACCTTACCTAGCAATGTAGTATAATGTATGCTACTGGATACTTTTATAAATCTTTCTACTTTGACAGGCAACCTATTCATGGTGTGTTTGGATTAAATGGAAAACAGATCCTAAATTCTTTGGATGTCTTAGCCAATTTATGTGTAGAACTCCATCACTTACAGATTACTAAATCTATTTTTGTTCCATATACATCGTAAGTAAAAGTATATATCCTCATTTACAGAAACATTCTCAAATCACATTCAGAGCCTAAGAAGGAATGAAAAGTCATGGGAAATTTTTCATTTTACAAAGAAGCCCTGCTTTCTTTCCAGACATATTTTATATCATTATAGAGACTATCTGCCATACATCTACAGTAATCTTTTTCCTTCTTTGCCAACTGTTCAGTGCACATGTGCTCCATCAGAAATGGCACCTGGATGACAGAAGCTCAAAGAGTCACATATGTCTGTAAAATAGAGTTCCTTTCCTCTTGGGCTGTCTGAACTGGTGTGAATAGAAAGTTCAGTTGATCTTGATTTTGATTAACTTATTATTGTATTAATATAAACTTGGGATTCTACTTTAATTATGTTGTTCTGGCTGCTTGCAGTATCAGTTTGCCCTTCTCGTTAGGGAGGTATGTAACAATCTGTCGCTTAGTTGTGCAGTTTTTTTTGGTTGTTTTTGTTTTTGTTTTTCACACAACGGTAACGGGAAGTCCTACCTACTCAGAGTAATTTTCTTAGGTTGCCTCTTCAACTTAAACAATACAAAACTGGTTTACAAAATTACATTTTGTCTCTTGAGAGTAAATCAATTAGAACTGTTTGTTGAAAAAAATAATAGAAGAAAATACATGTCTCATATTACTTGCATTTGTAATTTTTTTGTTTACATAAATTTTCAAGATATTTTGCATTTGTTGGAGTATAACAATCAATATATTCAATATTTTTACCAGTAATGGATTTTCAAGAAATATTTTTAGAACACATGAATACATAAAGCTTAGAATAGGAGAAAATATGTGTCCACAGCAAAGTTGTTAGCTACTACCTTATATAAAGATGTGTAAAAAATTAATTTAGAAACATGTGCACAAAGTGTTTTATATCATATACATTGTATTTATGAAGAGCAAATAAAATGTAAAGATTGTTTCCATATTTGCCCAGAGAAGAAAGCTTTGATGAATACGCTCAATGTTCTGTGAGACTTCTGCAAATAGTTGAATATAACTGTGTAGCTTTATGTTCTGTAGAATTTTTTCAAGTAGCATAATTTATTTCATCAATGTGAAAACAGCCCAGAGTCCCCATATCCTCACAGATCATTTATGCCAAACATCTGAGGGCAAAATTTAGCCAGTGTTATTTACTGGATTCTACCCCTTGAAATCACAAACTCATGAGACAGACCAAGAGTTCTTACACACTCACCACAGCAGACCAATCCAAGTGGCATTTTTAGGAAAGGTTGCAGCATTTAATGCCATGTGGTATGTCTGTTCGTGAAGTGGGTGGCAAGGGAATATCCAAGCTGGCATTTTGGATATGATGGGCCTTTTCCTTTCCTGAGTGACATGCCACATGTCAAGAAATACTGCTTTTCCCCCACTCCTATCACATTTACGTGAACAATTTTCATTTAGTTATTTTACCTCCCATATGGTGTTAAAAACAGTCATATTAAATAAAGATTATTTCTAATTTCAGTAGTAATTTAGATGAGAAGATATGTAATAATTGTTTATTAGATACCTATCCAAGTGGAATATAACAATTTACAGTATTTAAAATAGATGAGTATACTCTTGGAAAGGCTGAAAATTCATTACCCTGAAAAAACAATGTGACTATTCCCTTCTGTTCTTGAGGTGTTCTCGAGGGAAAAAGGTTGTTTTTGATAGTAATAAGTATTAATCTATACATACTATAATTATAGGCTAGTTTGATTACCTCATTTTATCGATACCTTGAGTCTCTAGCTAGTCCTTTTGTGTAATTGACTTATGATGGCTCCAGAGAACCATAAGTCCCAAAGGTCCAACTCTGATTTTAAGAAATAGTGGGTAAACTGAGACAATATATGTTTGTACAACACTGTTTTCACAAAATGCAAATTTTTCAAACTCACATTAACTGGGAAGCAGCCTGTAGAGAAATCCCAGATTGAAATCTGGTTTGAATCTTTGAAGCCAGAGAGGTGATGTCCGGCCTACATTTTCAGGGGACCATACTTCTCAATAGCGAGTGGTGTTTGGCATAAATCTAAGCTGGCACCAGACACAAATTTTAGGCGTGGCTTGTTCTCCTCCAATAATTCACTGCTCGGAGTAATTCAGAAGTCAAAAACAGAAAAATTATAATGACTTTTCAGAATGTTAGAATCTATTTGCTACCTATACTCTGCAGGATAAATTCCAGCTAATGCAGCAGACTTTACATACAGTCTGTGGAATACT
The DNA here is from genome assembly GCA_028533885.1 of Nasua narica. NCBI lineage: Eukaryota > Metazoa > Chordata > Mammalia > Carnivora > Procyonidae > Nasua > Nasua narica. The sequence continues at coordinate 130,288,282 of CM052798.1, read as the reverse complement.
GTGAATGAAGCTTGAAGAGTTGCTGGTTCTTATTTGCATGCAAAATAAACATATATAGATTCATCTGAGAGGAAAGATTGTAAAACTATAACCTCATCCACGTTTTGTTTTTTTTTTTTTAAAAAACAAATGAACAAAAAGCCTATCATAGTACCAGTATAGAGTTCATTGTTTTAAGGGGACAAATACTTGAAGATTTTCTGCCTTTTTAATTTTTCCAAAATGCTTCTACCCCAACCAGTGATTGCAAGATCCTGAAAATATGTTCTTATTCATTTCTGTAATTCCAGTAGTGTAGTGATCTGCACATATTTAATAAATGCATGTCAAAATTTAAGTTAATTTCTTTTAGTGCTCTCAGAGTCTGGTACAGTTGCTGCATGTAACAGATGATCAAAAATTATTTGCATTTAATAAATAAAAACTTAGAAATCATTATATTGATCAACTCAGCATTTAGCATGTATGATCATTGAATGTTCTGGGACCAATACATGTTTCATCCTGTTCCTTTTTAAGATCAAGACAACGAGTGTTAAATTTGCTATAGAACAGAAACATTGCTGTTTTCTGGGAAATCAAATGTTATTTTTATCTTAGTATTGTTGAAAACCACACTCAGTGTTTTTAATTTAACTTCTTATACATCCTCTCTCCGAACAAAAATAAAACTAAATTTTCATTATAATGCTTACATTTATGTGAATACTAAAGCACTATATGTTCCAGATTCTAAAATGATATAGTCAGTGATAATTCAGTAGAGTAAGTTTTGATTTATTTATAAGTATTTGATTTATTTATTTAGATGGGCTTTAGAAATAAAACTTCTAGAAATTAAACTTAGAGAATTTTCATGTATTTCCTCCGTAATGTCAGGTCGTTGAGCCAAAGACTATCTAAGATAAGTACACTTACCTTGGGTTTCTCTGGGGAGATTCCTACCATTTCTCCCTTAGCGGCACTGTCTTCCTTTATTAGAATTGCTCCAGTGCAGCCTGGATAGAATGATGTTTGCTAGATTTTGTTCCACTGACATCATATCAAGAATCAGTGCAACCCACAATAAAAAAAAAAAAAAAAAAAAAACCTAGCAGATGAATTCAGTGCCAACAGAAACATTTTACTATTTTATTTTGTATTTTAGCAATGCAGGTAAGTATAAAGGGAACTGGGAGAGTCACTCAAAGAACCATAACAGTGTGGAAATATCCATAATGGGCCAGTAAATTCATTTAAAACAATTGAACTGCTGCCCTATTCAGCATAGTGTCTCATTCTTAAATAATTTTTTTTATCCTTAGCAACAGACACGAGATCCTTATTTCAAGAAAAATAAGATACTTTACATGCCAGAAGATTTTTTGATGACAGTACCCCCTCCTATTCTTCATTTTTTAAAACAACAACCAAATTGGTGGGGAGGCAGCCAAAATTTGAGGTACCAATGCCTCTCGAACAGATGTCGCACCATTATTTTTTAGCTCGTTTAGATGAATAAACATGTTAAACTGTGAAGTATTACATTTTAGATTTTTTCATTAAAAAAAGAGACAATCTGTTTACTGTCCTAATTGAGACAACAATCCTTGTGGTTGCCAGTTTTGGCAGTCATAACAATGAACTATAAATATTTGAACCAACCAAGTAAATGGTGACTATAAAGGCTATAGCATGTGTAAAGTTCTGTTTTCATGGGCACCCATCTTAGTATGCCTTTTTTTTCTTCTGACTTCTTCAAATACAATTGTGTAAATCTGAAGTTTCATGGTAAGCCTAAAAGAAATTGATTTCAATATCTAATTTCGTTCTAGTTTATTATCCTTTTTAGCGTTCAACTACCCATCTGCTTGTCACAAATTGCTTCTGCAGTTGCTCTACTGAATGTGACAAGGCAGGTCTTCGTTGCATTGCCTTCTCTGTACATCCTAGGATAACACAAAAAAATCAGAGATTTTTTTTCTATTTTTTATTTATAAAGTGAGGTTAAAGACATTGTAAGTCTCTTAAATTGCAACAACTAGCTTTTTACGAGAAGATTTTATACAAAAACCATGTCGAGATAGAACTCTCGCTGTAATGTCCATGAGAAGGAGGTCACAGTCTTAGCTGCAATGGGATGCTCTGCATGAAGCACTGGCATGTGAGAAATTGATAGCTCAGAGACAAGTAATCCAGACATAAACAATCATTTATTATGCTAGTTCCCAAACACTGGTGATCCAGATAGAGAGCACCGTTGTAGGCATCTTATTTGAGTACCATTGCTTCCTTTTCTACCCTTCACCTTCTCCTTTATCTGCCCCAATTCTAAACTCTAGGCAATCTCTAACATTTCCTTTTTCAGTTTATGTGAATCTCACTTGTACGTTAAGTTGCACTTAACTATGTACTTACCATATTAACTGTCTCTACTCTTTTTACTTAGAATCAAGACTATTTTTCCCACTCTCACTCCTCACCCCTTTCTTTTTTATCGCTGACCACATGCATTACACAAAACTAGAGAGAAGAGTATAATGAACCTTAGTGTACCCATCACCTAGAGTCAACAGTTACCAATATCTTCCCACTCTATTGTTTCCCCATTTTTTTTGTAACCTGAGGTATTTTTTTAAAAAAGATTTTTATTTATTTATTTATTTGAGAGAGAGAGAAAGTGAGAGCATGAGAGGAGAGAAGATTAGAGAGAGAAGCAGACTCCCCGCGGACCTGGGAGCCTGATGCAGGACTCGATCTTGGAACTCCAGGCTCATGACCTAGGCTGAGCAGTTGCTTAATCAACTGAGCCACCCAGGCACCCCTAACCTGAGGTATTTTAAAGCAAATCTCAAATAAGGTGACATTTTACCTATAAATATCTCAGTATATATCTTTGACAAGAACTTCCGTTTTTTTGTTATTTGTTGTTTTTTCCTTGCATTACCAAGAAGCTATTACAGCTAATAAGACTAGTTATTTCTTCAAATTATTTGATTCCAAGTCCATATTAGAATGTCCCTAATTGTCTTCAAGATACCTATTTATGATAGGTTTTGAATCAAGATCTGTACCACATTTTATTGTAAGCCTCTTAAATTTATTTTCTAGCAAACCTCTTTTTCTTTAATGTCAGTGATTTGTTGAAGAAATCACAAATATTTGTCCTCTTGAATGTCCAATATTCTCGACTTGGCTATTTTCATTTTGTTATATATTTTATACCTCTATTTTTCAAACTTTCTGTAAATTAGGAGTTAGATCTTAGGCTAGATTAGATCCAGGTAATTCTGTTATTGTTATTTGTTTTTAAGGCAACAGTATGTCAAAGTACTTAATGAGATACATTATTTCTGGTTGTCTCATTTATAATGATGCTGAAGTTTACCAGTGGGTTCATGCGCTAGTAACCCATTTCCTTCCAAAATAAGGTTTATATCAACATTTTGCCTAAAGCATTTAGCATCTTTATAATTATTCCCTAGGACTATTATCTCATTTGACAATTTTTTGACATTATAAAATGACATTTTAAAAAAAATTTTACTTCTTTTTTTTCTCAAGAGAGAGTGACAACATGTACACAAGTGAGACGATGAGGTGGGACAGAAGGAGAGGGAGGGAGAAAATCCTAAGCTGACTCCATGCCCAGCACAGAGCTTGTCCTGAGACTTTGTCAAAATCTAGAGGCAGATGCTGAACTGACTGAGCCACCCAGGAGCCTCAGAATGACACTTTTCTATCAGTCCTCCAGCATTTAAGCGAAATTATTTAAAACAAAACAAAACAAAAAACCAAGAAACTTAATCAACTGTTTGGTTACCTTAAAATATGGCTCATAATAGGAATGGAAGGCTAAATACTTGAATCTTTGCCTTTATCAAATTTCAGAGTAATAGGTTAACACTCTCTAATAATGACAAATGGAGATTTGCCAGTCTTGTTCCTGTTGTAGCTTTTATTAACACTATAAAGCCATAGATTTTATATATGTAATGTGTGTTTCAACCCATTGCAATCATCATTCTTTTCAGTACTGAAATACAAATTCCAGTATCATGCTTTATATTAAAGGTATTATCATTAAAATCATGAAAGTTTTATGCTTTTATATGATTTTCCATTTTTCCAAAAATAACCAATGCAATCATATTTTTAAAACAATAGGAGTAAGTGGGAAATGTGGAAAAAGACTAACATTTGCAGATTATATGATTAACTGGAAAACTAATAAGATATTGAATAAGATTTATGTAGCATAGCCCATTAGAAAATAACTAAAAATTAATAGCTCTGTCTAATAATTATAACAGTTAGCTAAATATCATAATATAAAAAATATATCTTATAATCACATCAAAACTATGAATTGTCTAGGAAAAAATCAGCAAGAAATGTCAAGAGTCTTCATTGGAAAAAAGACCTCACAGAATAAGATAATCAAACTTTAATAAAAAAGAGACCAACTGTCTCCCTGGATAAGATGATTCGATATTGTACAAATTTAAACTTTCTTCTAAATTGGAAACAGAAAAGAGAACCTTAATCCACCAGATATTAAAGTGTATTATAAAGTTATAATAATTAAAATAATCTCATAGTCAAGGAAAGTAGACAAAGCAATAAAATGTGCAGTCTGGAAATAGATCCAAATATAAATATTCACTTAATGTAGCCTGTAAGTCATGAAGATGGAAAGATAGATTGCTTATTAAATATATTAAAACAATAGAGTATCCATTTGGAAATTAAAAGATGCCTATACCATGACTTAAAACAAGATTAATTTCTAATAGAATTTATTATTTCTAAATAAAAAAACCCATAAAAATTATTAGAAGAAACTACAGCATTTTTAAGATCTCTTAGTACAGAAATTATTTCTAAGCATTGATTCATGAGTCAGAAATCATAATGGAAATACTGTTGGATTATAACACATTAAATTAAAATCTAACACACAGCCCAGCACTCAGTGTTAATTAAAGATGTGAAGAAACAGTCTCTTTCATATACTGCTTGGGGGAATGGTAATCTCACAGACTTTCTGGAAGGCACTTTTGCAGTGTACTTTAAAAGTCTAAAATTTCGTATATACTTTAGTTGCTTCCATATCTCTTTAGAAATTCTTTCAAGATAATAATGCCTGCAGTGTGCAGAAGTGCACAAAGTATGTTAACCATAGCTTTGTTCATAACCTCAAAACACCTGAAAGCAATGAAAGTGTCCAACATAAGGGTCTTTTTAAACAAACTGTGTTACATCTATTAAATAAAGTGTGATGGGCTCATTAAAATATATATATGTATACCTACTGATATGGAGAGAGAGGTAAAGAAGCATTTAAAAATAGGATACGTGTGATAGGATTCTGTTTTGCTTGAATGTATATGTCTGTGTGTTTGTGTGTGTGTGTGTACACACGTGAGTCTAAGTATAATTGAATATTTAGGAAGAAGCAAAAAACTATTTCTGGATATTAGATTATAAGTGATTTTTACTTCTTTATATTGAGTGAATCAATCTCCACTCTACAGAGAGGACTGGAAAGAGTGTTTTAGTGAGCTTTATCATGAGCCCAGACTCCTGGTAAGTCTGGCCATTTTTTCCCATTATATGTTTTTCTATTTTTCATTCATTTAATAACCATTAAGCACCTCTATCAGATACCAATAAGTCATCTTTCAAATTCCTCATCTATACACAATGTAAGTGTAGAAAAAGGCAGTTCATCTTCTCTCATAGTGAGAAATTCAGAATGTTTCAGAAAGGAACTTATATTTTAAGTTTAATCATTTTCATTCAAAAAATATTTATTGAGCATTTGCCATATGACAGAACTGTGCTTTACCCTTGCAAAAAATCCATGAACATTTCAAACAAGAAAGAAAAATCGTACTCTTGCTCTCATGACATATGACTTGAGAGATGGTCATGGTTTCATCAAACAAAAAAAGAGGGTGAAAAAGGTATTCCAAGTGAGAGAAAAACCAATGAAAGCGTACAAAGACCACCTTAGTTCTTGGCCTGTATGTGGTATAGTGGGGTTAGGAAGGCTGTTAATGTCTCTTTGTGCTCATTGTTAACCTTCTTTCCTTCCTCTGCCTAAAACCATTTTCTCTTAATCTGGAAAATGCCTACATATCTATCCTTCAAGATTTCTCTATTCCCAGATAAATCCCCACACGTTCCCAGCACAAGCCCCTAACCCCGCCCACTGAAGGCTAAAGTTAGGTGATTCTTCTCTTACATAGAATCCTTCCATGATTATCCTCTTAACCTCTTAACATAAAATCATTCCATGATTATTTATGAGACTCTTAACTGGACTCTGAGGTCTTTAAGGAAGGAACTCTGGGTTTTATTGCTTTATCTCAAATACCAAGCTCTGCACTAGACACATGGTTTATTCCACAGTAAGTATGTTTAAGTACTACACCTCATTCCCATAGAACAGGATTTCTCAACTTCGGCATTATTGACATTTTGGGCCAGCTAATTCTTCGTGTGGAGATCTTGCAAATTGCAGGATATGTATATGTTAGTATGTAGCTAGATGCCAGTAGCACCTCCTCCTGCGCTAGTTATACTTGGAGGAGGCATCAAGGGGATGTGACCCCTGGTTGACCCGTGAGCTGCGGGGGTGGGGGGGGTGGGGGGGGGGACGCGCGGGAGTGGAGACCCTTCAGGCCAGCCCCCAGCAATTTTTCACGGCCAGAAGCCTTCGTTTTCAAGGCGGCAACTGCGACAGAGCGATGCGGGCAGCGTACTGATTGAACCCAGGTAAGGCCTCTTTATAAATTTAAGATTTCCTACCGCCGCTGCCGCCCAGACAAGCCTCATGCTTAGTCCCTTGCATAGTAAACCGGTCTCTTTATTCCAGCTCCCCTTGCCTGCTGTGTCTGGGGGCCTGTTTCGGATTTCACACGGGAAGCAGCCAAGGATTCCAACCAATAGTTATGATGACCAAAAAGGTCTCCAGGCTTAGCAAAGTGTCCCCTGGGGTCAGAAGGATTCCCAGCTGTACCCCGGAGAACCACCACTGCCCTAAAACTATGAAAATCACAGTTGCCATGAGAACACGGTGGAACCGGGGAAGTGTGGGCCTGGGACTTCCGAGTCACTTCAAGTCATTTTTCAGAGGCATTTAATTTTTAACTCCAAGCACTCCTAGCTCTATACAAATTGTTGACTCAAATTCTGCAGGCATTCTGGCGGGCGGTTGGCGGGGCAGGTCACAGGAGATGTCTGAACTTGACCCACCCATCTGCTGTTCAAATCCCCGGCGTGACTGCAAGCTTGGTGCGTTCCTTTTCTCAAAGGAAAGGGAGAAGGACTTTAAGATATCGATGTTATCAAACGGTCTAGAATTTTTTATTTTAAGATTTTATTTATTTATTTGATAGAGGGAGACACAGCCAGAGAGGGAACACAAGCAGGGGAAGTGGGAGAGGGAGAGGCAGGCTTCCCACGGAGTGGGGAGCTAGCTCCACATGAGGCTCGATCCCAGAACGCTGGGATCAGCACCTGAACCGTAGGCACAGACTCACCGACTGAGCCACCCAGGCGCCCCACAATCTAGAATTTTTTTTTTCAAGAAATGTTAAACACGCTGTAAGACAAAACTCCTAAAGCAGAAAAGGATGACCCTTCCACCTATTATTTATTACTACTAACAAAACACATTCAATGCAGCCAGAAACATTTTATATGTAGGTAGCTAAATAATGAGCCTTAGTAACAGATACATAATTATTAAGTTATCAGAAACTTTAATGTATAAATTCTTTTTCGTGGATGCAGTGTCTGATCCCCATTTTCTCTATTTTTGAATGTGAAATGGCTCATATTTTAAAAAAGCATATATGTGTACATGTATATTGTTGAGAGATATGAATAAAATAAACACCCATGTTAACTAGTGCCCAGCTTTACTGACATTTCATATTGTCTGGCTATTTTACAGTTTGCCTTTTTGAAGAGTATACAAAGATGTTTCGCTTTAAAATTTTGATTTTCCTGATCATTTCTATGGTTGCACTATTAGTTTTACTGTTGATTCTCTTAAGATATCCAAGGATTCTCTGCTGTGGTCTGTAAATGGATACTTTATGTTGTTCTTACCAATCCTTATTGTTTGGGTTTTCCCTCTAAACCAAAAATTATTTAATAGAAATTTTAAAAATACGTGTGTCTACAGGTAGAATAGCCAGTTATTTAAATTTTAATTTTTAACTTCAGGTTTTTCTGCCCAGTAATCAGTGTTGCTTGCATTATTTCTATTTTATGGAACTAGCTCATGTTTTCTATTTGACCTAATATATACTTACTTTTTATGAATGATTCATGTACACTTTAAAAAGTGGTATATTCTATTATAGTATCAGGCTCAATATTAGCACACAAAATCTACCTTGTGCTGTACCTATCTTCAGCTTACTTGTTTTTCATCCACTTGACTTGCTTTATACTGAGACTGGTATGACTGGTATGTTAAAGTTTTTATTATTAGGTATTTATTTGTTCTTGCATCTTCTGTAGTATTTGCTTTTGAACATGGTTGCTCTATTATTTGGCATATTGATATTCATAGCTACTAGATCTTTATTGTGAGTTTCGGCTTTTAGCATTATAGTACTAATGGTACTTTTTGGCCTGAATTCTACTTTTTTTTTTTTTTAATATCCATATTGATGTTGAAAATAAAGGCAGAGGGAAATGTAGATAAAATTAAATGTCCTTATAACCTGCTGCCCATTGACAAATACTTGAGGCAGGCAGAATATAACCTTCCTCCAGGAAGCTCCCAATTTGTCTCACTGTTAATACCTTGCTAGAGGGAAAAACTTGGTTGACAATAGGGAGGCCTCCAGTATTTGGTGAGTCTTCTTTATACATGAAAATCCTTTTGGAACTTCCCTTATCTTTACTTCCCCCCACCCCAAAATATATAATCAGTTGCCCCTCCCAATCTCGGGGCAGCCGTGAACAGCAACCTTTGCCGTAGCTTTTTCTGCCCTCGGGTCCTGTCTCTGTGCTTTAATAAAACCACCATTTTGCACCAAAGATGTCTCAAAAATTCTTTGTTGGCCGTATGGCTCCCGACCCCACCATCAGACCTCATATATATTCAAAAACTACATCAAATATCACACTTCCTGCTTTCTCATAGTTTTGTTTTCCTGATTTGTCTTTTCCCACATCTCTGATTTCAACCTTTTGAATCACTGTATGTGAGGAAGGCCCCTTGCATAGAGCCTTAGAGGTGATACTGCTTCAAGAGCCAATTAGGAATTTTTTTCTTGTAATGAATGAGTCGAGCCCATTCACAGTTTTTGATGTGGCTAATATACTGGTATCAATTCTGTGTATAATTTTATGTAATAGCTACTATATTAATTTTGTTATATATGCTGTGTTTCTCTGATATAGCTCTGCTTTTAAAAAAAGATTATTTTGGTATTTTTGAACATTGATGTTTTATTTAGAGGTTTCTCTTATATTTATACTTTTTTTTGCACTTGAAAACATTTTTATAAAAAATCTTTTACTCTGTGGACTGCCAATCTTACACATCCTTGATTCTCATCCATTACTTATGAAACAGTCCATAATCTTATTTTATTTTCTTCTTTGTCTTTTCCTTCAATTTCAAGGTGTTTTTTTTCTAATTTGCCAGAGTATATCATAGGTAACACCTAATACGTACACACTACTCTTTTTTCTAGCCTTGCTACTACCCTCCTTTTAGGCATTTAATTCTTACATTTAATTCTAAAATTAAATCTATGAAATGCTTATCATCAGTTCTTTTGCCAGAATTCTTCAGGTTATGTCCTAGTTTACACATTTTGTGTAATGTGTAAAGTATTCTGTGGATTCATAAACCTTTAAAAGTGTTTTTCTGTTGCCTTGACACTTGAGGGGCAATTAGCTGTTTCTAAAATACTTGACTTGCAAGTTCTTTCCTTGAATTTCTTTAAAATGTTGTTTTCTACTGTTGCTTTGTTTTGTATGTTACCTTTGAGAACTTTGATGCCAGCCTATTGTTTTTTAAATAGTAGTTGCAAGTAATTTGATCTTATTGTCTATATACCCTGAATGTTTTTGTCTTTAAATTCATACTATTTCTCTAGGATATGTCTCAGAGTTTGTTTTTGAGTTTTGAAAGACACACAGTGCCCCCTTTGAATGTGTAAAAATGATTACTTAGTCCTGAGAAGTTTTCTTTGATTTAAGTTTTACTTATTAGTTATAGTGTGTTTTGTTTTCCTTCTTCAAAGACTTCAATTATATGTATGTTGAGCTCTCTTTGCATGTCTTCTATTTCAACCATTTTCTCTTTGATCATTATACAAGTTACCTTATCTCATTTTTATCCTCTTGGTTTTCTTGCTTTTCTTCAAAGTGCCTTACTCAATTTCACTGGAATCTATTATACCTTGGATACCTTTTAATTTATTCTTTATTTCTGAGGTGGACTTGTTTTTTTTCTTTAGTTTCTTTACTGAGATCAATTAACTTAACGATTTACTTTCTTCTTTTCCCCACTTATGGGCTTAGTTTAAAATTTCTGGTTCTTATTTATAGCTATATCTACATCTATGCATATCTTCATATCTACTTCTAATCTCCAAAGGCTTATTTGAGGATTTTCAATTCAGTGAAATATTTTGTTAGAGTGCTCTTCTGTTTTGTGGATTTTTCTTTATTCTTTTCTTTCTTTTCTTCTTTGGTAGGGAGCATTTCAACAGCTGAAGTATTTCAATTGAATTTTCTGTTTCCTTTCTCCATTAACTTTGTGTGGAGTTAGCTTGATTTTTTTTTTTTCCCTATTCCTAGTCAAGTCATTTTGTCATTTTGGGGGTAAAGTCTGTAGTCCAGGAGTGCCCCCTTCTGTCACAATAGTAAGGCCGGTTTCTTTTCTTTTTTTTTTTTTAAAGGTTTATTTATTTATTTGACAGAGATAATGAGAGAGAGAGAGAGAGATCACAAACAAGCAGAAAGGCAGGCAGAGAGAGAGAGAGAGACAGGGAAGCAGGCTCTCCACCGAGCAGAGAGAGCCCGATGTGGGGCTCGATGTGCGGCTCGATCCAGGACCTGAGATCATGACCTGAGCCGAGGGCAGACGCTTTAACCCACTGAGCCACCCAGGCGCCCCTTAAGGCTGGTTTCTTATATGAATGCCCTAGTGGTAGGGGAGACAGAGAATTGGCATCCTTCCGTCTCTTATTTCTAAATTCCCCTCTTACTTTATTCTTTCTCGCTTCTACTACATCCTCAAGGGCATAATATTTTCTCTACTTGTAGGATTGTCTCCAGGAAGCAATGCTTTTTGAAGCTTCTGACTTTTTTGATACAACTCATTTTCTAAACTCTTTCCTATAACTGATATTGTGAACTACCAAATACCAGATGCCAAATTTTGCCACTTAGCATGATACTTTTTTCTGGGGTCTTTTCTTTGTCTATGTATTATACTTTTTAATAGTGTCTCTTAAACTCCCTTTTTCCAGTATTTGTCATCTACAGGCTCAAGAGGTCATTTGGATGTGGTATTTATATCTCTATTTATGGATAACTTAATCATATTTTCTACTTCCTAGTAAAGCTAGAGGCTTGAGTCATTTGGGATTTTATTTGTACTGGTTTTTGATATTATTATTTTGGGGGAAGACTTGAGAGATTTGGTTTCAGGAGGACACCATTATTTCTAGTCCCAGAATTTCCTTGGAAATAGAGTTTGAAATTGACTAGTTTCTTGGTTAAATGTATAAGGTCACCTTGGATTTCTTTCCAACAGGTTTTATTATATTTTGAATTTAAATTTTTCTGTGTGTATGTTGCATATCCCTAACCGGACTCCATAATTTGAGGGGAGGAGTCTTATAGTTTTGATTTTTACCCCAGAACCTAGTATATTAATAAATATTAATTACTTATTAAGACTATCATTTATTGATATAAGAAAATGTTATTATTATATTTAAAGCATAACATTTGGGTTATTTATAGATCTTTAAAAAAAGATTTCTTCAGAATAAATATAGAGAAATATCTTCTGAAACAATTAAAATATCGTTCAATTTCTTAAAAAGAAGCCGTGTTTTAAGGGAAACACCCATCTGAGGACACATTCTCATGAAAAAATAGAGACTGAGTAATTTCTCCAATTCATTTTTTTCTCAATACCTTCTCTGCAAAAGCACAAAAGAAAATTTACACATTTTGTTTCTTTATTTTAGTGTGTGTAAAAAATTAAAGCAGCAAACAATAAGGAAATATAACACATTGTAATCTCTGCTATTTATTAATTCATTTAATTTATATGCAAATTATATGTTTTAATAATCATAAATTGCTTGGCATCGGGTTGTTCCTAGTAATGAGCAGTTCGAGAGATGGCACTTTTTTGAAATTCTAATAAAGCATTCCACGGAGCCCTCTTCCTTTGTGAACATTGCTGCCCCTTGAAACATCCTGAAATACAGAGCTGAAATGATTTAAAACCTCAGAAGAAGGTTTTTAAGGTTAGAATAGGAACCCACTCTTGGCTTCATGGCTAGATCTGAACATTGAAGTTAAGAAGCAATTTCAAATCAATCTGTAGAAAGATTTTACCTCTGATCATGAGCAAACAGAGGCCCTCTCTCCAGTAGGTGTCAGGAGTCATGTGATGGACACTAATGATGTCTGCTGCCTTTTATCATCTGTCAGGGACAAGTCACATTTATTTCCACACAGACAGTGAGAACATTTAATGAAACAAAACAGCATTATCGAGCTCCAGGTTTCCCAATCCTCTTTGGTCCTAGAAATGAGGCCTTAGGTTCATTAAATTGTGGCTTGTGGAGGGCTACCACAATTATAGTCTACTGAACCAAAAATTATAATAAGATCCCAAAGCAAAGCTTTAAGTTACAGTAACCTCCTCTCTCTATTTCAAAAGTTCAAATCAATACAGCAAATAACACAGGTTTAGGATATATATATATATATATATAAATATATATATATTTTATATATATAATGATATAATGTATATCATTGTATAATATATAATGATATATATATCTTTAATATATATGTTAATTAAAGAAAAAAATTAAAACTAATTTAAAAACTCAATCTAAATCATATTATCCAGAAATATTCCCTAATAATATTTATATATTTGTGCTTTTCCTTTTAGCCTTCTAGGCCTTATGGCACATTCATATTCTTATAAAAATATGTAATTTATTTGTTCGCAGACCTCAAGAAACCTGTGACTAAAGCAATACCCACATTTTGCTGTCTTTAATCAGAAGATGCATAAATGTAAGCAGATACAGGTCTACCATATCGCCATATTCTTTCTAATTTATTCATTTACTCAACAAATACTACATTTCTACTTCACGTAAAGAACTTTTAGCAACTGGGAATATAGTAGTAAACTAAAATGGCAAAGTCCCTGCATACACAGAGCTCACATTCTGGAAGAGCAGGCAAGCAGAAATATGAAATAAACAAATGAAAAAATACATAAAATATATAAACACGGTATGCGAGGAGATGAGAAGTATTTTGGAGAAGAGAAGGTAGAGAGGTAGAGAATGAGTGTCCCCATTCTCCCATTTGCTCTGGCACAGCCACAGCTCACACCTGTCTTGATTTCTCCAGGCATGCTTTGACCTCAGGGCCTTTGCACTCACCATTCTTTCTTTGTGACTCATTGTTCCTCCTCTTTCTCATCTTCATTCAAATGTCACCTTCTCATTGAGGCCTACCCTAACTACCCTATGTAAAAATCACAACCTGATGCCACCTCTCCTGCCCCCAGCATCCCCCAGCCACTTAGCATAGTCCTTTTTCTTCACATTGAACACTTTCCACTTTTGAACATTATGCATATTTTACTTGGTTATTCTGCGTATTCTCTATTTCTCGGTCTTCCTCCATTGGAATGCCAGGTCTGTAAGGGCAGAGAATTTTTTTTTGGTCTGGTCAATCATGTATTCCAAGTGCTGAAACTAGTGGCTGGCATACAGTAGGTGTTCAAAAATATATATGAAATAGTTTAAGTGGAGATGTTGAATGAGTGGTTGAATATCCAAAACTTGAGTTTTGAAGGTGAAGTCCAGGGCAGAATACCACCATGGAAGTCATTCAAGCTAACATGTTAAATCATAAAATTGGATAAGATCTCCTAGGGAATGAGTTAAAATGGAGAAGAAGAGAGGTTGTTAGAATGACAATATTAAGAACTCAGCAAGATGAGGAAGCTCCAGGAAGAAAGGCTGAGGAAAATGGGAACTAAAGTAGTAACACCAGTTGAGTATGGCCTTCTGTGACCTGAGCAAAGAGCATGTTTTAATAAAGAAAAGGCCAGCAAATTTGGAGTATCTATCTTTTTGCAAAAGATAACTATACAACATCTCTTAAGTTTTATTGCTCTTATAAGCACTATACTATATGAGAACCTCTATAATTCTGAGTAGTAAAAACAATTTTTATTGTCACTCCAATCTCCAAGTGTTATAGAGATTCTAATTTTTGTAAAATTAATCACATGTAATACATACATAAACTGCAGTGTGGCCCAGAAAATGAATAGCAAATATATTTAATATCTTAAGATGCACTGACTCTACTTTAGAGATTGTTGATGTATAAAATAAGACTCAAAGGGACCTCAGATTGAGACCATCCCATGAAGGATTCATCATCTTCTTTCTCAGTTCTCTTGCTCCTCTGTTTCCAATATGGCACATCTTTTCTGTAGAAGCTTAGCTGTCCCACCTGATTCTCCTTCCCTTTTCCAGCCAAGGGTCTAGCTCTGCGACTTCACATCCTGCCATCTTCACCCCATGCTCATTCCCGACTCCTGTCCTCGCTTTTTCTACAGTGGGCAGTACTGTGCTTTCAGTTATCTCTTCATGATCAAGTGTCATAAAAGCAATCTCTCTCAAGGCTGGTCGGTGTTCACTAACGCTTCCTTTCATTCCCCACCTATGACACTTTGACTTAGGTCCTCATATCTCCATATCTGTTCTCACTGAGATTACTGATAATGACCTAAGTGTCCTGTTCAATGGATACCCTTCGGTTCTTACTTTGCCTGTCTGGAGATTGACCTTATTGGAAGCACTCTGCTTGATATCTTTTCTTCTGCTGGCTCTGTCACACCACATTATCCTTCTTTTTCACTCTTCCTCATGATTCTTTGTAGCCTCCTCTGTGACTTCTCTTCTCTTTCTCTGGCCTTAAATTTCAGTATCCCTTGGGGTTCGATCTATAGTCCTTAAGCATTCTTCAGGCTTTAATCTACATGGACCTCTTGTTCCCATCTAATTAAATCTAAATAAACTGATTCATTCCCCAATCCTCACCTGTGATTCCCTTCTCTGCTTTTTGCTGGTGCTCTAGCTACTTTCCAGGTTCTCTCCCTGTTGTTACTGTCTGCTCCTTCACAGGTCTATATAGGTCTGGTGCTTCAGGATTCAACTGAAATGGCATTTTCTCTTCCTCCCTAGAGCACTTCAGCTATCCCTTTCAGAAGGCACTTACCACAGCTCATCAAGCATTAGAATTATTTATGTAGCCCATTATCCCCCTGCAGGCTGGCCCCATGTTGAATGCCTCCTTTCCTACCTTGGCCTTGGATCGCTGAAACTCAATAAAGGGACTGAAAACAGAATAAATAAATGGGAATGTCCTTAAGTTAGAATGACACAATAGAGTCATAGGAAAAGGTCACTTGGTTAGCAACTTGCAGAATTGCCTACCACATTCCCAAATTAAGGACTGAGCAAACTCAGTCTTGTTGGATTCCTGTCATGTTGAAAATCCTGTGGTCGCAAAGCATCTCAGTGAGTGACGGTTTATGGTAATGATTTAACAGGTATCTTTTTCACAGTTCTGAATAACTGGACACTAAAATATAGAAATACATTTACAAATATTGCAAGTTATAACGGTTATCTTCAGTTATTTTCAACGAACCATTTATATGTACATCAATACTGTTATTTCACAAGTTTTTATAATGTTTTAGACATTTATTATGTATGACTTCACAGTTCTCTGAGTACCTTGGCAGAGTTCACTCTGAAATACAATTAACATTAATGATTATTAATAACATTTTAATGGAGCATTATATTAACATGTGAGAAGATTAGGGCTTATTACACTTATTACTAATATCCCTTATATGATAATTTCTTTAAGAATTCTAAAATTTATTATGCCATAATATGGGCCCCTTTCCCTTGAGCATTGCTTGGGCTTAGAACTACCAAAACTAGTACATGTAATTATCTAGGAATAGATATAGCAACAGAAGTTACCACTTATTGAGCGATATGCCAGCCTAGGCCCACTGGTAGGCACTTCATGTGTATCATTTTCTTTCATCCTCACAGGACCCGGGGAGCCAGATAACATTGTTATTCCCATTTTACATGGAAACCGAAGCTTCAGAAAGTGAAGTGACTTTTTCAAGGTCATAATCTAGAAATAACGGTTCTAAGTCTCCAAAATAAAAATGTCTGATTCCAGGGCCAGCCTTTTAACCATGCTTATTCAGCTTCTAGGTCTCTTTGCTTTCAGTAAGACAGATGTTTGAGTAGGTGACACCAGTTTCATCTAGTCGGCCACTTCCCATATTTAACATTGGTAAGGTCATGTTGCACTTGGCTCTAGGAAAAAAATGTTCCCAAATAGGGGATTTATTAAACATCCTGTGGGGAATGCAGTATGTTTACTGCATTTGCATCTCCATAATCTTTTATTTGAGAAACACTAGCTTAAAAGAAAATGAACCTGGCTTCATTTTACATGCTCACAAAAATATATTTTAAACAATTCATTCTCTATCCTTGACTGCAGTCAAGTTGTCTGACATGTTTTGGAACATCAGAGTGAAGTTTGTCCACCTCCGGTCTTTCAAAATTCTGAATCTTAGTGATTCCATAAGGATATCTAAGTTAGATGGTTGAACTGATATTGCTTCCTTGAAGTTCTAAACAAGGAATATTTGAAAGCTAAGAGACCAGTGCAGTTGAGACATAGAAATTCTTAAAGTCTTCATATGGATTGCAGGCTTTGATTTCCTCTTACCAGCATTTGCCCTACTTTTTCTATCTGAAGATCACTCTCCTTGACAACCAAGACAGAAAATCATCAGACCTTATCAGATCTGTTCTCTATTTGTCATCTGACAGCATTGTACTATTGGACCTGAGCCACAGGTAAACCTAGACCTTCCCTACTCTTACTTGGAATATAGGTTAAGTGAGACTTTCTGTATATTTGTCCTTAACAATTTTTCACTCACTTTAGTTCATTTAGAGGCTAAGACTTCCTGATGGTATTCTCTAGAAATGTCTGATACTATGTGTTCTTTAATACACCCTCATACAGTAGAATCTATTGGAAAGGCCCCTTTGGGGATATATGTAACTTCTGAAGCGATGATTCTAAAGCATTTTGAATGAACAAACTTTTAGGAATCTGATGAAATTTCTGGATACCCCTCCCTCAAATAGTGTGCCTAGACCTTCAAATTTCCTATAATTTCAGGGAATTTATAAACCAAAGACTTTTATCTATGAATCCTTGTAGATAAAATCCTGATTACACCCACCATTACTGAAGATTTTTTAATTTTCGTTTTCATTAAGATTGTCACAATTGTATCGAGACAATTACAATTTTAATATAAATAACTTAATTTTAACAATATTTGTTGTAGGGTCTCACATCACAAGTTTGTAACAGTCTTTACTCTGAATATTTTGAAGACTGCCTTCGTAAGATTTGGTTACTGCTTGCATTTTCTAACACAGCTGTTTTGCATTACTCGTTCATTTAAGGCAGTGTGTATAATAGCAAAAGTCAAGGCTTTGAGAAATAATGTTAATCAAGGTATTTAATATCTCTAAGCGACAGTATTCCCATCTGCTATGTGTGATTAGGATCTACTTCATTGCTTGTTTGTTTGTTTGTTTTTTAATGGGTGAGAATTAAATGGGAATGTCAGCTCCCCAACCCCAGAAATGTCACTAGTTTTGTTAATTGCTATTCCTGAGTTCTTGTCCAGAACAGTGCTGGCCCATAGTAGGTGTGTCATGAGTATTTATTGAATGAATCAATAAAGCACACAGAATTCTTAGAAAATGGTATGTTGTGAGTAATGACTTTTTAACCACAATGATGAAAATAACGTCTTGGAAATGAAATAATCCCCAGACAGGTCGAGATGTCTTTGGAATGTGCCATTTAACTAAACATATGCCACTTGCAGCAGGCGTTCAGCTTGTTGTAAGTTCCCATTGCTACTCTATATTTATTGTCGATTGTCGATTCTCAGAGAGCCTTTCCCAGAAAGCCTGGTTAAGACTCCTGACTCCTGTCCTAAACCAGGATTCTCTACTGTTTTTGAGTCTCAGATTCTCCATAGTCTATTACTTTATGTGTTTAACTTGGCCATCATCTCTTTCTGCTGTTAGAGTGTCAGTTTTAGGAGAATAAGGACTTTATCTCGTTCACTTGTCATGACCAAAGTCATCTGAATGGCCAGATACAGAGTTAGCACTTAACAAACATCCGTTCAAAGCAAGAGAATGATACATAACTCTTATTCGTCCTAACTAATTAAAGTTTTCTTCACAGTTGCTGGCATGGGTAGATCCTAGTCTCACAGAACGTGGAACTCTACTTCCTCTCCAGAGGGCCCAGCTTTGGTCAACTTATTCTTCTGTAAACAATCCTGAGAGCTATTATTCAGATCCTGTTCTCTCTTTGTTTGCCATGCTTTAAATTTCGCTTGTGATCTCATAGCAGACGTGATTGGTTGCTGACCCAGCAGCCATTTTCCCTTTTATCCTTCCTTCAGAACCCCAGTTCTGTTCAGGTATCCATACTTCTGTACACAGCCATTGCTGCAGGCTGGGTGAGGCCAGTCCCAGCTCCAGGGAATGGGTCCTGATTAATGGAATTGAATCATATGGTTAGTTCTCTTCTAGTGATTGATTTAAGTATAGACTTATGACTTGGTGTTGGCCAGTGAGATATGAGGGGCCTTTCCTTTTTTTTAAATTTTTTTTAAAGATCTTATTTATTTATTCGACAGAGAGAGATCACAAGTAGGCAGAGAGGCAGGCGGTGGGGGGGGGGGGCGGTGGGGAAGCAGGCTCCCTGCTGAACAGAGAGCCCCATGCGGGGCTCGATCCCAGGACCCTGAGATCATGAGCCAAAGGCAGAGAAGCTCCAACCCACTGAGCCACCCAGGTGCCCCTTTGAGGGACCTTTCTTAAAGTTTCCCTGAACTAGTAACAAAGGAGACAAAACACCGAACACTAAGAGAGTGCTAGAAGATAAGAGTATAAGAGAGCAAGAGTGAGAGAGACACAATGAGCAGATGCAAGAGACCGAGAGAATAGGAAATGACTACGAGAATGAGAGACAAACTACAAGCAAGGCCATGAGGGAGAGAAAATGAGTCTGAGAATAAGAGAAAGAATGTACATAAAGATCAGCTAACTGAAAAGCCCTAACTCTATACTATTTTCCAAGAGGATGAGCAGATAAAAAATGACTCTTCTATTGAGCGGGCAGCAAGAAGCTCCCTGTAGAAGCAGAAAATTCAAAGTGGATTTTTCTACCTGCCCCTTACCATTGAGTGACTAGGTGATAAGTTTTTATTATTTCTTAGATTATGTTGGAGACCTTATGTATGTGTTTTAATTACTTATGGATAGAATTGAACAAAGCAAGTTACATCTTAACTATCCAGAATTCTGGAGTTGCTATAGAAATGTTATTTTTTTTTCACGATTCTCAGCATCTATTTGCATGATATCATTATACACTCCCTGTGAATAATGCCAAGGAACAGCCACAGGTGTCTGGCACACTCTGACTATGGCCAGGAGACCCATATCATTAGGATAATGGCCACGAGTCATCCTGCTTGGCTATGTGTTTGAAATCAAAATAAGAGGCAAAACCAACATAAGCGCAGTTAATTTAAGGCACTTTCTCTCTATTTATTAAAGCTAATTGCAAGTCTGGCTTACAATTAACAATCGCCCAAAGGATTAAAACGCCATGTCACTTGACATAACCGAGTGTCCATGGCGCTGCCTCCCTGGACTTAATATTTCCAGGAATGGATCTCATCGCCTGTGGTGTTACGGCTGGAGAGAATCCTGCCGTAAAATGAGTATCAACAATATCTTGGCAATGCCGAAACAGTTTACGATTTTTAGGGCCGTCAATACTGGTGTCGGGTATTAAAGCAATACAGCTGGAGGCTAATTAATGGATGCAGGTAGGACGTTCCCTCCTGTAAGAAGGAAGCTGCTTGTTCCCTCCCCGGCTGCTGGCTACAGCTCTCATACTGATATCATGTTGTTGCCAGTGTTGCCACCTCATTAGAAAATTAGCTTTTAATTAACTTTGGAAGCTGTTGCACGGGTTTCGAGAGGAGGCATACATTTGTACACATCTTGTTGCAGAATTAAAGCGCCCCTTCGTGTTTCTAATGGGCCTCTCCTGCCTTCCGGAAAAGCAGCAGTCTCGCCGCTTGCGGGCAGCCGCCCCGTGGGTAGCAGTGGCCACACAGCTCCAGCCTGCTCCCAGTTACAAAGAGACGTCCTTTCGTGCCCTCGCGGGCAGCCCCTTACTCCAAGGCCGCTGGAGACATTAAGCGGCAACAGAGCCGACCACAATACCAGATGCTTGCCTTTCATGCTTCTGACCCCCAACCTGGCTTTAATGGCACATAGCCTGGCAAGAGCGTGCCTTACCTCATTTTTATATTTAAACATCTCTGCCTGAGCACCGTGGTGATAAACCTACAGACAAGATAAATAGCTAGATTATCACTCTTCTCTCCGGGGGAAAGTCAGGCTGTCAATTAGGCTAATGGGGGTTCCGGGTTCAGCTTTGGCATGCCCTAACACTAGGGAAGGCTCTTTGCCCTGCATAGCTGCAAAGGCTGAAGACGGATCTGAAAAGTGGCTGCGACCCTAGGGTGGCCAATCAGCAGAGAGGGAAGTCAAGAACCTGATGATTAATCATCTGCCACAACAATGGGAGGGCAGGGAAGATGAGGCCCATGAGACCAGATCTTTGCAGCTTTATTCTGATTATACATTGCCTCTTTCAATTCTATTTCGTGGCTTTAAAGGAGATATGGGTGCTTTCTGTTGAAGAAGTGAGGCTCCGTCCTTTACTAAAAATAAGTGTTCTTTTGTCATACTTTTTCAAAGCCTTTACCCTGACATCTCATTTGATCTTATTACCAGTCTCTGAGGGGCTGAGGGCAGGTAGCATTCTTCTCATTTTGCAGCTGATGGAACTGCGACACAGCGGAGTTTAGTCATTTCCCCGTGATCACACAGCCAGCCGGTGATGGCACCAGAACGAGCGTCCAGACAATCTAACTATCCTAAATACTTCTTTATGCTTCGCCACTGCATCATCCCTCACCCTCCAGCCGCAGAAATTAAATTATGACCTGCTAACAAACTATTTGCTAGTGCTTTCCCTTACGTTATCTGTTATGTACAGGAGAACTAAAAAGTAGCCCCTGGCAAATACAGTCTGCTAAACAATGAAATAATTTATTTAACGCATAACTGGGAGGCATAGTGGTGGCCTGATTTGTCCTACAATTTGGGCAGCAGAGGGATCACGTGTTTTATTTATTTATTTATTTGGGGGGGATCCCGTGTTTTAGATACCAGCAGCAAGTGACAAACGGGGCAGTACTGGGATTTTCCACCCCAAAGACGGGCTCCTTGCAGCGCGGAGGCTGAACCGTAAGCGGGGTGACCCCACCCTCCCCTGATTCGCGTTCGTACCAGTTTCCAGTTTCCAGGTACTGTCTAGGTAGTCCATTGTTTTTTAGCATTTGTCCTGAGCAAAAACGGATCAGCTGTCTAGTAAATTTTCTGGCACCCTAATTTTAAGTCCAAGATTTCTCTTCTAGTTACATTGTTTCACTAGGGAACCCAGGCTGCCACAGCCTCACTGCCGGTGTTTTCAGGAGAAGCTTTATTGGGCATACACTTCAGTCCTTCCTCCGAGGAGAGGACAGTGCTAAGGACGATGCCAACTCTCCCGGGCACTCCCTCTGTGCCCGGTGCCACACATTCTACTCTGCCTGCATGATTATCCTCTCTAGTCTTCCTAAACCCTGGGCGGCGGCTACCGATAGCACCTGGTTTCACCGAGAAGGAAACTGAGGCTCGTGGCGGTTGAGCGACCTGCTCAAGATCTGACGGCAAGTACATGGCAAAGCTAAGGTTTGAGTTCAAGTTGCTCTGGCTTCAAAGTCCAGACTCCTCACAGCTGAGACATTTCAAAGTAGGCAAAGTATCAGCGCGGGTCTCCTCTCGGGGTGCTTGACTCCCACAGATGGGGAAAGCGGGCTGGGTGTAGGCCCCCCAGGCCACACCTCCTAGCTTCACATAAATGACTGCTTTCCTGAGCTTTAGCGGGAACAAGAGTCACATGAAGTGCTTTATTAAAATGCATATTCTAGGGCCCTTCCTCAAAGACTGATTGAGTAGAGTGTAGAAATTTCCCTTTTTAATAAGCCTCCTTTGTGATCCTGATGTTCATGATTTCTCAACCACTATTTGATCTCTATATTTCTAAGTATTAGAAAATGCGGGTCTGAGTAGAGATTATCAAGTAGGCTGGATGAGGCATGGATAGATCTTCCATTTCATTGAAAATCCCTGAAATGAAGAACAATAATGGTGGATATTAGGCACCTGCTTTGCATCACACGCTTTCATATATTTTATTGCATTTAATCTTTGCAATAATCCTGTTGGGGTGTGTGTGTGTGTGTGTGTGTGTGTGCCTGTGTGTCTGTCTGCCTGTGTGTCTGTGTGTCTATGTGTATCTCTGTGTATATATTTTACTAATAAAGAAATTGAGACAAACAGAAGTAAAATGGCTGTTGATAAATTATACATCTTGGTAATGGTATAAAGATACAAACTTGGATAGTGAACACAACACAGATGCTTTATATTTATTTATATGGATTGAAATACATCAAAATTTTAATAATAATTTTAATAATAATTATATTTACTACAATTACATTTTAACAGTTTTTGTTTTCTTTTTTGTACCTCTTTATTTTTCAAATTGCCTTCAGTGGACAAGTATTATTTTTATGATCAGAAAACGGTAGTAACATAAAATATTCTTATTTTTCCTTAGTCGGCTTCCCCAGCAGTAAATTCTAAATAAGGATTGAGTTTACAATGAGTTTACTTGCGAGATTACCACTGGGAGCCCTGGTGGAGAATAGAGACAAGAAGGATGATGGGGCACCTGGGTGGCTCAGTCGGTTAAGCGTCTCCCTTCTGCTCAGGTCACAATCCCACGGTCCTGGGATTGAGTCCTGCATTGGACTCCCCACTCAGTGAGGAGTTTGCTTCTCCCTCTGCCCCTCCTAACACTCCTGCTCTTTCTTTTCCTCTCTCTTTGTCTCACACTCTCTTGCAAAAATAAATAAATAAATAAATAAATAAATAAATAAATAAATAAATAAATTAAAAAAAAGAAAAGGAGGAAGATGATGCCCACACAGGCTGTTCATGGACAGATTACCATTGTGGACAATTGGGACTCAGCCCTGCCAGGGACCTTTAGAAAACTGCATAGAGCACGCAACCCTCAGGTGGGTTGTGAAAGTGGGGATGTTAATCCTCCAACTGCTCTTTATCATCGTTCCCCATCATTTGATTGAAAGTGGTCAAAAAAATCTTATTAACATGTGCAAAAAGAACCATTTCTTCCCTCACAAAACTGAGGGATGATTAGGGATATATGTAGTTAAATCTTCAGGGAATATTGAAACGTTGAACTTCATTTCCCCCATCTTTCTCTTCTCTAGTCTTTTTTCTTTCTTCGCCTCCTCTCCCCTCTTTCTCTTTGTCTTTATCTCATTTACTTTTCCCACTATCTTGGTTTTTTCAGACCACTTCCACTCACATATATAAAACAATTTGATCATCAATAAATTCATTCTCCACGTTTCGCAGATTTACACAGAAAGGGCTTATTTTCTTTTTGCACATTATCTCGAGAAGTTCTACAGACAGATTCTGCTTGTTTCGACCTCACAATCCAATTGGAAATTCAACTGTCTGGGGAGGGGATGGAAGAGTAATATGATCGGCAACTTCCACTAAGCCGTGTGATTATAGTTGGGTGAGGAGCAGCGCCTCAGGAAGAGAGAGTGCTGATTCTGTAGGAAGGAGAGCTAAGTTTCCAAATTACAGGGATGTTATTCTTTTAAGAAGAAGAGAAGGAAGAAGCCAACACAGCTCATGCTAAAATCATTTAACTGGGGGAGACAGAATAGTTGTGATTCCCAGGGCATGGGAACTTGGACATGGTCATCAGGACACAGGAACTCTTATGGATGGTGATGAAGAAAGCTTAGATGATCAGACAGCAGTGCGATTCCTACACTGTAGCATGCCTAGGAGCTAACTTGATGGCAAGCCCTTTAGGTAGCAAGAGGCACAACTTATAAAGTCTACTTTATTTCCACATGGATTGGTCTGAACTTAGGAGAAAGAGTGAAAAAGGAAAATTTGGTTTTTGGTGCTTAATCTTCATTCATTCATTTCTTCAGTAAATCCTATTCAGTGGTTTATATGTGTTAAGCCATGTTTAGGGCAGTGAGCACAGTGCGGTGGATGAATGGGACAGATGCTTTTACTACCCACAGATGCCTAGATGACGGTTCTACCATGTATTTCTCCAATTTCTGCTCTTGCGATGTAATGCTGAGTAAGTAGGAGATTGCCATAGCACCCCTCCTTTCCTACACAGGTAACTCAGTTCAGCAGTAGACTAACAGTGTCAAATGTGTTAAATCTTTATAGAAGCATGTCCAACAACTGGATTTCAGTCTGTGTTATATGGGTGAGGGACATGTTTTCAAACTAATCCCTGATAAGACACTTATATAATTAGACAAATGAGAATGGCTTTCATTTGCTTGTAAATTACATTATTTGACTAATCAAAGTAGCTTCTGTGGCTGTGCCTATCTTCAACACGGTTCCTTCTATTTATCCACATCCTTTCAAAGGCCATCTGGGTCATTTTCCTGATTAAGAAAAAATTCTCTCTTCAATGGGCCTGTATAAAAGGAATCACAGAAGTTTGTTCTTTCCTTCTACCTCATGCCTGCAATTTGATGGCTTTTAAAGGTTTTAGTTGCATAGTTTCACGAGCTATGAAATTTAACCAGGAAAAATCTTGTGTAGAGCACATGATTAAGTCATTTTTTCCTATAAGATTGATTTTAATTAAAATAGCAACAGAAATCATTGAACTATTTACTCTGAGATGTTTCTGAGAAAATGTTAGCTATTTTACTGTAATTTTAAAAACATAAACATATACTTTGATGTTTGATTTAAACATGGTATATGTGGTCATGTTGAGGTTCTATTCTGAAAGTAGATTATTTTTGATGTGGCTTTCTTCATGATTCTAATCTTTCAGGGAGGGCTTTGTGGAGAAAAAGGCACAGAACTCTGGTTAAAATAAGTTTATTTCATTAAGCTATGTTTAAAATGTGAATAAAGTAAAATTGAAGTTGAGGTTTACAGAATCCCAGAAACTCATTTTCCAGGATTCAGAAAAACACTTTCTGAACTAATCTTTTTAAAACATTTCAGCGTCTCAATTACTATCTTACAAATAGAGGTTTAGAATGTCTCTCCTACTCCTCTAAGAGTTTTGAAAAAGTTAAGTGAGAGAAGGAATATGAAAGTACTTTGAAAACACTGCTATCATGTTATGTGAGACAATTCTGTGTTTATAAGCTCTTCAAACTTTTTTATTATGAAGACTATGGGTCAGTGGGCTCCATGTGGTCCCCCATGGTACCTGGCATATGGTCAGTTTTCACACCAGTGCACCGTCATTAGCAATGATCTGTGGAATAAGTATCTGTGTGTGTTTTTTTATAAGCAGTAGATACATATAGATGTTAGGTAGTAAGCTATAGTCACACACATACTCATATATATGCACTTACATGAAAGATCTATGCTTATTATTTTAAAAGATAAAATATGTATATTATGTATAAAAGATATATATTATGTTTATTATTTTATGAGGCAATAACATCTATAAATATCTTTGAGCACAGGGCTTCTGCCTTACTCATCTTGTAACAGCCACAACTCTTACTTAAGCAGAGTAGACTTTTAACACATATTTGTAACATCAATAAACATACCATTGCAAAAAAGAAATATTAAGGGATATTAAATGATATTAGCTCTCAAAAGTCAGAGGTAATTAAATGGTCTGAAACAGAGTACACATGGAAACATGAAATAAAAGTGAACAAAAGATAAGTATTAGATTTCCTCAAAACTTGAGATAATAGGGCAACCTAACAGAGATGATAAGGAAAGATGACTTTTAAAGCAATAAATACACATAAAAAGAAGGAATTTAAGTAATGAGAAAAATTTCAATCAAATATGGTGAATGAACATGCATGTCTCTAAAATAAATATAGCTTCAGCAAGAAAAGGTTGCTTAAGATATTAAGGTCAATAACTAAAATTAGCAGAGTCAAATCATCCAAGTCAGGAGAGTATAAAGCCAAGAATAAAGAAAACCCAGTCAATATAGGAAAAGGTAGAGAAAAAGAAAAAATAAGCTTAGGAAAAACAATGGCAAATATTAAGGGAAAATAGTCACAATAAATGTAAACGGACTTTGCCTTTTGAAAGGAAGATCCTTATGCTGGGTAAGGAACTAAATCTCATTTAAATGGTAGTTATGAAAGACATACCTAGTGGATAAGGAACTTGAAAATTTGGAATAAAAATGAGAGAAAAATACACAGTAGGTATTTTCTAAACAATGTAATGTTGCCAGATGAAATACAGGATGACCAGTTAAATTTTAGTTTCAGATAGTCAAAGAATATCTTTTATTATAATAAGTATGTCTCAAATATTGCTTGAGCAAACATACTGAAAAGAATTAATTGTTTATCAGAAAGTCAAATTAAACTGTGTGCATATAATTATTTACTAAATCCGGCAAACCTCAATTAACAATGTTGCTCTGGCTATATTAATATCAGATAAAGTAAATGTTGATTCAGAAGGAATTTCTTTAATAAGGTACAAACTACATAAGCCATAAAGTAAATGATAGACGCATCATACTACATTAAAATTTTAAAACCTCTAATCAAAAAGACACTATAAACAAGGTGAAAATACAATACACAGACTGGGAGAAGATACTTATGATTCATAAAACTGGCAAAATATTAAAACTGAGAGTTTATAAATTGTGTCTACAAATTAGTAAATAAGGAAGGAAAGAAAGAAGGAAAAGATAGAAAGCAAAGAAAGAAAAGAACTCACTAGAAAAATGATCAGAGTACATGAACAAACAATTCGAAGTATAAACCCAAATGTTGGGTATTATAAGATGATAAACTTCACTAATAGTCAGGAAAATTGAGCATAAACGAATCAAGAGCTGACATTATTGCTCATGTGATTACCCGACATTTAAAATTTTGACAGTACAAGTGTTGAAGAAGATAAACTATAAAAACCAAATAATTTTTACCTATATACATAAGTAACACAAATTTGGAAATAATTTGGCAATATCTAATAAAGGTTGCACACAGGAGTGTTGTCTTTGAACCAGATGTTCTCTCCTGACATGTGTATCTAAAGCTGAACTGTCAAATGCAGTAGTCACTAACCACATATGGTTAAATTTGATTAAATTTGGTTAATTTAAATTAAATAACATTGAAAATTCTGTTCTTTGCTTGTACTGGTCACATTCCAAGCGCTTGATAGCCAACCACACATGTGGCCGGCGGCTATATTTGACAGAGCAAACACAAAACACTTCATCATTATAGACACTTCTGTTGGATGGTGACCCTAAGACTCTCTTGAACAACAATTTCTGCAAGAAAGTATTTCTTTTCATTCTGGCTTCCTGCTCCACCCCCACCCTGCTACAACGTAGCAGAAGTGTCTCCACCTTACCCAGCAGCCATTGCTTTAAGATACTTCATCTCAAAGGCGTTTCCTATCTAGTTTAGCCTAAGCACACTAAAAAACATTAGAGAAATAACTTACTTTTGTCTAAATATATAAATAAATGCATATAAATATTGAACTTCAGGAAAGAAGCTGAAAGTGCCTGCCTAAAACAAGTTTACCGAGCTAGAGACACGTGAGCCTGCAGATATATTTTGTTTGACCAGTAGTTTGTTTTTTGTTTTGTTTTGTTTAATAAGAGCTAGGGTCCAACATTTAAAAATAAAGGGATTTCCTTAAATACAGAAAAGCTGTCTGGCTTCTCTTAAAAAATAGAAAAATCTAGAAAACTGAGCTATATCTTCTGCTAGAAGACCTTGGCTAGTGGGAAAACCTTGCGAAGTAGGAACTTCCTTTTGGTAGGGCACAGGCCTCCCAGTACATCCAGTTCTTCACCACTTCCTCATTTCTGTCATCTGTCTGGCCTCTGTGGGCTTTTGAGTTTGTGACTCCTGCTCCCAATATAGAAAAATGATTTCATTTCTTTTTAGTGTACCCAACACTCAGGGGCTCCCAGCTGTGTTGTAGTTGCATATGGTTGCCCACATCAACTTGTATCAGAATAAATCTTTGACTATCACTTGAACATGAAAAGTCTAAAACATCAATTGATTGAGTTGTGTTAAGATATTTTAGTATGAGCACATGATTCTCTGCATATGTTAATTTCTGAGGTTTTATTTATATAGACATGTTTGTATTTATGCATCTGACAACTGTTATTTTGAAGAAATAAAGTAAAGGTGAAGGTCCAGTCGTCCTCAGCTGTTAGAAGCTAATATTGTGTTCACAGATGCACCAGAAAAGACTAACACTTTATTATTTTGTTTACACCTGAATTGGGGAGAAAAAGGGGGAAGCACAGTATAAATAAACATAATATTTTCAAGGAACATAAATGTAAAAACTGAGTGGCTAATTACTTTCAGGGAAGATTACCTGACTATTCTTCACATCTGACCTGAATTCCTTCTCTTAATTAATTAGGCAACAAAAGCATTAACATAACTATTCAGGCAGAGGTTAAATGGCCATTCTTTAGGGATGTTGTAAAAAGAATTGCTACTTTGTTGAGTTTGGACATGATTTAGTTTAATAATGTGGTCTCTTGACATCTTGGGGGTAAAACAAAGTCAACAAGTTTAAATGGTTTGGGTGATTGGGGACAAGGTGGAATTTAAAGTCTCCAGCTAGATGGAGATAACTTAAAACTTCCTCTGGAAAAAAAGCAGAATAATAAGAAAGCAGGAGTTGGGGGATAGAGACATCTCCTCATTCCGTTTATGCTTTGTCGCCAACCAAAGATGATGGAGAAATTAGAACTCCAGTGTGTTTCAAACTTTAGTTCATAATCCATTTGTAGGTCTTGAAATAACATGAAGAGATAATTTTTTTTCTGCCCAAATATGTTTATTTTAATTTTTCAGTGTTACAAGATTGATTGTTTATGCACCACACCCAGTGCTCCATCCAATACGTGCTCTTCTCGATACCCACCAC
>CM052798.1:130231550-130258161 GCA_028533885.1 Nasua narica | reverse complement strand
TGCAGGGTCATAGGGTAGCTGTATATTTAATTTCCTGAGGAATCTCCATACTGTTTTCCAAAGTGGCTGCACCAACTTGCATCCTCCATTAGTGGAGGAGGGTTCCCCTTTCTCCACATCCTCTCCAGCATTTGTTGTTTACTGTCTTGTTGATTTTGGCCATTCTAACTGGTGTAAGGTGGTATCTCAGTGTGGTTTTGATTTGAATCTCATGAAGAGATAATTTTTAAACAATATTTAATCTTTCCGTGTGGTCTGCTTCTAGTATTTGTTCTTTTTTTTTTTTTTTCAATTTTTATTCTATTAAAAGAAAATATTGGCCATGGTTTTCCCATTCTCTTTCTTGGTCTTCTCTGTTCACTACACGCTTGATAAAGAGATGAGGTAAAGTAAGAAGAAAGAGTGCTGCAGATAATCCATTAGGTACTGCCCTATCCTGGGCCATGGTATCTGGTGCATTTATTTTTTCTTTAGCCCTATCTCTTTCTAGAGTTTAAAGAAAAGTCAAACTGTCTGACACTCCATTGAACAAATAGGGGCACACATTTTCCTGAATTGTAACACCTAAAGTCTCAAACATTTTAAGGAATTCAAAGGTGTAAATGATATGGGCTTCCCAAATTTCATTAATCTATTGTATTCACATGAGTATCAATAAGCATCCAGTAAAGAGAATCAGTTCACTCCAGCATTTTTAAGCAGGGAGGAACTTTCTATAGGGAATGAGATGGCTTACAAAATCATCCTGAGAGCTGAAGAAACGGCTCTCCAGAATGACTCTCAAATAACATACTACAGAACTGGGTCATCAAAGAGACTGCTACCATGAGCAAGTTACGTGCAAGAAACTTACTCTTTCTTGGTATCCCTATGCCTGGTCCAGAGTCTGGAATGGGTATGGTGAGGAGCGCCTCCAGGACTTGGTCCCTAGGTCTATCTCATTCCTTCTGCATCTGTGTTACCACCACTCTGTCTGAGAGTGCTAGACTACTGGTATTTTGCATTCTTTGGCAACTGACTTGTTCTCTGTGAGCTTTTAGTTCCTCATCTGTAAAATGGACCTAAACTTTCATAAAGTTAGCTTAGGATCAAGAAAACAAATTCTCACACAAGACCTGGCACAATTAATGTTAATTCCGTTCCTTTTTAGAAAGGCTAATATCAACTTGCAACAGCCCATGTAGCTATATTTTATTTTGAAGCAAACAGTCAATTTGATGGCTTGGAAAAATGGAGCACCAGTTGCCTTTTTGAATCACAGAGGTATTTATAATCATAAACCCATGCATGCCATTGAGTCAGCCTGATTGAACTGAAATTAGTGTTGTTCTTCACTACAGAAATAGTGCTGGTAAATGACATTGGACTAGATTCTAAATAGCTTAAATTTTCTGTATAAATGAAATACAAATAATCAGTTTGATGAGTATAGCTTTTTTATTACATAACAGTTTAGTGAAGGAAGTATAGCTTTTGAAATGGCTTGAGTCCCTTTTGCATGATTTATGAGCTATGTGATCTTTTTTTTTTAAGATTTTATTTATTTATTTGACAGAGAGGAGAGAGATCACAAGTAGGCAGAGAAGCAGGCAGAGGGAGAGGGGGAATCAGGCTCCCTGCTGAGCAGAGAGCCCGATGCGGGACTCGATCCCAGGACCCCGAGATCATGACCTGAGCCAAAGGCAGAGGCTTTAACCCACTGAGCCACCCAGGCACCCCAAGCTATGTGATCTTAAGCCATGTTCTTAACCTCTCTGAACTTCAGTTTCTTCGTGTGTAATAGCATTTGGGTGGATCTGTAAAGCATGTGGCACATAATAGATACTCAGTGAATAATGGGTATTATTGTTGTTGTTGGTTTTATCTTTATGTTAATTTACCTTCTACTACTTTTAAGTAGCATAGTCCCCAGGTGAGCAAATGCTCGCACAGTCTGGTGAAAAACTCCAATGCAGGTTCTTCCTTTCAGAAAGCCTCAAACCATCTAGCTACTTTGGTCTGGCTCTGACTTTTGGTCAGTATATCTTTGCTCTAGCCTACTCTGTGCAGTAGTCTATCTTTATCATCTCTGACTTCCCAACTGATAAACATCAGTAGTTCTTCCAACCAAAAGCAAGATAAAGTTCTCATCTTTTGCTATTTCTGAAAGAAAAATTGGTATATGACATAGCCCTGGGAAATAATGTTGCTGAGTTGATATTTAGTATTGTTATTTCAAGACCTGCACTATCAGAATTCCTCAAAGAAAAGAATATTTAAATAGTTCATAGACAAAACATTCATCGAAGCGATGAAGTCAGAATCCATTTGTTCTAAATAGGTGTAGGAGAACTGGAGGATTTTCTCTTGATTGCTTTGATAGTAAATTTAATAACAGACTAAGAAAATAGAAAAAAGAAAAAAAGGAAGAAACAAGACTCTAAATTGGCCATCAGTTGGAAATGAAACAGATCCTGGCAAGCAATTTTACTGTGTAAAATAGATTATGTTATGTCATATTCACTGATGATAGATCTTTTAGGTACTTCACACATACTAAATAATAACATCTTACAGTATATAACAATTACAAAATTAGACTTGGCTTGCTTTTGAATGGTGAAAATCCTTTTTCAGAATATAAGTATTGTGACAAAATCTGTGGGTGTAGTAAGCCCTTGGGTATCAGCGAGTCTGAACTATCAAGCAAATGAAAGACACACAGCCTATATTTTCTCATGGAGTGAATACTGCCAAACATAAATATTGCAGCATTGAACATAAAACACCCTATGCAAAAATATAGACTTTGTTTGTTTGATTCCTCTAATGCTTTAAAAAAGCTTACATCAACGGTACTATAAGTACTATATTTAAGAATCTAATTCAATTTAAGGGGGTTCTACACTGCCTATAAATTTTATATTGAATTGCTGCCTATTTTCAATTTGAGGCAATGCATTGTTCTATGCCAACAAACCTTGTTAGGTACTTAATAATAGCAATAATATATAAGGAGTGACTAAAGTGCTTGTTGAGAATTAGTCATTATTGGTAATTACTGGCAACTTCTTCCCATTGGAGCTTAGACAATATGGTTCAAGGACTATTCTTACTTTTTAAACTAATTTAATGGAATACCTACTATGTGTTTAGTTGCTTTCCATATATACTTCAATTAATCATTTATCAGTCCTACCAAATAGGTTTTTTAGAGATGAATCTTTATTCATTATCTTTGTATTTCCATAGAGAGGGCTTTTCAGATTTTCTCCCAGTTGGGGGAATTTTGAAGGGAACACTTCTGGTTTTATTTTCTCTACTGCTTGCTTGCTCCTTCCAATAGGTAGTAACACTATTGGGCAATCAGAGGGTCACAGACCACACAGCACCGCACGGTCACCCTTCGGTAGTGGGAGAGAGACTCTTTCTTGGCTTTCTTGAGCTGCTTGTTTAAATGAGTGAGAAAGATGGGACTCTTCCTCAACTCCCCCTGCCCTTGAAGTAACAGACCCAGGGCCGATTCCAGGACCCACTGGGTTCTTTCTTGGGCTCCTTGGTGCCTTCTCCTTTGAGCAGTAGTTGGTGAACGTGACTGCTCATCATTGTGAAGCAGATGGATTTTCCAAGCAGCAGACATGGAATATGCCTTCTGAAGCTGCTCTTTCATACTCTGCTCTTCCCCATAGCTGGCTGCTGAAGTCCAGACTCAGGAGAGGTGGGGAGGGTAGGAGACAGCCGTGCAGACTTGTTAGTAGGCTCATCCCTCATCCGTCTTTCCAGGAATCATTATACTCCGGGAGTAATAAGACATCCCTAAATAGGCTGAGACTTTGATTTCTAGTTAGTTCCCAGTTCTATTCCTTATCATTAGGCCTCGATGAGGGATATGTTGTTGGGGCCCCAAACTACAGTAGGAGTGACTATATTTTAATAGAGGTGATGGAGAGGCAGAGAGATAAATAAATTGCCCCAACTGACCTATAACTAGGGTATGATTTAGAGCACTGGTGCAAAATGATGTCTTGGGTGTGCAAAGAAAATATTACAAGTTATAGTACACATTACATTATAAGATGTTTATATTTAGTTTTGTACTAATTTGGCAATGGAGTCAGATGTAATTTGGGGTCTGCCTGCTTTCTGTGGCATCAGGAGAAGAGTGGATGTATGAAAGGGGAGATAAATGGAGAATAACTTTCATACTGATGTTTTTATCCAACTTATCATACCAGATTTACTTTGTTGATATGGCCATCCTTCCTCTCCTTGAGCAAAGAAAGAAGTGTCTTTTTACCTCTCTATCTTTACCACATAGTAGTGCAGCATTGTATGTTGGAGAGAAGAATGAAAGGAAAGAAGGAAAGAAGGAAGGAAGGGAGGAGTGATGTAAGTTATGTGATAAGCAGATTTAATATAAAGTGGCTGTGTGCTTGCAATGAGACGTTCTAGGAAGCAGTAGGAATTTAGCATCTGGAGCTGGGGTAAAGAGGCTCCAAGGAGCGGCTTAGGAATCAAACTACATCACTTCCACAGAGTGCTCCCAAATTAGCAACTTCCTTTTGGCTTTGTACTGCCCTGGATTTTATTTCTGTCTGTTAGCTTTAAATTTCATTTCACAATAGTCCTTCACTCAAGGTCGTTATTTTAAAGGTGACACAAATTCATTATCATATCGCAATAAATGAGAGGTATTTTTGAAATAAAATTTCTTTGAACTCAGGCTGCCTGATACTTTATGTACTGACCTCATTATCTCAGTATCCTGATTTGGACATTTTGAGTATTATAGAGCATTCACTCTCTGTTTCAAATTCTTCCACTCTGCTGGTGATCTGATACTATTTTAAAATATTTCAGATTTTTTACCAGATACCTGAAGCTGAAATGTCTATATCATGGGGGTAAAGTATTAAGTGTTTCTGAAAGCATTGCAGTATTCAGTGCCAATAATGAAAATTTATATAGGTGGGTCTAAAAATAGCTTTAGAAACTATCCTTAAGATATAAGATAGGGAGAGGAGGACAAGGGGGAAGGGGGAGGATTGAGAAAGGGATACTTTAAGGTATTTGTTTATTTTGTGCTTTGCTTCAAGTATTTTTGAAATATTGAAATTGTGAGAAACTTTTAAGATGATTAAGTTTATACCTTTTTTGGTAGGAAGAGCTTGTGACATTGTTTTATATAGTTTGTTTGGTCTTCCTTATTAAATAGCATACAAAACTCAGAGATTTCATCTCCTGCTGCTTTTACTAACTTTTCCATCCTTTCTAATCTGACCCTCTATTAATCCAACTTTGCTTCTCACTACTCTCTATTCATGGCCCCATCACATTATTTTCTTATCTCCATTCATAAATGTATTATGTATGTTATTTGATTTCCCAAATATTTATCACCTTTCAATAGTAAGGGTGAGTGAGAAGTACCACTATAAATATGAATAATAAGGCCTTGTCATGAAAGAGCACATCTTATTGGTGGAAAGAGACTTCACAATAAATAATTACCATCTAGCCCTGTATATGCTAGTGATGCTGTTTATAGAATGCTCTGAGAGCAATAGAAGGTGAGATTGACATGTGATTGGAAGAGCTGTAAAAAAAAACCTTCATTTAATTGGAGTCTTGAAGAATTGAGTAAATGCTTTCCAAAAGAACTATCAAAAGTAGGAACAAAGCTAGTAAAAGTCAATACAATCAATAATTGTAGAAAGAGTTTTCCACAATACTTTATTAAGTCCCAAGTTGCCACATATATTGAGGCTCACTGTACACTTATTTTTTTAGGGGAATTTCCTGTGACATAAAAGCATTTTAGGGAGAAACCTGTTCTTTTCAATATAAGAGACCCATTGACTTAGACAACTTCTGAAATCTTTACA
This sequence comes from Nasua narica, assembly GCA_028533885.1. Taxonomy (NCBI): domain Eukaryota; kingdom Metazoa; phylum Chordata; class Mammalia; order Carnivora; family Procyonidae; genus Nasua; species Nasua narica. The sequence goes on along the minus strand of CM052798.1, from coordinate 130,252,297 downwards.
TCTTAGCTACAAAAACTTATAAACAGATTCCACAAGCTCTGCCTCAACTAACTGGGAGCCTTCTAGAAGGAATTAGTGTCATTTCATATAGAACCAGCCATCACTTCAATTTTTCAGAAAGCTAGAAAAATGCGTTTTCCTCCCAGGAAGAAAAACTAAATATCTCAAGGCACAAATCAAACAATAGACACTTAAAATTAATGTTTTTAGATAATTTTATTCCTTTCTTGGAGAAGAGCAAGCTTTAATTAAAATAATAAGAATAATAAGAATAATAAGCCTGGGTGGCTCAGTGGGTTAAAGCCTCTGCCTTCAGCTCAGATCATGGTCTCAGGGTCCTGGGATGGAGCCCCCGCATTGGGCTCCCTGCTCAGTGGGGAGCCTGCTTCCCCCTCTCTCCCTGCCTGCCTCTCTGCCTACTTGTGATCTTTCTCTCTCTATGTCAAATAAATAAATAAAATTTTAAAAAAGAATAATAAGAAGAATAACTATTATTCTTATTTAGATAACTAATGTATCTAGATAAGAAAGACTTATGCTCCTGACCATGATGGGATAACAGAGATGGAATTTACCATACTGATTCAGACAACCAGAAAGCCAGACAACATACAGGAAACAGTGGTTTTAAAACATTGGATATCAGGCAACAAAGGACAGTATTCCTTAAAAAGAAACAAGTCAAGTGAACCCTAAAATCATCCCAGCCTATTGCCTTGAGAAAGCTTCCAGGCCACATCACAGGGAGAGAAAAGCCAATCAGAGCCTTGCATACTCCCTGAGTTGAGGAGACAACCTGAGATTCCAGGGAGACCGAAGCCACTAGGTTTTCAGAAAAGAGACAAGAACTACACACGGAGAGAACTTCAGAGTTCAGAGACTCCCCTTTGAGTATTCAGCTGAGTGCTGAAGTGTACCCATGTGAGGAAATTATCCATAGATAGGGAAAGAACCACTCAAAAGTGTTAGAAGGAACAGAAGCGGGAGCTCACACAGGCCAGGGAATAGTGCTTTTTTCCAATGGTCAAGCTAGAAAAACTCACAGTCTACAGATCATTGAAGAGAGGACTGAAAGTCTGGTATCAACCCTAGGGAATAATTAAATAATTAACAAAAACCATTTTGGTCTGATCTAACAAATCTTACAAATGAGACCTGAAATTATCGTATTGTTTCTGAGTAACTTCACTTGTCCTAGAAAAAAGCTCAAGAATATTTATAGCAATACATAATTATCCATCAAGTCAACCAACAAAAATTACAGGCATTCAAAGAAGTAGGAAAAGAAAACCCATAACAAGGAGAAAAATCAATAAAAAATTGACTCAGAACTGACACAGATGTTAGAATTCACAAATACATTAAATCTTGTAAGGGTATTTCATATTTTCAAACAACTAGAGATAGAGCATGTTAAGTGAGACATGGAAGATATAAAAAGGACCCAAATCCTTGTTTTACAGATTAAAGTTATAATTTGTGAGATAAAAAAATACACTGGATAGAAATAATATCAGAATAGATGTTGATAAGTGAAAAATTAGTGAACTTGAAGATAGCAATAGAAAGTAATCAAAATAAAACACACAGAAAGAAAAAAGACAAAATAAATGAAGATAATATCGGAGAGCATTGGGAAAATTTCAAGATGGCCTAAGAATAAACATATTATTATTTATTACAAAATGCCTATGGGGAGGGGTAGAAAAGAGCATTCAAGAAATAATGCCCCAAATTATAAACCCACAGATCTAAGTTCAATAAACTCTTAAGTATTAGAAATGAAGAAAACTGTACCATAGCTTATAATCAAATTTCTCAAAACCAGCAATGAAGAGAAAAATCTTAGGAGGAATCAAGGAAAGAGAAAAAAAAAAGGTAAGGATGACAGCAGATTTCTCACTGGGAATGGCACAAATGAGAAGAAGAGAGTGTAGCATCCTCTTTAAGATACTAAAAGAGAAAGAGAAAAAAAACTGTCAACTGAAGATTTTTTTTTTTTTTTTAGATTTTATTTAATTGACAGAGAGAGATCACAAGTAGGCAGAGAGGCAGGCAGAGAGGGGGAAGCAGGCTCCCCACTGAGCAGAGAGCCTGATGTGGGGCTCGATCCCAGGACCCTGAGATCATGACCTGAGCGGAAGGCAGAGGACTAACCCACTGAGCCACCCAGGTGCCCCTCAACTGAACATTCTTACCCAGGGAAGATATCTTAAAAAATGAGGGCAAGTGAAGACTTTCAGACATACAAATGCCAAAAGAATTCATCACCAGCAAACACATGTTGTGAGAAATGTTGAAGGAAGTCATTCAGGCAGAAGAAAAATGTTCCAGAAGGAAATATGGATCCACACAGAGGAGTGAAGAGTGTGAAAATTGATGGCTACTTTGGGTTAGTGTACAAAGTCATTTTCTTATTATTTAAATCTCTTTCAAAGAAAATTGGCTAAGCGAAAATAAAAAAGGTAGTATAGGAATATAATAACACATAGAACTGAAATATATGACAACAATGATACAAAGGCCAGGAAGGAAGAAATGGAAGCATACTACCGTCAGGTTCTTAGGCTATTGGTGAAACATTATAGTATCACATGAAGGTGGAGTGATAGGATAAAGATACATATTATAAACTCTAAAGGAACCACTGAAATAACAAAGAGTTATAGCCAATGAACCAAAAAAGGAATGGAATGGAATCATAAAACAACACCCAATCTAAAATTAATGTGTATTATAAGACAAACATCAATTTTATTAATTCATATGAAAGGAAGGATTTACATGCCCTGTAGAAATATTTTCACCAAGGGAAACTAATGTCATTCATATTGTTTTCCTCTGATGTCTTAGTCTGATAAAGAACAAATTGTTAAATACCTTTTTAGACTAATAATCCTTTACCACTTTTTGCCATAATGCGCATGAAGGATGTCTTCAATAAGTGTGACACAGTTTTAGTGTGGCAGAAATGCATATGTATGTACATTGCTAAAATGCCTCACCTTTCTTTGCCATACAAGAAAGAATTTAAAAATATGTGTGAGTGACAATATTGGCCTTCAGTTACCTTTAATTTATATTAAAAGGAATGCATTTACATTACCCATTTATTTCTTACTAGTAAGGAGTTGCGAGTGATATATCTCACACTTATCTAGAATCTCTGCCTGCTTAGGGTTAAGAATAGATGACACGAACTTATTTCCCAACCACAAACCCAATTCTAGCAAGAAAAGTCTTGTTCCTTATTGGTTATTTCTCCTCTTAATCTCATCCTTAGCAACTTGGTTGCTTCCTTCTTTATTCCCTAAATTGTTTGTCTGTTGTAAAAAATTTTGAGTTTGCCAGTTGATAACATAATTCAAGTTAGGAAACACTGCCTTAGACAGTGTATTTCAAATATGATTTTTCTTAACTGTCTTTTTGATGGAAGCTGAATGGCAGCCAACACAAGATGGAGTTTAGTAATGAGACTAAGTACAGGCACTTAGTGTTTTTGATTAAAAAGAGTTCTACATTTCAGGTTCTCAATCCAGTGCCAAAAGAGAGCTGACTTTCAATGAAAAAGTGTAAATATCCAGTCATTCCACAAATGTATTGAATGCCTACTTGTGCAAGGCACCGAACTCAAGAGCGGTGAAATTATGGTGAGCTGGACAAACAGCAAACTCTGGCTGAGGTGAAAACCCAGCAGGGAAATACCACAATGGGTAAAAGTGTGAATATTAGAAAGCTGTGTCATGGGGAGCTTGGAAATAATTGGGGGAAAGAGTAAATTTAAGTGTTTCCCTTTATCCTACTCTAATTTTTAAAATTTTAAGACCATGAAGTACTGTGACAATAAAGTTGTACATTTTTTTTAAGATTTTTATTTATTTATTAGAGAGCGAGAGACTGAGAATGAGAGGGGAGAAGGTCAGAGGGAGAAGCAGACTTCCTGCAGAGCCAGGAGTCTGATATGGGACTCGATCCCAGGACTCCGGGATCATGACCTGAGCCGAAGGCAGTTGCTCAACCAACTGAGCCACCCAGGCGCCCAAAGTTGTACATTTTTAAGTTGATGCTATTGTTCCTCTTTTTCTTGTTTTTGTTTTTGTCACTCCAAAATTTTGTGATTGTTATTTTATTTTTAATTTTAAGTAGTTGGTATTCAAAAGATCTTTTCTGTGAGGCAACATTTTTTTTTTTTGACCCAAAATAAGAATGTGTGTGTGGTTGTATGTAAGTCTAGTGGCAGAAAACATGCAATTGTTGGGGTGCCAGGGTGACTCAGTTGGTTAAGTGTCTGCCTTCAGTTCAAGTCATGATCCCAGGGTCCTGGGATCGAGCCCTACATCGGGCTCTCTGCTCAGCGGGGAGTCTGCTTCTCCCTCTCTCACTCCCCCTACTTGTGTTCCCTCTCTTGCTGTGTCTCTCTCAGTCAAATAAATAAATAAAATCTTTTTAAAAAAGATGCAATTTTCATGTTTCTTACCATCTGTAGTCTCAGTAGAATTAAGATGGTGCTTACTATGCTTATGGGGTAGGGATAGGACAAGTTGTGGTTCTTTAACAATATTTATTATGTTTTAAGGATGCTCTCATTCAGTTGGCTGCTCAGGGAAGACCATGGATATTATGCAGCTCAGTATTTCATGTTTAGAACCGGGTCTCTAAACTCAGAAACACTGGCTGGGAGCCCAACTGACAGGTGGGACCCACCATGTCGCCACGGCAGCCGTACCCTGAGCCTGGCTTGTCACCTGACAGGTGGGATCCACTGATGAATTTGGGCTCTTTTCAGCAACAAATTCCATTTTTTCAGCCAGGCAATCAGCGTTGCAGCCTTCAGGTGGGACTCTCAAGTGCCGTGAAGGAAGCCATTTCTGATGGTACCCATCAAAGGCAAACCAGTTCTAAGAAACACCACACACAGTCTAATAAACACACAGTCATCACTTCATTTGTACTTTGTAACTCCAGACTGTTCTTCTCCTGAATGAGAGATCACCTTTCCTGGAGTGGAGCAGTGTAAAAAGAGTGACTGTGACAGCTGACAGGTGAGGTGGGTCCTTTCGCAATGCAAGCAAGCTTTCTGATACTGGGCCAGTGGGTCGCACCTGTCAGCAATTGCTGACAGCACAGGGCTCACTGCCAAGAGCAGGAGTCCTGTGACTTTGACATGGCAGATGGGAGTCAAGTATGATAGCTGACAAGCGAGATGGGCAACCCAGGGAATGTTCTCTTGCATTTTCCAGGGTCAGAGTTTATGTGAAAGGTCTGTGGCTCTACCCAACTAGCCCAGTGGCTAGACCATCCTCTGTAGTCCTAATAAAAAGGCAGATGCTGAACATCTCAGGTAGTAATTGGGATTTAGTGCCTATTATATAGCAGGTATTTATAAATATTTTCTCTATCTTCAGAATATCCTGTTTTTTTGCACATGAGAACCTGAGGGTCAGTTGGATGAGCATCTCAGGGCTACACAGCTAGAAAGAGCTAGGATCAGACATGGCTCTATCCAGTTCCCAAGCTGGGTTGTTTCCAAAATTCTGCTACTGGCTTTCCAGTAATTTCCTGTTTCTACATTTCAGTCAATCATTTCTATTTCACTGTTGTAGTGAAAGGGAGGGACTATTAGTAATAGTAAAACCTATAAATTAAAAAAATCTACTAGAAAGAATATTCTATATGTAATTTTTCCGTGTACAATATTTGGCTTATTACAAATTTAAGCATAACATTTTTGCTAAACTTGACTTCTGTCGGGCAACTGGCAGAACTTTTTCAAGCACCAGACCTAAACACAAATAGGAGAAGTTTAGGAATCTTCTACTTGGAAGTGTGATATGTAAATCATATGTAATATGAATACAATTAGAAAAAAGAAAAATGGAACATGTCATTTTAAAAAACATAGTGTTTTCCACATTCTGTGGACTAGTAGAATTTATTATAGAAAAAAAGAAACCCTGCTCTTTTGTTTGGGAAAACATTTTACTAAAACTTTTGAGTATACTGGTATAAGATCAAGGAAGTTGAGAAAAAGCAGAATGAAATTGTGGAGAAAAAAAGGCCTTGTCGGGGATGGGGAAGGCATAGGTAGGTGCTGGAACTGGGAATGGAAGGAGAGAGGACTGAGGTTTGGGAGAAGCCAACAGAGGGCAATGTCTGTTACCTGAGCTCAGGAGGGAGGAAGGGTTCAGGAGATTCAGCTGAGTTCATGTACATTGGAAGTGATGATGGTAGATGCTGATTTTTAAGTCAGCCTTCTCTGTAACAAAATTTCCTTGTGATAGGTGCCGGGTTTTGTCAGTCTCCTTAACACACAACTGTACTGTGTTTCTGGTGCCATTGGCTCTGAGAATAAAGGAAGGAGTTGTATTTATGCTCAGAAAGGCCAGTGAAGGGAAGAACATAACCCACACTGAGACTAGTATGATGCCAGCAGGTGGAATCCTTTGTGAGTTCCAGGAAGTAACCAGTGGTCAGTATTACTGGGCTCCACCCAGGAGGTGGGAGCCAAGTTATCATGGGGGAGTGAGAGATCTTGCCACTACAGCTCTTCCCTATGTAAATTACTTGCTTGGTGATCTCATCCTGCCTCATGGCTTTAAATACCATCTATGTGCCAGTGATACTTAAAGCTAATGTCCAGCTCCACCCTCTTCCCCACCTGCCTAGCATCTCCACTTGGACCTCTAATAGACATCTCAAACTTCTTGATTTACTAATCCTCCCACAACATTTCCCCCTCTTCATATTCCCCATCTCAGTAAATGATGTCATTCATTCTCAGACCAACCAAAAAACCCATATTACCACCATCCTTAATGCCTTTCTAATATGAATCTTGAATCTGACTACTTCATGTAATCGTCACTAGTGGCCCTAGTCAAAGCCACTCTTCTAACTCTGCACTGTTGCAGTAGCCCTGAGAGGATTCTCTGTCCCCGTCTCCTGGTCTGCCTACCCTGTGCCTCTCAGTCTATTCTCTAAATGGCAGTTAGAGTGAGTCTTTTACAACTTCAGTCAGAGCAATCCTCCTTTGCTCATTACTCTTCGGTAACTTTCCAGAAGAGGTATTCTTGGCTGCCTCTCATGTATCCCGTACCTCGGTAGCTAGCACAGTGCCTAGCACAGAGTGATGTTTAACAATGCCTGTGTGTTCACTGACTAGGGAAATATAATACTTTCCTACCCAAGTGGGCAGGCGGTAGGAATTGGAGAGGTGTGTACTACTCAAGAAGGTGCTATGTACTCTTCAGCAGCTTTCTTTTCAAGGCTAATTTCACAGCAAACATGGGATTATGTTTTAACAGTTTCTGAGAAATGATAGCAAATGGCAAGAAATCTGTACATTAGCAACATAGACAACTTCATGGCTCAGGAAATGAGAAAATGCAAAATTGTGATAGCATAAATAGGGGGTTTTCTGTATATATAGCTTCCTCTTAGCCCAATCTTATGTTTATTGAATATTCATTGGGGTATGTTAGAACAGTGAACAATATTTTGTGAGTTTGGCAAAGGAATAAATCGCTGAATGGCTTACATTTTTGCTACCAAGAAAGCCCCACAAAATGGGCCCAAAGTAGGTATTCAGCATACAACAAAGATGACTGAAAAGTACATTTAGTTCACTGTTCTTATCAGTTCAGTCTCCTTATTTGCTGAATCCTCCTATTTTATACTCCTCAGTGGCTATCAACATACTTTTTTATGAGAGTGTGTCCCTTTATATATGTCCCCCAATCTTTTCCTTTATATATGTCCCCCAATGTCTTCTTATAACTACATTCCCCTCTTCAAACCTTATTTTTTTACCTATTTTCTCCTGGAAAGATTGGTACTGATAGTCCCATCTCATCTGTACAGATTCCTAACAAGTAGACCTCAACTTTCTTACACCTCTTTCTGAATTAAGACTTGAAGAATTTTTCTTGATATTCTTCATCTAGTGGAATTTATGTGCTATCCTAAAAAGAAATCATAGTAACAGTAACTACTCCTATCCATCAGCTATTTACTGAGGGATTTTCAAAGATACTTTGCTTAAGGTAACAACCTCATTGAAACAATGAAGCAAAGTTTCTGAACACATAGTAGGTGCATAATAAACTTCCTTAGAATGAATGTAATGATTCTGAGAGTGAATAGGGATTGAGTATGCGATTTAGTAGTATTTAGACTTGATGTGCTAGCTTGAGGCAGATGTGAAATTTGAATACATTTGAAATATGATGTTTTAAGTAGCTGATAATCTTAATATTGTAATACATTTCAAAATGGTTTATGATGCAGGCTATAATCCTGTCACAAAACATATGATCATCACCTCATATAGTATTTGAAATCTTGCCAGCCAAAATTATCAATAAGAAGTAATTTTTATCCCAATTAAAAGCTAACTTTGTTTCATAACCATCTTATAATTGCCTTTAAAGAGTTATTGACAGACTTAATCATTTATCTAAAAGTACTATCTCATACTTTTTAAATGAATACAATTCAAGAGAGCAATATTTTAAGTTTAACAAAAACAAATGTATTTTTTTCTTCACAGTTAATTGGATATTGAATGTCATAATTAACTATAGTCAACTTAGTTTGCCTAGAATTTTCTTATTTTCTTGTTTTTCCTTTCTCATCTGTCAGTCCACACTGCTGGCTTTTTACACTTCTTTCCAAGAGACTTTCACTTTTGTTTTTACAGTTTTGTTTATTTCATGTGTCTTTCACTTCCTCTAATAGTCTGTCCTTCCTTCCATTAGTCAGTATCACACTTTCATTATTCTTCTATTTTTGCTGCTTTTTAGCTATAACCTGAAACACTCGTACCTTAAAAGGCATGCTTTAGAATATGTGTGTCTCCCTGGGGTAGATTTTATTATTGGTTCAGATTCTCCACTTATTTCTGCATCCACCCCAGGACCAGCTACATTATCTGCAAGATTTAGTGCAAATTGAAAAGGTGTAGCTGCTTGGTCAAAGTTAAGAATTTCAAGATAGCAACAGCAGAGCATTAAACTAATCACAGGATCCTTCTAAGCATGGAGCCTTGTGTGACGTACAAGTAGCACACCCCTGTCCATAGCCTTTGCTGTATGACTTTGCAGTTCTTTCTTTACAAACGAGTGTATCCCCCATCCTACTAATACTGGGTGCTATTGTCTAAATATTTGCCTCTCCCCTCCCCGAATTCATATGTTGAAATCCTAACCCCCAAGGTAATGGTATTAGGAGGTGGAGCCTTTGGAAGGTGAATAGGTCATGAGTTTAAAGTCTTATTGAATGAGAATGGTGCCCTTACAAAAGAAGCCCAAGAAAGATTCCTTGCCCCTTGTGCCATTTGAGGTTATAGTGGGAAGATGACCACCAGTGAGGAAGCAGGCTCTTATTAGACACAGAATCCTGGACTTCCTAGTCTCTAGAACTGTGAGAAATAAATGTTGTTTATGAGCACCCAAATTATGGTATTTTTGTGGTAGCAGCCCAAATGGACTAAACCACTAGGTTTGACCATGTGATTTGCTTTGGATAATGGAACGTGGACAGAAATGACATGTTCCAGGTTTGTCTTGACCATAAATTGGCATTAGAAGTCTTTGCTTGTTCTTTTGCCTTTCTGTCATGGCTGTATGTCTCAACTAACTCATGGCTGTGGGAGATTTAATGTGTTGTGTAAAGTTAAGCCCAGTGAAGACCAGCCTACATCAGCTAGCCCCAGCCAACCAGCAGATACATGAATGAGAATAAGTGATTGGTATTTTGATCTATTGATAAACATTTACAAATCCCTACTTTTTCCATAATCACAGTAAGCAGTAATAATATTGAATGTTTTTTTAAACAACATTTAAAATCATTATTTTTTATCATTTTTCCTAGGTGAAGAATAGAGAAAATGTAAAAGAATTTTTTTAAAAGATTTATCTTTATGAATGTTGATTTTTGAATGAAAAATGGATGCAAGAGGACAAATATTAAAAAATGAAGTCAATGAAAAAGCAAAGAATGTTATAAAATTCCAGTTTAGAATAGTACCTGCTTAATAGCTTCTGATATATCCTCCCTATAATGCCCTTTAAAATATTATGAAGATACAAGTTTTTTTTTATATAATTAGCACTATTACCCCAAATTAAGACATGTGGACAACCTTTGGCCACAATCAAGAAAATATTTCATTGAAAATAAATATGGAGCAGGAGGAATATGGAAAATCTCATAATAGGTACCTCATGTTTTATCTCATAAAAAAAAAAAAAAACAGGTGAAAAACAATGGAAGGCCCTCTTGGGATTCTCCTATTTCGAGAGTGTAGGAAAGAACTGTTATGCCTTCTAACTGTTTCTTTGGTTCAAAGTTCAGATCTGGTCACTGATCCTTTTTCTTCACTATTGCTATTTTTTGTAAGTTATGCATTGCATTATTCCCTTTTACTTGTTTTTCAATATCCCTTCAGACATGGCATCTTCCAGAATAAAACAAGACAGTAATAGGAGTAGAGTAGTATGATACTTCCCATGCATTTTACATGGTAGTCCCTTGCTGTGGTCAAATTCACAGCCCTAATCGTATTCCCCATGACCTTGGTTGTGGCTCATAAGCTTTGTACATAAGTCCCTTATGGTAACTATTTAGTATAAGACTATCATTTAAATGCACTAAAACTTGACCAAGCTTAGGGAAGTATAATTGACAGAGAAGGTAGACAGAGTGCAAGAGGGATGAGTCCCACCCATTGATAGCCAGAGATGAGATTGAAAAATTCCAAGACTAGGTAATTATAAGCAGTCAGACAGAACTGAGCTGTGAATTCATTATATGTAAATTGGAGAAGAATGATGTCTTTCAGTGGAAGTGGGAGATTGTTATATGGCATAAGCTGATCAGCCTAGTGTCTAAATAGGACTAGAGCCTGGGAAATATTCCGTGAAAAAGTGGAGAAGCAGTGAGAAAATACAGGAGAGGAAAAGAACATTATAACTTGAAAATATCTTGAAAACTTGAAAGTTTTCTCAGATGATTCTAGGATATAGCTTGGAAGCAATACTACTTTCAAGGATGAATTAGGAACATATCCTTTGCTGTGGTTTGCATTATATTCATTCAAATAATACATTATACTAATCCTTCTAATAATAGATATTAACATTTCATGCAAAAATATATGGAATAAGGTGATAAATTTGTTCATTTATTATTATATGTATTATAATGTATTATATATGTATATATGTACATATATATATGTACATATATATATATGTATATATATATTATATATATATATATGTATTAAATAGGTAAGATAAAATCACTTGTAGAGAATTTAATGAAGAAAAACAACAGGAAAAAGAGAAAAAAATATGACACTGATGGTGCCTTCAGGGTAAATCCTTATGTACAACTCTTGTTTATGTAATTTGGAATTTGATCTTACCATTGACGAATTTTATTATAAATACTGCACTTTCTAGCAAGAGTTTTTGTTAAAGGCTTTGTCTTATGTTTTAAAACCACATTTATCATAAATAATTTAGATGTAGTAGTATATTTAAAAGCTTCTAACTTTTCTTCTAAAGCTAAATCATGCTCATTTTTAAATTCTGTATTTCAGTGTCTCTTGGTTAGGTGAATAACATATGTGAGAGATTTGTTTTTCATGAAAATTTTTTTAGTGGGTTATTTTGTGAATAATTATTTGAGATTGTCTCCCATGACAACTTGGTTGGGTATAAAATTTTCTGGTTCCGTCTTTTTGCACTTAGGTACTCTAAAGAAGTTGTTTTATTATCTTCTGACATTAAATATTGTGGAGAAGTTGGAAATCTACATGATTTTTCTTCTCTTATATATGAGCTATTTTTTTTCTTCCTGGATGCTTATGGAAGTCTTCATTCTTAAAAGTTATTTTTCAGCAAGCTATATTTGATATTTACCTTTTCAGAGTAATCACTTTTATACCTGTTAACCTTATTATTTGACGTCTCATTTAAAATCTTTTTTACTTATAATACTCAGCACATGTGTAACTCTTTGGATTATTTCTTTTCAGGAAAATTAATGTCTTTGATATAGTATATCATTCTGTCTGTCATCAGAATAGGAAAGACTCAAATTGATGTCAGTGTTTTCTGCTACTTTAACTTTTAATTCAGTAAAACTTATTTAGCACCAATTTAGTGATAGGCACTATGTGGGTGAAGAAAATAGACGAGTAAAATAGGCTTCCTAGCCTCAGTAAATTATAAATATTCTTATGTTGTGACTCTTGATAATCACAGAAGCAAGTCCTAGAATTTAGAAAAGAGCTTGAATTTGTCTTTGAAGAAGAGGGATTTGGTTCAATTGACTGTCACATGCTGCCTGTAAAAATCTCATCAACAGTCCTGTTGTATGCTTAACAATAACAAAATATATACATAAATCTATGTGCAGCAGTTTATAAATATATCCATATAAACATGCTATTCAATAATAACTTCTATGTTTATTATGTGGCACATGCTGTGCTAAACCCTTTTTTAGATCATCTGACTTAATCTTCACAATAACCTCATGAGTTATATTTTATCTGTCTTTTACAGATGAGGAAATGCAACTGAGTTGAGTTCCAAGGTCAGATAATGCTTAGCACAAGTTAGACACTCAATCAAAATTTACTGAATGGGAGAAGAACTAGGGCTTAGAGCCAGGGCAATACAAAACCTTTGTCTTAACCACTGTACTAAGCAGCTAATCAAGGGGAAACAAACAAAAATAACAGCACAAATAAAAACAAATCAATTCTGGGTAAGGTTCATGGATAAGAAGACTGGAATTAAACCAGTCACAAATTCTGTTTCTGTTATCAAGATCAATTTTCTGCTTTTTTTTTTTTCCCTTTTAAGTAGAACTTTACTTTAATTAGACATTTTGGCACATGAAAGTCAATAGATCTTGACTTAGTTATGAAAGTTCCAAATATGAGATTTTGATACTAAATAACTAATTAGAGAATTAATAAAGGCTAGATAAGAATTTTAAATCAAAGTTAGGTCTGTAAGTTTACATTTAAATAGAAAAGGAACCTATGTCTTTTCAAAAAGCTTATTATAGAAGACTATCCAGTATTTACGCTGATAGTGATTTCTTTTCATTGATAGATGGAAAAAAGTTATAGCAGAAAATAAGTCATCCAAATAGTCACCATACATAATGAACCAGACACTGTGATGGGTGACAGCTTTCATTCCCTACCCCCTTCGCCCTCCCAAAAAACAGACAGGGGGCTTCTTATGAAACTAGTTCATCTAAAATAATTCTATTTAATCCAGTTTTGAAGTATTAATCAAATGCATTTCTCTTTAAATATACTTCCATAATATAAATATAATTTATAATTTATATAATGAATAAATTATAAAATACTATTTTTATGCTAATACATATGATACTTATTAGGAAAAATTTCAAAATAGAGAATACAAGATCAACAGCAGTGTCACTCATTATCCCATTACCCATAGATAACAACTGTTGACATTTTTATGATACCTTCATTCATGAAACAGCGCACACAGTGGTGAATGCTATGTGAGGGCCTTAGTACCGCAGCTGGACAGTTTGATTACTACACTGACTACTTTCCACAAAGGAAAAAAAAAATACTTGAAGTTTAATTTGTATGATTTCTTTTTAATCAGTTCTTTTCTGAATATTCTCTGTGGCTTGAAATATAATCAGTAGTATTATGGAATATAACTTGCAATGATTCTACAAGGTATAGGGAGTAAAGGAAAGAAATTCAAGGCAGTTGTAATATAAAGAATTGGTATTCTTCCTTAACTGCAGAATAACAGTAAATAAAAAGGAGTATGCTACACATTTAAACCAATCCAGAAATTCCCACACTTCTTACTTCACACAGTTCATTATATGGGCCCCGAAGGAGCTCCAGGGTAAAAACAAAGATCTAATTGTTTGCTTTAAAAACTGGTTACACAGTTTACCTAGCTTAATAATCTTGAACAACAAAGGAGGGATTTTTTTAGGGTGGGTGGGGGTTGGAGTTGGGTTGATGATCCATGGCTTGAGGCATGGGAAAGAAGGGTCCTATTAGGAAAGTAGAACATTTATGGCAGAAGTAGATTACTAAGTGGATAATTAATGGTGGCAAAGATAGGAGATCTTCCCTCCCTCCTTGGGCTTATTCTCACACTGAGGTTATAGCCCTGAGGACGGGGGTTTTTTGTTTTAAAGACCATTCTTTCTGAAACTTTTGGTCTTTCTGTGGTTTATTGAGCTTGTCTCTAAGGTTCAAGGGGGTCAAAGCAGAAGATATCTTCTCCAAGGCATTAAACAGACATTAAAGGAACAAAGCCAGTCTGAAGAGTTTTCACAGGGTCTTCTTCAAAGATTTAATCTACAAAGGAGTTTTTTTTTCCACATAAGACATTTACTTAATGACTTTAGGAGTCTTAATTTATATCCTTTACCCTTTCAGTAAAAGTTTAAAACTGATCAAATTTGAGCACATAAATTAATATTAACAGTGGATAGATAACCCTAAAGACTAAATCAAAAGTTGGAGGATAGGAGATGCTTTATAATAGATTTATATCTTGATTCCTCCTATATATTAGAATTCTTAGATGCATTAATGAACATTTCATCTGCAAATACACAGTAAGAGCATGTGTAATACTTTCCAACTTCAAATGACCTATGTGTCCTGTACACATGCAAATGTGTAAATTTCATTCTTAGATTACTTTAAATAACATCACATCGTTTTAAGTCTTTTGGTGTACAGGCAGCAAAAAACAGCAGACACGTGATTAGAGCATTTTCTCTATTGATGTCATTGCCATAAATAAATAGAACCCAATGAAAAAGAGATAACATTAATAATAAAATGTATATTGATTAATATTTATCAATTTAGCCAATAAAGTACCATTGTAATACTATAATAATGGTTATCTTGGTATCTTCTTATAGTCATACCTATGACATGAATAAAAATAACCTTTGTATAATTTGAGCAATAATGTCTTGTATTTTGAATCATAATATAAATAATTACAGAAGAATAACTTTTTAAATGTCTCATTTTTACTGCATGTGTGTGTATGTTCACACATGCACATAGATCATGTGTCTTCATTTAAAAGCCGTGGCTTCTATAAAATTTAATTACATCTCCCTGCAGCTTTAAATTGTGAGTGGCTCTAAATCAAGTGTGTCTTCAAAACAGGGGCAGCTTCTATTAAATTTAATTATGTTTCTCTGTGTATTGCACAGTGGAGGTGTAGCTGCTAAATGAGGGCATCTTCTATGAAAATGGCACAGGAAAGATGTAGGAATAAGCAGGATGGCCTTCATGCCTCTTTGAAGTGGATAAAAATACTGTTGTCTTGCCACAGTCAAAAAAACTCTTTGGAACCAGCTTTAGTAATGTAAGACAAAGCCAAGAAGATTGAATTTTTCATGCTATTTTCACGTATGATATGTACATTTTTGGAAATATTCCATTTATGTTAATTTTTCAATACATTAAATATGAATTCAAATGATTGAAATGTAGAAAGTCTTTTGCATTATATTTGAATTTCAGAACCATATGCGTCACTAATTTCCAGTCATACAAAAGGGATTAAAGAGGCAAAGCAGCTTGAAATTATACGTTCTTTTGTTAAAAAAACAAACAACAAAAGAAGAATACTAGGGATTTTTTTTCTGTAATCTCCAAAGATAAAAACTTTTCTTTTTCTTTTTAAAATTAAAATATATATATATGTACATATATATATATATATTTTGCTATCTCAATAGTTGCTAGATGATATGACTGATTTTTATGAGGGTATACGTTTGATCATATATATGTTAAATATTAAAAGCCAGCTTTTGAAAACTGGTAAAAACAGAATTCATGAATGGATCACCTGTAAAATGAGATTGACTCAGTACTTGTGTTGAGCACTTACTGATTGATGTTATAAATCACAGTAATACACGTTGCTTCAACATAAAGTCTCTATAGATGCAGGCTAAGTAAAATGGGTAATTACTTCTATATGTGTTTCACAATATTTAATAATATACTATTATATAATTTATTATTATTACCATTATAGAATTGCTTCTGGGAGGGTGGCAGGAAGTTGATTACCTCAATATTCCTCTCCCTCAAGGAGGTGAAATTTTAAAGCATAACCATTTGTGGGGTGTAATACTTAGAGAAGGAGGCCTAATTAAAATAAACATTGCAGAAGGTCGTGTTCCCAGACTCACTCAATGGCATAGTCTTTTCAAGTTTTTGCTTTTCCTTCTTCTCTAAGCTGGAATCCTTTCCTAGAAGGGAAGCAAAAAAAATGGCCTTTTAACTCTTGAGCAAATTAAAGTCCTGGCCAAACATTTTCCCAGCTTGTGTAGAAGTAAAATTAACTCGCTCAACTGGCATCGTTTTGGACATGCAGACTTCGGTGGGTGCTCTGTGCCCGTCTTGAGAACTACCATGCGTTGCAGCAGACATGTTTATATGCAGAAAAGGACAGCTTGTGATAACAGTGGCAGTGCTCTTGCAACTTGCCTATTTCCTGAGCTGCCTAGAAATGTATTGAAGACAAACAGTGCAGGTGCATTTATCCTAAAGTCATACGTGTAACCTTCGACTTCAGTTTCAAACAACGACGGAGAGATCTTGCCAGATCTTGAAGGTGTGCCTACTAACCCCATAGAAGAGAGCATTTGACATGGTCATTCTCTCATTTAGGTGGAAACTTCTAAAAATATGAGAATTTAGTCTTTATGGGTCAAACTTTTTTTAAAGATTTTATTTATTTGTTTATTTGACAGAGAGAAAGAGATCACAAGTAGGCAGAGAGGCAGGCAGAGGCAGAGAGAGGAACAAGCTCCCTGCGGAGCAAGGAGCCCAATGCGGGACTCGATCCCAGGACCCTGAGATCATGACCTGAGCCTAAGGCAGAGGCTCAACCCACTGAGCCACCCAGGCGCCCTATGGGTCACATTTTTATTGTAGTCTATCCCCACTGGCTGAAAGTAAGAATGGGATTTTCCACTCTAGAGATTCTGTTTCTTACATTAGCTCAGGTTGCGAATTCTCTGAGAATCTATGTTACTGATGAACACTTGATTTTGTTTTTTTCGGAATGCGTGTTTATTTGAACCCCTCACATGCCATTATGTTTTCTGTTAAATTCAGCAACACATCACAGCTTAATAGGTAGAGCTTGTAAAAATGATTTGTAGATTATTTGTTTAAATTACGGTCACTGGGCTGATTGGCTGGCTCTTCTAGAGTAAATATGCCCAAATAAATTACAAACCGAGATGTTCATTAGTGAATTGGGGGCATGAGGGTAGAAAAGTAAAACCAGCTGGGTGCACAGAGCTTAGCAGAGCATAGATATACTCAGGTACCAACATCAGTTACCTGCTCACCAGTCTTCAGTTGAGTATCTTTTTTTCATTCAATAGCAATAGAAAAGGTTCCATTTTTATGGCCTGTAAGAGTGTGCCATATACATAGTGCTGTATATGTGCATTCAATTGCAAAGCTTTCCCCATTCCATTTTCACTATTTCTAAATACTGTCTAAAATAAAATGATTAAAATGTCACTGGATCCACATGCATTCCATTTTTGCAATAAGCATTTCTTTCTACAAAAGAAAAATGCTGTTTAATTTCAGTGTGATTGTGAATTTTGTAAAATGAGGATGTAATAGCATTTTACTTAAACTTATAGCATCTTCTGCTCATATTGTGTTTTAGAATAGTTCCTTCATAATTAAAGTGTCAAAAAACACATTTGTAACAAGAATGATGAAATTCATTCTGAATAATCCGTCAGCAAATAATAACCTGCATTTCCTGCTCTCAAACAGAATCATTTAATAACTTTCAATCATTTGGTTCTTCCCTCTTTTTTCTTTTTTCTTGTTACTCTTAGAAAATAACTTCCTCTAACTGCTTAGAAACTATTTTATGGGCTTAATGGAGGTTTTTCTTTAGCTGGAATGTTATATGGTTAGCAAATGTTTCTATAAATATGTAAAACGCTCTTCCCTGAGTCCCCACTGGATGCCTCTCAACTAGAGCATTTCCAAAACAATAAACAAGGCAAACAAAGAATGCTTCAAAATAATCATAATTTCACATTTCCCCCCAAACATTGTTCATTTATTTTTCTATTTTATGGGTGAAAACAGAAATCATTTTGAGTACAGGATTTCCTCTCACATAGAGATGAAGTCAGGTTGGCATTTAGGTGCTCTGGCATGTTATGTTTCTAAGATATTGAAGGAGTAACTCAGATTATTCGAGTGCATTTTCTCCATCTCAGATCCGGTTTTTATCATTGCCTTTTTAAAAATGATATTCATTTTATATTTACTTTTAAAAATTTATACGAAAAAACATCCTGTTTATATCTGGGCATGTATGCTCGCTGGGGATTGTGATAAAATGCAAATATGAATAAGCAAGCAATGTCCATGGAAAGAATTTATCTTATATCATGGGAATCAGTTTTCTGGTTGGCTTAATATTTCCATGCTACATATGCTTGAAACTTAGCTTTTGGAGAGTGACTGGATGAGACAATCTATCTCAGGATGATAAACAGATTTATACAGCACATACATCCTGACTTTTCACCTCTCTCTCTTTTGCATGAAGTTTAGTACAACATTCAGGCTGTACAAGGCATGACACGATAAATTGTTTTATAGCATATCTTAAGATTTTACTCCAGCACAGGTCAAGCACAATTGTAAAAGGGAAAAAAAGAAAATCTTTTAGAATAATTTATTCTTTTAAAAACGTTTATACCATTTGCTGCAGCTGCAGAACCATAATGCTTTCATTAGAGATCACATCTGGGCTGAATTAAAACAGGAGCCTTTCCCAGCCCTGGAGTGCTTGTCAGGTTGAAAGTTTTTCTCATAGCTCCTGAAGCTTTTCCAAAAATCAAGGGCTAAGACAGAGAACAGACCTTGTCACGAGCTGGTACCAGGCTTTAAGTACATTCCCACTCTGTTATTCACCGTCTGGCTCTAATTTGGAGGTACATCTCCCTTGTGTTCCCTTTATTAACTTACATATGACTAGCTCTTTTGTTTAATATGGAAATAAAGAAAACAGAGTTTGTTGAAGATTAGTACCATAGACTGAAGCTTTTATTTTTCCATACATTTGCTTCCCCCCCCCCATATGTTTGCTCTTTAAAGCAATTTCCCCATATTTGAACCACTTGGATAATTTTTAAAAAGCAGATAATATGGAGAATTCATAACAGACCTTGTTTTCTCCTTTATTTCATAGAAAGGGAAGGGGAGAACTACACATATTTTAATGCGTTGTATTTTTTTTTATTTTGACCATCAAGTTTATCTTAGGATTGCAGAAGAAAACGTTTGACAATATGATCCATAGGTACAATGATATAAAAGCAAAATTATATAAATTTTGGTGAAATTATTTCAACAATGTATTGTACAGTTGAATAGAATGTCAGCTATTGAGATGTCATGACAGTAAAAAAGAATAGAAGTATATTCAAAATTTTTTAAAAATCCTAAGGTGTATTAGGAAGAAATAACCACCAACCAAAGAGAAAGGGAGCTAAAAAAATTATTGGGAATGCGTTTCTGATGACTAAAAAAATGTTAATGCTCCAGATTATTAGTATACAGTAATCTATCCTTTTGTACAGCACACACACCTTTATTAAAATCCCAGATCCTGGGACAAAAGGAAAAGACACATTCCGTGAGGCTCAACATACTGAAAAAGAAACAGGTGCACACAGTTATAATTCAGTGTGCTCACTACTAAAATACACCTAACTGACCAGCGGCAGCAGTGATTAACTCTGCCTGAGGAGGTCACCTTTGAGCTGGTCTTTGAAGGATGAGTAGAAGTTCACTGAACTTTAGAGTGTTTAGAAATTTTAGGAAATTTGTAACATTTACTTTTCATCTCAATCTACCAGTTGATAGTTTTTTGGGAATAAAGAATGCATCTCACCATAGCATTAATGCACTTTCCACCTTTATTATTAATTCTAAAACTAACATTATTCTGACAAATTCTTTTCCCAAGTTGCATCATAAATTACAAATGTTTTTCCTCCTCCTACGTAGGTGGAGCTTTCTTTCGGCACATATAATAGGAAAAAAAAAAAAACCTAAAGAGTCAGGTCAACCCAGAGGATACATGAAAATGCCAATTGAATTAAGCTCTCTGAACCTTAACTTTTTCATTAAAAACATGGGGAGAATACCTATCCCCTGGAAAGATGAGGATATAGTAAGATTGTGGATTTTGTAAGCAAAGACAATAGCTACCCCATAATAAAGTAACATTCAGCAAAAATGTCATTCTCTTCCATAAATTTTATCTCCAACTAGGATGAACAAGCCATTGTTCATGCTAGTGCTCTTTTTAAACTTACTAATGCTGTATTTCAGGGTGTAACGAAATGTATGTATGATAAACATGAATGTCCATGTACTTTGACAAATGAATGCAGATTATTTGACAATTATCTTGATATAAAGTAGGTTAATGGAAGAGCACAAATAATAAAGCTCCCCTAATTTCACTACCTATGTATTTAGACTTAATTTCTTTTTTTTTTTTCCCCCAAATTTATTTTAATTTTTCAGTGTTACAAGATTGATTGTTCATGCACCACACCCAGTGCTCCATGCAGTACGTGCCCCTCTCGATACCCACCACCAGGCT
>CM052798.1:130196950-130231050 GCA_028533885.1 Nasua narica | reverse complement strand
GGTATCGGTTGAGACCTGATTTGTGGCCCAGTATGTGGTCTATTCTGGAGAAAGTTCCATGTGCGCTTGAGAAGAATGAGTATTCTGTTGTTTTAGGGTGGAATGTTCTGTATATATCTATGAGGTCCATGTGGTCCAATGTTAGACTTAATTTCTTGATAAACAAAGCGAATTGTGCATTCCCGTGATATATTTCTCTTGGTAAAAAGTCTTGTAAGCTTCCTTAAGAGCAAAGGTTACCTTTTCCATTGCTTTTACAGGCACCCTCTGAGTACCTAGTAAAATACTCCAGCCAAGCCTAGGTGTTCAAGAAGTGTTTGTTGCTTTACTGCCTCTTGTTCTTCAAACTCAGATTTAGGATTTCCCAGAGGACATTAGCACAATTTTGCCTAGTAGGAAAGACACAAACCAGAGTGCCCGAGTCAAGTCACTTGTTTCTATATGTGGTTTATGAAATGTTAAACCAACAAACAAAAAATTTTCAAATGTAAAGCAAATTAAATGCTATATATAGAATCACTGAGTTTATTTATAAAATGATAAGAACAACCATCTAATTACATGAAATATAAACATTTAAGAAGATACAGTTTGGAAAGTAGGTTCCTTCTCCTTCACTGTTCTTTATTTCTGTATTAGACAATGAAAGTAAAAGGACTTGTTTTACTTAACAAAGCTGGCTAGCTGTTTTTACAGAAATTCTTTTTCTGTTTATAACTCACGTGAATGTCAATGTCAGAGTAACAACAGCACTACTGGGATGAAATGGATAAAAGACTCCTGGTCAGATGAAATTCTCTTTCCATTAAGATTTGCCCTTCATGTTTTCCATTAAGTATTGTCAACTCAGCTTCTTTCTTCAATGAAAGTGGCCAGCTGATGGATGCTTATGTATAGTATAGCACAAGATAGCAAAACACTTCTTTTTCTATGTATTTTTACAACCCTTGAATGGAAAAGAAAATATGATGGTATTTCTAGGCTACATTGTTTTGCATATGAATTGTGAAATATCTCATTTTTTAGTTGTAAGTTTTGATGCTGTGTGTTTGTATATCTACAATAGCATTTTAATCTCTCTAATCTTTTAACCTATTTGTATTATACTTTATTCAAGTTTACCTTGTGTACAGTATTTATAAGACTAGATTCATTTCATAGACTTAAAAACCCAAGTTTAGAAAGTACACTTTTAAGGTGGAATTGGATACTAAAGAAATAAGTCCATAATTTAACATAATTCATTCACTTGTATACCTTAAAATTTCTTCTGGCCTGTGACTGTGTTACTTAGAATGAAATGTTGGAAAAAATATTTAAAGTCACTTTCTTGACAATTAATTTACCTTTGGAATGATGGCAATAGGCTTGTATTTTCTATTAATCTTAGTACTAATAATCAAGTTTGGAACATGGCTTCCAAGAATAAAATTTTACTGTAATTAAAAGTACAAGTAAAAAATTTATCTCATTTCTTTGTCAAGGATTTTCCTTTTAACAAGGAATATCTTAAATACCATCTCTGATTACACTTGATAGGTTTGGGCACTCAAAATTTGTCTTACAGTGTTTTTATAGGTTTTCCACGGACAGGTTGGAAATAGCATCAGGAGCTATGTATTTGAAAATTAAGGAACATAAAATCATATGATTTCTTGGCAATGTGCCCAATCCTGTGGTAGATCCATGAGTATTAAATAGCCTTTGAAATCATTTCAATGCACTTAAATAACAAAGTCAGGGGGCATATTTTTCCTTTTCCTAACTAAAAAGATTTTAGAAAAACAATCACCAAGAAAATATTATTTTTTTCCTTCTTCAGATTTCTCTAGGGTAAATTAGTTACATACTTAAAACAAAGTATCATTTCCACCAAAAGGAAGACAGTTAAAGAAATTAACAGATCATATCAAGGGGTATACAGGAAGGTCAAGAAAATTGTAGTAAATTTGCCATGAGAGGGTGGCAGTTGGTAAAACAAAGAGGGGCCTATCTAAGAAATATCTTGAAGTGAAAAATCAGTAAACTTTGTGATGTATTAGATTTGAGAAGCTAAAGAGTTACTTTAACAGTGAGACTTCTAGCATTGGCCCCTTGGAAGCACTGCTGAGAATTAAGGGGAATATTCATTGCATGCCTATTAGGCTCCTCAGACTGATTTCTTCCTGCCCCATCCTCTGCCATATTTATTCAGTCACCAAACTAGGCTGTTCAAATCATCTCTCTCAAACTTGTCCCTAACTTTCCACCTTTACAACCAGCACATGAAATAGCCTTTGAACTAGTCTTCCTACTTGTAGACTGGCTCAAGGTTCACTACCGTGTTAGAGATATTCCAACTAAGAAAATAGAGACCTGTCACATAAGTGCAATGGCTTCCCTGGACTGTCAGGACAAAATCAATCTCTTTTCTCTAACAACAAAATTACCCTTCAGAATCTCTATCTGCTTTCTTGCTTCTCCAACTGCTTGTACTTGGAAATACATACAGGGATTTCATATCTCTGTCTTCTTCATGTGTGGCTACCTTTTGACACTCCTTCCCCAGTCTTTCTTTTCCTGGTCAATCCCTATTTATCTTTAGGTTTCATTTCCACCATTCAAGCATCACCTTCCCTGGGAGTCCTTCCTCTGGGTTTCTCTATCTTAATCACTGACATTGCACTGAGTACAAATAAAGATTCTAAGTATTTTCAAGATAATGAGCTCTTTGAAAACAAAGAGTGTATCTTTTGTATTTTGTAAACGCAGGCAGGGGTCAAACCCAACATTTGGCGGAAGAGTGAGTTTTCAAGATATATATTTAATGCACGAATTAATGAATGAGTGAAGTAATAATTATAAGAAAGTTTAAGTCAGAGACAATGTGTACGTAATTTTAATTGTCTTTGCAGAGCCTAGAAACCATACAGAGCATATAGGTGTTCAGTTTTCAGTGCCATGAATAGAAGGTGTATCTTGGACACACAAGTTAGGTCTACCTGACATTTTTAGCTTGAAAGTTTGCATTTCATATTAAAAAAAAAAAGGTTGTCGACTTATGCTGTGTCTAACCCTCTGATTCTTTACGTTGTTCTGAGAAGGCCACTTAATTGTTCGGTGCTTTATGTTTTCCTTTTTGGGAAAGCATACTGATAGTTCCAGATCTCTATTTCCTTAAAATTGTGTAATTAACAAATTGTGCAGTCTGGTTTTCTGAAAAATGAACCAAAACATCATATATCTTTATATATTTTTATATACAATATGTACTTACATACTAAATAGCTATGCAGTATTTTCTATTTTCTGTCATACACCTAATATTTCAGAATTTCAACCAATCTTGATTGTCACCAATATTTCTGATCTCAGGAAAGAGCACTGTCATCCATGAAGTTGCCCCCAAAAATGCCATGATTTTTATTCCTCCTTCTTCAGCCCTTGTTATCTTTATTCACCAACATCCCATATCCTAAACCCTGCCCCATTACCAACTCCCTAGGCTGGGCCACCCTTAGTGCTTAGCTGGACTGTTGGAATAGACTTCTAGTTGATTCCCATTCTCCCAGCCATGCTCTTTTCTAAAGTATTTTTGAAACTGTAGTCAGAATGATTTTCCAGTGCTTACCTCTTACCATGTTACGCCTCTATTTAAAACCATTAAAAATTAGTCGGTGGCTTCTAATTTTTTAACCAAGCTTTTAAGGCCTAAGCTTTATCTATGACATCCCCTCACCTTGTACTCTATACTCCTACTATATGAAAATTATTTTTCCTTCCTTGAATTTTCTACTCTGTCTGGAGAATGCACTTGGGCAGATTTAGTTTCTTAGTCCTAATGCCCTCTTCCCCATCTCTTCTTGGGTTAACTTCTACTCATCATTTAGTTAAAAGTTTGAACTTTACTTCTTCCATGAAGCCTTCCTGGCTGCTTGACTTTTAGCCACCCGATCTCAGAGAACATCATACTCTCATTTTTAACACTTAGCACATTTCATTGTTTTTGTTTGTTTGATATCTTCTTTCCAGATGGGCAATAAGGTCTGTAAAGACAATGCTCTTTGCTCAGTGCCTTGCAAAATGCCTGACACACAGGGTGTACTCAATAAACGTTTTTAGAACACAGTGAATTGATTCCAGATACACATGACAGTTTTTCTCTGCACGAAGTTCATCTAAGCAGTTGTTTCTGATAACTTTATTTACTCAAAATATAAAGAACACGAAAATTTGATTTAATATATCTCTGTAAAATTCTTGGTTTCTTGTTGGAAATAAAATAGAAAAATATGAAATAAATTAACAAACTTTGAATCCCCATTGCTTAAAATTTTAAGTAACCAAAAAGATGATATTTAAGAAAACTAAAAGGGAAGCTACAAATATTACTTTAATTGTTTAAAAGTGACCCAGCTCTCAAATTGGGAAGGTCAGTTACATATAAAAGCATTTAACCCTCTAACTTTAAGCACAGCTTACACTTCCTTACTACTTTTTCATCTCGGTGCAGTGAACTGGTTTCCTTTCTTCTAGTAGAGTTTTTCTTAAGGTGAACTTAAATGTCAAATTATGGTATGGTGCTTGAATCTTTTCCAGGAGTCTCCTTAAAATTCTTTCTTACAAGGTTTCAATCTTGTTGCAATCCCTTTGACTGAAGTGACTGCAAATTACAGTTTGAAAACCACTGACCTCTTCCTCCCTGCTAATATTGTTAGAATGAAACTACAATGGCACCTATCAGGATAACCAAATTAGAGCAGTTCACATAAGGCAGACATGCATACAAATGTACTTTATGTTCCAGATGTATCCCTCAACAGGAAAATGACAGCCATTCAGATAAAATGCTTTTGTTATTTACTTTCAACAAGTATCTATAGCTGTGGCATGACTATTGTTGAATCATTTCAATAATCTTGTTATAGGGCTGGTAATAAAAGAAAAAGCACTTCAGCAGAGAGAAATGGCCTGCCTCCTGACATCTTCAGAGGTACCGGATGACAGTGATATGTAGATTACTTTTCTGTTCAAACCAGCAAGAGCATTGCCAGACCTTTTTTAGCTTAGTTTATTTCCTCAAAGCACTGAGGTACAGTTGACAAGGGAGACAGGCACCCCTGCAATTTCACCACTGCCAGTAGGTGTAGCAGTTGGTGTAGTTTGGCATGTGAAGGAGAAGATGGAGGCATCCTTGGAAAAAGGCACCAAAGATGTAATGACTTTGGCAAAGACTGTATCTTCTACACATAAGTAAGCACTGATGAATAACAATGACTTGAAACATAAAAGGAAATTGACCTTCGTACATTAAGCAGCGACAGGTGTCTCACAATGTATGTGTATGCTTTGCCTTCCAAGGTCCAATATGGAAGTAATGTTTAAGTATGTTTCCCTACAGAGATGTCTTGGGAATTAATATCCATTCATCCTCAACTAAAAAGTTGCAAGAAACTTAGCAAGTCCTAACGTTTACAGATTGTATTGTATTCCTCTCCTCCTCATTGGGTCTGTTACTTCTCAAATAATCTTGGTATCAGAAAAAGGAAAGAAGCTCCTTTGTTGTCTCACCTTTCTCCAATAATATCACACTGCTCCATTTGATACATGAACTATTGTCACACTGAAAACTGCGGAGTCACAGACCAGCAAAGATAAAACCGGCATATCAAGTAAAACAAAACAAAGTGAACCAACAAAAAAGACGCAGTGGGTTGCATAAGGTTGCATAAGGTTGCATAACAATGCGTTTTTATCTGCATCTTTAGAACATAGAACATAGTGGTTACCAACTCAACATCAACATCTTGGGTCTAAAATTTCCAATGGAATTGGCCCTTCGATTATTTATGCCACAAAACAGTTCTGTTCTCCTTTTTGCACACAAGAAGAGGAAAGTTAGTAGTTGGCAAATTGACTGGATTCTCCCAATGCTCCATGTCTGGCTAGAAGGTTAATTAGCTGAATGAAAATGTCCTAAATTTACCGGTAGGTGAATATGGTCCCTAAAGGAAAGGAACACAGCAACATCGGTGCTAGGAAGTACAATCAGCCTAAGAAGTGAGGGTTCAGCCCTAGAGCTCCCTACAACCTCCCAGCTATTTCTTTCTTTCCATATTACTATAATGTATTAATATTTTATGATAAATATCACATCATTTCTACATAGTAAGGTGATCATTCATGAGATGACCCATTTCTCCAGAAAAGAAATTTTAAAGCATTTATAACCCCCACTTATGAGACTAGATTGCAGGATTACTGTACTTCAAGTCAGAAGACTTGGGTTCAGTTCCAAACTATGCTGTTAACTATGTGTCTCAGTACTCTGTGTCTTTCTGAGTCTCAGTACTTTTTCTTTTTTTTCTCTTTTTTTTAAGATTTTAATTACTTGAGAGAGAGTGAGCCAGAGACAAGGCATAAACAGATGGAGGGGGAGAGGGAGAGTAAGAAGCAGATCCCCCACTGAGTGAGGAGCCCAAAATGGGGCTCGATCCCACGGTCCTGGGATCATGACCTCAACCAAAGGCAGACACTTAACCAAATGAGCCACCCAAGTGCCCTAATACTTTTTCAATAATAAGATGATGGTAGTATTTTTATGAGGATTAAATGCTATTACTAAGCAAATTATATAGAGTTATGCAGCTGGTACTTTTTATTAATCTTACCAAAGTTGTGGGAATTTAATTCTAATTGCATTGGCACTACTTACTGCATACCCCTTGATGGGATTTGTGATCCCAGGATTAAGAAAAGATTAAGGGTTACCAAGTACATCCCTAGTCTACAGAACTGGGGAGTAGCTTTAGTTCCTAGTATTTTTCACAACAGTTCCCTGAGGTAATTTTTGCCCTTTTATTGATGGAGGAAGAAACCAAGACCTAGAGATGCAATTACTTTGCTAGTCATTGTTCCAGTAATTGGCAGAGTCAGGTTTGGGCCTATATCAAGGTGTCTTCATTGTACCATTCTAGAAAATAGCCATTCAAATAGCTGGTATAAAGTAGCAGAAACTAAAGTGGACTTATGTAGAACGTGCCCATGGATAGTCCTCTCATGATAGTAACGTATGCATCAAAAAATATACCAGATCACTGACAAACCAATAGTGAGAGTCGATAGCCTTATATTACAAGCTTCTGTTCTATAATATGATATGATGCATTATTGGTTAACTTATCTATAAGCTACTTTATAGCATTAAATAGAATATTTTTCCCCAATTATATGAATATATATCTATATATAAATATATGTAGATATCTATATACACATATAACTAAAATATTCAGTGTATCTAGTACAATATGAAAAAGTGTTAATAATGCTAGTGATAGGTATTAATATTTATAGTTATTAATATTAATATAGTTTCTTATAATTAAATTAAAATTAAAGCAGGAGATGTTTAACATTTCTTTTGGTTATCTTTTAAATCTTGAGGGGCACCTGGGTAGCTCAGTGGGTTAAAGCCTCTGCTTTCAGCTCTGGTCGTGATCTCAGGGTCCTGGAATTAAGTCCTGCATTGGGCTCTCTGCTCAGCAGGGAGCCGGCTTCCCCCTCTCCCCCTGCCTGCCTCTCTGCCTCCTTATGATCTCTCTCTGTCAAATAAATAAATAAAATCTTTAAAAGAAATCTTGAAATGACCTCATGATGAAGGTGGATAGTATATATGAAGACCAAATATTCTTATTTGATTTGAAACATGCTGGGTCATTGATTTGTGGAGGAACTAGAACATTGAAAATATTGTGTGGCTCATAGCAATTTCTTAGAAGGTGATGTGGTCTTTTGATTAAATAGCAAGAACATTTATCAAATTCATATCCTGACTTCATCTGTCTTTCTCTGGGGAGATAACATCTTATAGGAACTGTAACAGAGAGAGCTCTTTCATTTCCACAAAATAAACATAATTACAACATTAAGGCTAATAATCATCCAGGAAGGTCCCAGGAGCTGGGGCATCCAAAGGCAAAAAGTAGTTCCCCAACTAGTGAACATTTTATGACTTGGGGTGCTGTGTGGTGACTCAAAAACCCTCTAGTCCTAGACTGGAACTTTATCAGTGACATTGCCAGTTGGAAGCTGTCCATTCCACCTTATACCTGAGGATTTGGAGTCTTCTGACTCTCCAATTCATGACCCAAGACCATGCCTGACTCTTTAGCTACACGTGGCTGTATTATTTGAATTTTCCAAACTTGGCTTCAGTGACCAGATTCTGGAATGAAATAATGGCTCCCAGACTCAATCCTTGGCACTTACATTTGTTGCCTGCTTGCACTTAGCTTTGCTTGTGGACTGTCCTCTCTTGAATCAGGCACCTACTCCAGCCTTATGAAACAGGTGGGCTTGCATCAACCTGGATGACTGATTAGTAATACCTCACATGGTCCCACAGTAAAAAGTGAGATGGTATAGAAGCAGCATTTGAAACAGAAATTACTAATATGTACATACTAAATATACATGTATGTACTACACGTACATACTCCTTACATTAACCTAGTCTTAAATGTGGTAATAATAACATTTTAGAAATTATTAACATTTATTGTGCACATACTTACTACATTTCAGTCATTGAGTTGTGTGCTCTAGCTACATTGATTTACCGAATCCATCTAGTAATCTCACGGTATGGATGTTATTAGGATAAGCCATATGAAATTGCTGGAAAATGACAATTTTTGATCTACAAAATTGGCAACTTTCACATGGTTGATAGAAATATTGGCCCCATTTGACAGATGAGAAATCTCAGGCATGAAAGAAATCTTGTAGGTCACAGTTGTAACTGTTAGAACTACAAAAAAGAAGTGTATAATGGCTTTATACTTTTCTTTCCCATGTGCTCCATGGGTTTTGTAGCACATCAGCTTCTCAGTCTTGCAAAGGGCTACCCCCACCCCAATTTGAAATTCCTTTTGATCAACTGCTTGGAGCCAACAACCAACAACCAGCTGTCAAACACATAATTCCTTCAGCCTAAGCAACTTTTACATTGATCGAAATAATTTATGAGCAAGAACTATGTAAAATGTGGAGTGGGCAATTTAATCAACTCAACTATAAACAAGCCATCGTGCCATATATATCGGTTCAAACTATTTCAAATATTCAGCATGTGGGCCATAAATATAGCACTTATCCAAAAATCAGGAAACCAGCTATATAATTTAAACACAGTGTAGATTAGCCAAGTTAGACCATCCCTAATGAATGAAATGAAATCACTTCTAGCTATCTCCACAAGTTTATAGCAGACTATAAAGTAATTTCCCCTTTGTTGAGAACTTTGAGTATACATTTTCCTGTCAGACTTCCTGACTGTACAGGTTGGAAGTGGAGTCCAACTGAGAATTCTGCAGGTGATGCAATTAGTGTGGGGGCACTGTGGAATCTTTGCAGAACCGCCAATTAGCACTTAAAAAAATCACTTGCTTCTGGTACAAAGACAAAGAGATAGACAACAAATTTGGAAAAGCTGTTGTTCCATTTCAGAGTCTCGTGTTTTCAGAACAAAAAGGGATATTTTCAGGCTCTCAGGGCTGGTCCTACTAAGTCATATTAATTCAATCAAGCTTATGACGTACCTTTGGGTGGAACCTACTTGATGCCAAGGTGTAGTTTTGTTTATACATTTTTTCCAAAACTTTTTGCATGAACTAAATATGACTTTGACTATGTATAGACTATAAGATAGATCCTGTAATCACTTACAATAATTACAGATGTATCTTCTAGCATACAAATAGGTAAGTCTGGTGCCTATTATTACGGTTTCTTTCCTGGCCACATGGCATTTTGCCTCTTCCCAAGAAAGCACTACAAAGTTGAGCCTTTCATGCCCCTAAAAATCTGATATCCATGAGACATTCAAATATAAAAGATGAGGTTGTCACCATCCTTTACTAACTTGGATCAACCAGTGACTGTAGATCTAAAAGCCAGATTATAAGAACTGGATTATTATTTGTTCTCATTTTGTTCTTTAGAAAGGATTTTTGAGGCCTTCATGTAAGAGTCAGCTTTGACAACTCCTCCCAGAGGAAGAAGTTCACTGTAGCTTTATCCATTGGTTGGAAAATGTGCTAATGAGGTGAAGGTCATTGATTTGATCTCACATGAGTGAGTGTAAGTATGCTTTTTTCTAGCTCTCTGCTTCTGATGGCCTCTATAACCAAAGTTGGCCATTTGTAAATGTGTGCTGCTGGTTGTAAAGGAAGCAGGCGAGAGGATTCACATTTGTCAGAAAACAATGTCAATATTAAAACAAAAATCACCCAAAAAACATGTCTTACTCGTGGTGGGTTGATAGTATTATCTTTACTTCTGAAGCATGAACGGCTCATAAATTTTCAGGGTGTCTTTATTTTTTTTTTTTTAGATTAAATGATCATTTAAAGCCACACAGAGAATTTTATAAAGTTTTTGTTTAAGTTTTTTAGTGATCCATCAAAAAATTTTATTTGAAGGATCTATTCATTTTTACTATAGCATTATTTATTTTGCATTATTTAGCTATAATTTAGCATTATAGCATTATTATTTATTTACTATAGCTATTTATTATAGCATCCATTTACTCTCTTACTTTAGAAAATAAGAAAAAGGCCACATAACTATCCCTTCTTCAATCTCAAAAAACCTGTATTTCAAATCAACTGTTTGCCATGTTCAGTCAAAAAAAATTCAATAAACGCAAAATGCTTTATACTTAATATATTTTAAAAAATTATTAAATAATTCCTTTGAAATGTGAATACCATGTGTTCGTGAGTAAGAAGCTCAGCCTAGAAGTCTGATGTGCCCCAAGAGGATGAGTCTAAATTTGCATCCCAAAAGTTTGATGAGGAAGGCCAATCAGAATTACATCACGTGTAGCCCAATATATTTTGAATGTCAAAATACAAGTCAGCCCTTTTTATAGTTATCTATATTTGTAATGAATAACATGCTTTTTTTTTTTTTTTTGGCTGAAGCCCAAGGACTTCTCAAATCCATTTAGTTAATTATGTAGACAGGAAACCCAGGGATTTTAGGGAATTGGATTTCTAATCACATGACCGTTTCATCAAACCAAACTGCTATGGTTTAGAAGTTTGTGTCCCCACAAAGTTCATATATTGAAGCCTAACCCTTAAGGTCATGGTATTAGAAGGTGGGAAATTTGGGAGCAATTAGGTCATGAGGATGAAGAATGGGATTAGTACCCTTATAAAAGGTACCCAAGCAAACTCCCTTCCCTATCTGCCATGTGAGGACCCAGGTTAAAATGGCTGTGAACTAGGAAACTCTTACCAGACACAGAATTATCCAGTACCATGATCTTGGACTTCTAAGTCTCGAGAATTGTGAGAAATAAATTTCTGTTAAGTATAAGCCACCCAGCTTATGGTATTTTTGCTGTAGTAGCCCATGTGGACTCATATACAAACCACCTCTCATTTTTTGTAGTTTTAATTTAACTCACTGTTTACTTCAAAAAATGAAGCATAGGACCGTGTTGTAATTTATAGTCGCCAGTAACTATGCCTGTCATTGTTTTGTTCAGTTTCCTTCAGATCTTGTTATGTAACAGGAAGCCATTTTTCTCAATAAGGATTGAATTAGGCATTTTATTTACGTATATCCCATCATGGATTGGTTCTGTGGAATAGGTACTGTTATATTATAAAGATGAAGAAGTTGGATAGAGATCGGACGGCCAACCACTGGTCAAGCCTGACCTGAATGTAACTTCCGTTGAACCCCGCACTCATTTCCCTTCTGCTTCATTACCCTCCCTCCTTCACGGGTCTGGAGGTTTGTCTGGAATGGAATGGCCTTGGCACTGTCCAGTTCCTGTCAACATTCTGCTCCCTGGGTCTGACTCCTGTTGCTGTTACACGTCTCCTGACTAGGGTAGTAAAGTGGAGTGGAGGCTTACAACCCAGGAGTGGAAAGGCTATTCTAGGAGTCACATACACTTTAGTTTGAATCCTGATTTGGCCACTTATTATCTCTGTGATCTTGGACAATTTATTTATTTAATCTCTGTTGGATTTGATTTTTTTCATGTGTAAAATGGAAAAAAAAAAAAAACAAACCATGAAACCTATCTGATAGGGGGGTGGTAGTGGAAAACCTGGGAAACTGAGTTCTCAGTGAATGTTTTCTTCTATTAGTAGTTATGATGAGTCACAGCTCATACTGATGCCCACCTGACTTCCTTTGTTTTCTGCTATCTGAATTACTGCTGCAGGTCCCACCGCACTCTTTTGGGTCACCTCAAATAGCAGTGCTTACCTGGATCCCACTGGGTTTGCCGTGTTCCTATGTGTGGAGCAACATCTGGGTCAAAATGCTTTCCTGCAGTTTCTACCTTACTTTTGGAGCCTTCCTGGCCTTCCCCACAGGTCAAGGCTTTTTTTTTTTTTTTTTCTCCCTGCATCCCCAGGCACTTGCCTGCCAAATTCATGAGGTTAGCTAGTATATTAGTTTCCTAGTCCTGCTGTGAAGTTGCCACAATCTGGGCAGTTTAACACAACAGAAATGTATTCTTTCACAATTCTGGAGGTCAGAAGTCTGAGGTCAAGGTGTCAGCTAGGTTGCACTCGCCCCGCCCCACCGGAGACTCTGGGGGAGAATTGGTTCCTTCCTTCTTTTAGTTTCTGGGGGTTACCTGGCATTCCTTGGCGTTCCTTAGTTTGTGGCTACATTACCCCAAACTCTGCCTCAGTGTTCACTTGCCTCCTTTCTCCTTGGTGTGTATGGCCTGAACTCCCCTCTGCCTCCCTTCCATGAGGAAGCACGTGATTGCATTTAGGGACTATGGTGTAATCCAAGATAAACTTTTCCTCCAAGATCTTTAACTCAATCACATCTTTTACCGTATAAGGTACTATTCATTCTTACCATACAGGGTCATATTCACAGGTTCTAAGGATTAGGACATTGATATAACTTTTTGAGGGCCACTATTCAGCCCACTGCAGGCAACCTCAAAAAGGTTTGAAAAAGAAACCAGAATGCTTATAATTCAGTTCAGTAAACAGTTATGGAATGCTTACTAAGCACCATCACACGTAGCATACAAATTCCTTCACATATCCTAATAAGACAATTCAAAATATACACACTCACATTTATGTTCATTTCTTATGACCGCATGTTGGAATGAAAGGAGAGACATCAGAGACTGAGATAGAGACCTCAGAGATTAAGAGAGACAGAGTTCCGTGTCCCTTGGGCTGACACTCATCTGTTACCAGCACTAGGTATGTATTTTGGTTATCACTGATACATACTTGAGAACTGTTTTGGTTTAAAAAATGGACACAGTATTAATCCGTGTGGACAACATATGTACAGGTGGGAAGTCCATGTATTTGTGAGAACTCCTTTAACACATTAAACGTTATAGCCCCGATCATTCATTAAACATGTTTTTGACAACTGGTTGTAAATGGAAGCAAGGATCACGAATCATGAATATGGAAGCCGATGTGTAGAAGACTCTGGAAAGTGAAGAAAGGGCTTATTCATTCTGCCTATAAGAACTATGTAAAGAAAAACAAAATTGTTTTTTGTTTTGTTTTGTTGGTTTTTCCCCCCTTTTCTCCAGAAGAGAGAACAGGGAGAACTGGCAGGGAAACAGCAGGGTAATGGAGAGGATTTCTAGGCCACCCAGCTGCCTAATTACTGGCAGCATCACCGGATTTTTACAGCATCCTCTTGTGACACCACCCTTTGAAAAGCAATAATCCTGCATTGTAACAAAAACAAACAAAAAATATGCATGCCATCGCATAAAAAGCAACCCTGAACCTTCTAAGTAGAATAATTCAGCAAAGGATTTCATGTCATGAAAGACAAAGCAGGAGAATAAATAAATACTTTGCAATTTTCCCCTCTACTGTAGTGTTTTAAAAAGCCTATCCCGCGTTAAGTTGAAACACCACTTTTTAAATTTTAAACTTATTACAATTTAATCCAGCAACATGAAAGCTTTGAAAATCCAATTTCTTTCAACACTGCATTTGAAAGAACAACAGTGGTGATAGTCACATTGTTTCATGCAAAACAACAGCAAAAAAACCCCAAAAAACCCAAAAAAGTCAAAACCCCCAAACAAATGAAAAAGCAGTAGTCCTCTGTAGCCTAGCCCTTAAGATGTTTAAGCAGAACTACTGTGCAATTATTTGGCAATTCCCCTAAGTGTTCTCAGCAATTTCTTATAACGGATTCTTTAACAATATTACTAAAACTTGAGAGGGGGTAAATGGACTATAGCTGTGTCCCTGTGGAAGATTCTCTGGAAAGACAAAGCAACAGCATTTGGCGTGCAGGGACAGCTAGCATTTATTAGCATGACTTTAAGTTGCAGAGCCTGATCTCCATTGGACAACAACCTTCCCCCCTCGCGCTTACGTGTACGCTCCTGCAATAAGTGGAACAGATGTGTTCAATTAAGAAAGAATCTTTTTCAAAAGATTCTGTTTTGTTTTTACATCTTGCTGGATATTGGCTTATCTCTTCTTTGGGGGAGGGGAGTTCTAATCATGGAAGCATCACTTGGAATGTGTTGATTTATGTGTTCATTCAACCATTCATTGAACACTGAGTGCCTTCCGTAGTAGACCCTGTGAAAATTCTGGAGACATGAGGAGAAGCGGGACATACTTTCTGTCCCAGAGGAGTCCACAGTCCAGAGAAAAAGACAAATAGAAAAGCAAATTATTGCCACCCAACGTGATTGGTGCCATATTAGCAATAGGAACAAGGTATGTAGAAAGCATGACCAATTTGGCAGGAGGATGAGGACAAAGTCTGGAACAGGGTTTGGAAAAATCTACAAGTAAGTTTGTCTTAGTCTGTCAGCTCCTATAACAAAAGTACCATAGACTGCGTGACTTAAACATTTATTTTTCACAGTTCTGAAGGCGAGGAAGTCTAAAATCATGGTGCCTGCGGATTCAGTGTCTGGGGACACTTATTCAGAGTCTGGGGACACCTTAAATCCACTTCCTGGTTTATAGACAGTTGTCTTCTTGTGTCCTCACACAGCAGGCTAGGTAAAAGGGCTCTTTCTAAGGGCATGAATCCTATTCTTGAGGGCTCCATTTCCGTGGCCCAGTCACTTCCCAAATCCCCACCTCTTAATTCCATTACACTGAGAGTTAGGATTTCAACATGTGAATTTGGGGGGCCACACAAACATTTAGTCCATAACGAAGTTACTCTGGATAAGAGGAGAGTGTCTTTTCTTTGCTAACATACTATTAATAACAAACACAGAAGGAAATTTCCTTTTTTATTTCTTTAAACCATCAAATCTCTATTACGTGTTGGTCTCTTAAAAGGTAAAGTTTCTAGTTATGGAATGAGTAAGTCATGGGAATAAAAGGTACAGCATAGGGACTACAGTCAGTGGTATTATAATAGCATTGTATGGTGACAGGTGGTAGCTAACACTTGTGGTGAACATAGCATAATGTATAAACTTGTTGAATCACTGTGTTGTACACCTGAAACTAATGCAACATTGTGTGTCAACTGTACTAAAAAAAAATTTATGTGAAATTTCAAACATAGATAAAAAAGGTAAATTTAGGCAATGATTATTTTTAAGTGCTACATACTGTCTGGTCCGGAATATATACTATTTGAGGGGAAAAAAAAGGTATAAATGGTATAATCTCTGAATAAGAGGCAGAACAGCATACTGTTTAAGAGAGAGCCTGAGAGAAGATTGCCTTCGTTTGAATTATAGCCCCAATACTTACTAGCTGTGTTCCCCTGGGGAAGTTACTTAACATCTCTGTGTTTTGTTTGTTTGTTTTATCTGTAAATTAGGGTGCTAATTATATTTTCTACCTGGTAGGGTTTTTATGACTAATTCTTTACAGATGAATAATAGATTTTTAATTAGCTTTGGCTCTTATTATTTTAAATGTTATGAAATAGATTTTCTACTCTGCTAATTATTGACTAGGAATATTATAAACAAAAAGGATTCTATAGTCTCTTTCACTGGGATACTAATGGTATATTTGAGTAGGTTTCAGTAAACTAAAAGATAATTTTCTGAAGTACTAACTTTAAACAGCATTCGTATTTAATAATCTGGCACAATATTTTATATTTTCTAAGATGAAAGGGCTAAGAAATTCTCAGCTGGTAAATGCAAAACAAAACAAAACAAAAAACAACTCTACATATTTATTTCTTAAATATGTATATAAATTTTATATAAAATTTATTTATATTATTTATAAAATTTTATTTTATAAAATTTTAGTGAACACTTTTGACCTGTGGTGCTCATTAAACTTATCTCCATCTTCTTTCATTAGTAAAATGAAAGGTGTTGGTCTTTTAAAAGGTAAAGTTACTCTTGGTTCCAGAGTGCTTTCATTCACTAAATGCATATTGCTGTCACATGTATTGTATGTTATATGGCATAATAATTGCCTTTGGAAATGCAAAATTTCACTGAATCCTAGGTCCTAGTTGTGGCCCAAGTAAGGCCATGATGGAGGTACTATTTTCCTGTGCCCTCAGGCATCTTTGTTGTGTTTTCTCCTTCTTCTCTATCCTCTTTATTATAACCTACTTTTGTAGTCTTCATTTACATGAAACTATAAAATAACTGATACTAACTTCCACTAATAGGGTCTCCATAGATCATTTGACTCCAGGTGTTCATGCCTTGGATCAGGGATTCACAAACTATGGCCTTTGGACCAAATCAGGTCTATAGCTTGTTCTTGTAAATAAAGTTTGGTTGAAGCACATTGCACTCATTTTTTTACATATTGTCTGTGCTATTTCTATACTACAAGGGCAGAGTTGAGTAGTTGCAACAGAAAACTTTTTTTTTTAAAGATTTTATTTATTTATTTAACACAGAAAGAGAGAGAGATCACAAGTAGGCAGAGAGGCAGGCAGAGAGAGGAGGAAGCAGGCTCCCTGCTGAGCAGAGGGCCTGACATGGGGCTTGATCCCAGGACCCTGAGATCATGACCTGAGCTGAAGGCAGAGGCTTTAACCTACTGAGCCACCCAGGTGCCCCATTTGCAACAGAAAACTTTCGGTCCACAAAGCCTAGACTATTTATTATCTGGCCTTTTACCATAAAAGTTTTCTGATCCCTCTCATACATTCTCGAATTGATTCTCTGAAGGGAACTTTCAAGAAGTTGGACTTACTGGCTTCCTTATTTGTCCTTAAAAAAATGTCCCTCTCTATCTCCTTATAGTTATAGACACACACACACACACACACACACACACACACTTGCTAACACACTCCAAATACATGTATTTTACCTAATCATAAACTGTAAACCTTGAGCTAACTAAAGATTCCTCATCACCCAACTGAATGTTTCTGATAATTATTTGTCATTCTGTGGTATGATTACAAATAGAGTGATCTTAGTTTGAACCTCTATTCTAGGACAAAATTGAATCTTATCTTTTATATTTTACGTTAATTCTATATCTCTTAGTCTGTGATACCTTTAGCAAAAATGAGGGTCATATTGTCTTCATATTTGAATCCTAAGCACCCAGAAAGTAAGAAAAAACTAGATAGAATGAGAAAATGTATAGAAGAAAGAATGAACATAAGCTTTATTATTGTTCTCTGGCTTCTTAAGAAAAAAATCCGAGAATAGAAAAACACTAAATATAAGTATAGATGTGAACTGAAAGTGATCCTCATTCAGTGCTGATGAAGTATAAATTGGTAAAACATGTTTGGCATAATCTAGTAAATCTAAGATATACTTGCCACATGACTCAGGAATTCTACTCCTAAATATGTACCCTAAAGGGATATGTGTCCATGTGTATGTACCAGGGAACATAGAAGTGTTCATTGTACCATTTTTTATAATAGCCAACCTCTGGGAAAAATCCAAATGTCCATAAACCAATAGAAAGTGTGCACAAACTGTGCTATATCCCTAGTATTGAAAAACGACAAGTTTTGTTTTTATAATTTCTTTACTTATCAACTGGGTAAATCTGCGGAATTTTATCCCTATTATGGTGAACAACAGTGACTGAGTATAAGGGGCTTATGCATTTAGATCTTTGTGGTGACTACAGAAATCCTTTTCTATCTGGATGGGTTCAATTTTTATAATTTAGCAAGATCTGGCTTCCCTTGAAAATGTGGAGAGCAGAATTTTATAATTCACTATTTTTGCATCTGTGGTAGATCTCAAACTCAGCACAACTTCAGCTCTGAGTGATATTCGTCTCTCTCGATTAGACAATGTTACACCTGAGCTGAACAAGCATAAATTCTTATCAGAGCTAAGACAGTTTCTGTGCTATAAGTATTCTTTAGTTACTTCAGGTGAACTAGGTCTCTAGAATCCCATATGCTTTTCATAGTTTGAAGAGTTAATGTTATTAGAATTTTAAAATGTATCGTTAGATAACTACTCTGAAACAAGACGAAGTAAGGGACTGGGTTTCCTCTCCTGCCTGTAACAATTTTGGGGCAAAAATGTTTTTCAAGATACTGGATATTAGGCTTCTAAGGATAGTGAATCCTGAGAGGTAGGAAATAAACAAGGTGACCCTATGATTGCCCAACTTATGGTCAGAAGACTGTTCCCTGGCTCTGGCTCAGGAAGAAGGAGCCCAGACTGAACCTGATGGAATCCCTTAGCTGAGGACGTGAAACTGACACTTTAGTGGGGCATTCTTGAAATTTGCATTGGGTTCTCCTTTAGTATTCAGCTGAGTATTGACCAACACATGTATGTGAAGAAACTAACCAGGACTGGGAGAGTAACCAAGTGAAAGGATTAGAAGGAAAAGTAGGGAAAGCCCACACAGAGCTGGGAATGATGCCTGTTGCCAATAGCCAGACTGGAAAAATGGATAATGTACAGGACATTGTATAGAGTATTCAGAAGGGTCATGCTTCAGGAATAGGAAATAATGAGCCCTAGACTAAACACTTCTCTGATCCCACCTAACAAATCTTCAAAGTAAGGATGAAAATGTTTCCAAGTAACTTAACTGCATACCAGAAATAAAACTCAAGGTATTTATAGAAATGCAAAAATACTCAGCTCTCAACAAGGCAAAATTCATGACGTCTGGCATCCAATAAAAAATTATAGGCATGCAAAGAAGCAAGAAAATACAACCCATAATGAGAAGAAAAATCAATCAATTGAAAACAACCCAGAACTAACACAGATGTTAGAATTAGCATATACGAACCTTGAAATAGTTACTATAACTGTATCCTATATGTTCAGGAAACCATAGGAAAGATTTAACAGGTTAAGTAAAGACATGGGTGAATATGTATATTTGTATGAATCATAAAAAATCACAAAATCAAACTTCGGTCTCTGAGAAGAACTAACTGGATGAAATTAATGATAGATTAGGCATTGTAGAAGAAAATATTAGTAAACTTGAAGACATAGTAACTGAAGCCTTCCAAATTAAACACATTGAAGGAAAAGACATGAGAGCTCTGGGCCAACCTCACACAGTCAAAACAGATGTGATTAGACACCATGAAGGAATGTGTAGGGGGAAGTATGTTCAAAGAAACGATAGCCAAAGAATTTCTAAATTTGATGAAAATTATAAACACACAGGATTTTAAAATTTTTTTATTGAAGTATAGTAAACACACAATGTTGCTAAACACAGAGTTTTAAGGATCTCAGTGAACCCCAAGCATAAGCAATATGAAGAAAACTACAGAAAAGCCACATCATAGTTAAGTTACTTGAAACAAGGGATGAAAAGAAAATCTTAAAAGTAGCCAGAGAAAAAAGACACATTACACACAGAGGAGAAAGAGATAAGCGTAATAACTGATTTTTCGTTGAGAACAATGTAAACGAAAAGAGAGTGAGACAGCGTCTTTAGAGTATTGGAAGGAGGGGAAGAAAAAAAAAACTGGAATTCTACACCCACTGAAAATGTATGTCAAAAATGGAAGTGATATTAAGTTTTTCAGACCTATAAAATGCATAAGAATTAATTGCCCAGCAGACCCACACTGTAAGAAATGGTAAAGATCATCTCTTAGACAGAAGGAAAATAATACCACATGAAAATATGGATCTAGGCATGGAATATAAAATTTCCTGGAAATGTTAACCCTGTGGATCAATATGCAAGTTATTTTATTATTATTTAAAAACCATTAAATGATAGTTAACTATTTAAACAAAAATGGTAGACCTGTAGTGAGAGTTTATATAAAATATACAAGTACAATGGATGGCAACAATAATACATGGCTAGGAGAGAAGAAATGAAAGTGTATTATCATCACATTATTATACCATCTTATGAAGTAGTATAGTATCACTTGAAGGCAGCCTCTGATAAATCAAAAATTTCTTCAATAAACTCCAAAGCAAACATTAAAATAATAGGCCAAGAATTATAGCTGAAGATCTAATAAAAGAGATATAAGGGAATAATAATATACTCAATCCAGAAGAAAGAAAAGGAAAAAAAAGAAAGAACAAGTGGAACAAGAAGAAAACAAATTACAAAATCATAGATTTAAATCTGACTGTGTCAGTGATCATATTAATGGTTGTGGTAAGCAAAAGCCTAAATAAAAGGCCCCACGGGATTTCCTGCCCTAATCCCTGAGACTGTGAATATGGTGAGATATCAAGCTGGTGGTTGGATTAAGTTATAGGGCAAAGGAGATTATGTAAGTAGGTCCAACCTAATCACTGAACTCTTTAAAAGCAGACAGATTTTTCTGTTGGGAGCACGAGAATTCAGAGAGATTCAAAGCAATCGAAAAATTCAGTATACCATTGGAGACTTGAAGATTGAGGGGATCATATGATAAGGACCCTGGGCAGCCTCTGGTAGCTGAAAGAAGCCCTTAGCTGACAGCCAGCAGGAAATGGGATCTTAGTTCTACAATCACAATCAATTGAATTCTAACAACTTAAATGAGCTGGAAGCAAATTATTTGATAGAGCCTCTAGGAAAAAACCCCAACATGGCCAACCCCTGGATTTTGGCCTCATGAGCCTAAGCAGAGAACCTATCTGAGTCCACCTGGACTTCTGACCTACAGATCTGGGAGATAATGAATGGGTGGTGTTAAACCTGGTAAATATCTGGTAATAATTTATTATGCAGCCACAGAAAAGTAAGACAAAACAAAAAGTAATGATGTACTCTACAGTGGCTAACTGAACATAATAAAACAAAATGAAACAAAACAAAATAAAACAAAACAAAACACCAAACCCAAACCCACTCCAATTAAAAGACAGAGACTGTTAGAGTGGTTGCAAAAGCAAGACCTTACCTGTATGACGCTCAGTTTTCTGCAAGAAGCTTACTTTAAATATCAACTCAAAACCGTATTAAAAAGTAAAGGTTGACTCACCATTTGCATCGACATGGATAGAACTGGAAGTGATTATGCTAAGTGAGATAAGTTAAGCAGAGAAAGACAATTATCATACGGTTTCACTTATTTGTGGAACATAAGGAATAGCATGGAGGACATTAGGAGAAGGAAGGGAAAAATGAAGGGGGGACATAAGACAGGGAGAACGAACCATGAGAGACTATGGACTCTGGGAAACAAACTGATGGTTTCAGAGAGGAGGGGTGGGGAGATGGGTTAGCCCCATGATGGGTATTAAAGAGGGCATGTACTGCAATGAACATTGGATGTTATACACAAATAATGAATACCATTCATCACCGTATGGTGACTAACATAATAAAAAAGAAGTAAGGATTGAGAAAGCTACACTATACTAACACTAATCAAAAGAAACCTGTAGTGGCTGTATTAATATCAGATAAGATTCCAGAGTAAAAAATGTTATCAGGGATAAAGAAGGTCATTTCATAATGAGAAAAAAAAAGACTATTCATCCAGAAAACAACAATTCTCAATGTTTACTTAATGTCAGAGCTTCTAGATACAAAGAAGAAATCAAAAGGGAAATTTGAAAGTGTTTTGAACTGAATGAAAATACAGCATAAAAAAATTGTGAAATTCTAGTAATGCAGAATTTGGAGAATAACTTATAGCACTAAACACAAAAACTAACTCAAAATTTATCACAGATCTAAATATAAGTCGTAACACTATTAAACTGGAGGAAATAAGACTTTTGAACTGGAGGTTGGCAAAGATATCTTGGACACAACACCAAAAGGATGATCCATAAAAGAAGAAGTGATCATTTGAATTTCATCAAAATTAAAAATTTCTGCTTTTTGAAAAAAGCCATTAACAGAATGAAAGGACAAGCAATGGACTTGAATAAAATATTTACAAATTTTACATATGACAAAGGACTTGCATCTATTCTATGTAAAGAATTTTCAAAATTCAATAATAAGAAAATAACCCAGTTTTTAAAATGGGCAAAATATTTAAACAGATAATTTATCAAAGATATATTTATGATAAATAAACACATGGAAATATATTCAACATCATTACTCATTGGGAAAGTGCAAATTAATAGAAAAATCATATGCCAGCAAAGCCTATTAGAATGGAATGATTGAAGAATGAAAAAGAGTTGATTGTACTAAGCGTTAGCAATAATAACAATTGGAATTCTCATCTCCACTGGTGGGAATGTAAGATGGAACAAATTCTTTAGAAAAAAGTCAACAGTTTCTTAAAAATTAACATTGCCTACTTTATGGTTCAGACATTTCATTCCAAGAGGAATGGGAATATATGCTCATATAAAGGCTAACCATGAATGCTCATGACCACTTTTTCTGTTAGAGTTCCAAACTAGAAGCAATACAAATGTCCATCGGCTAGTGAACAGATAAACCAATCATGGTTCATACATGCAATAGAATACCACTCAGCAATAAAAGGGAACAAATGAACTATTGATGCAAACTAAAACATGGATGAATTTCAAATAATTATGCTGAGCAATAAAGACAGCAAATAGTACATATTATATGATTTCCTTTACTAAAGTTTCTAGAAAATATAAACTAATTGACAGTAAAGCAGATCCGTGGTTCCCTGGGAATGGTGGGGGAATGGGCAGAGGAGAGTGAGGGAGCACAGAGGACACTAGGAAGCTTTTAGGGTGATGGATATGTTCACTACCTAGATGTGATTTTTCACAATGTATTCATACAGAAGACTTAATAGCCTTTGCACTTTAACTATTTGGAGTTTGCTCTATTTTAACTATATCTCAATTAAGCTGTTAAATATGAAAAAGTAAAAATGCTTACT
This sequence comes from Nasua narica, assembly GCA_028533885.1. Lineage (NCBI taxonomy): Eukaryota > Metazoa > Chordata > Mammalia > Carnivora > Procyonidae > Nasua > Nasua narica. Next base: position 130,207,815 of record CM052798.1, on the reverse strand, counting down.
TAAACTCGAACATTAATCTCAATGACCTGTGAAGTCAGTAAATAGATTATATACAGACCTACTAGCCTTCGCACACTTGCTGTCAAAAATAGACTTTTGCTGGTGTCACTGGGAACAGAGTGGATTTAGGGAATAAATTTACCTTGAGATCCTGATCCATTTTCTTAAAAAATTTATCTTCATCTTAAAAATATCTGTAGGATCAGATGATATGGTAGTTGCTATGGAAACTGCGCATTTGAGGCAGAATCACAGTGTGTAAAAGTTGTAATTTATAAACACCTTGCAGTAACGGCTGTTCTGCAGTTCTTGTCACCCATCCTCCTGCACTGGGAAGGAAATATCAGTTCTTAATGAACTTAATCTTTTAAAAATACTTTCTCAAAACAGTCTTACCTGCTAACCGTATCCCTTCCTAGAATCTTAACACCCTTGTAGTATATAAGTGAAAGGTGACATTTTAAGGGACAGGGAACAAAGAGTTTGCAATTAAGACTCATTTACAAGGAACTAGCATGGAAAACAGTAAGCAGCCTCTTTTAGTCATGGTCAACAAGCAAAAGACAATTTATATGGTAGATGAGTTTATCCCAGTGAATGAAAAGGAAATGGGAGGGCTTTTGGGGGCTCTCCTCAAACGAACTAGTTTTCCTCTGGATATTTCTTGGGATAAATGTAGGAGGATTCATAGGGTTGAACTATTTAAGGAGCCAGTGAAAAAATTGCTGGCCTTCTTAGTCCCTTATAAAGCAGGGTAGTGACTTTCTGACCCAGAAGAAATAATTAAGGTATTTTTATTCTGTCCACACTCCAACCAATATATTTATTTCAGACTCCAGAGTCACAGAATCCATAGTCTTTCTGGCTAGACATCAAACATAGCCTCAATCAGAGATATTTTTACCGCTTGGTTCACTTGCTTTAATTATACCAGGTGTCTGGGATATTTTATTTTATTGAATCTACTAGATTTTCTGAAACCCACATAAAAAAGACTATAAAATTGAACTTAAACATGAGCTCATTTCTAATTTTAACGGTTTGAAATTGTCTCTGTTTTGCTAGTTAGGTTCGTTTCATTTTTAGGGAGCAATCAAATTAGAATTGTGTTTAGAGTACTCTGTCTTTAAGTTATTGCTTGTGGTTATGGCAACATGAATTAATATCTTTATCTTCCCTCTAAGGAAATTTCAGCCCTATACTTTCAATGTTCAATTCATACTCTGGAAACAAATTTCATGCTGGGAAGAGTGCACTTCCGTCCTCAGACCACATTCCCTCTAAAGGATTGTACTAAAATGAAAACAGAGCGACTTCAAACTCTCTGCTGGCGTCCTCATCCATTCTAGCATCAAGTCCAACCAGATGCAATCCTCCATGATCTACGTGGCTCTTGCCTACTTCTCCAGTGTCACTGATAGCCAGTCCCTTCACTGCCTCTATCCCAAAGACAGATGGAATTACTTCTATTTCTTCAAATCCATCCTGCCGTGTAACCTTTCTGTGGCTTTGCACCTGCTTCCTTTGAGAGAATTTGCCTCCTTTTCTAAATGTCGAAAACTCCTGAATGCTTTCTCCTTTGAAATTTTTCCTGACTTTCTCAAGGAGAGAGCTGACCACTCCCTCATACCTACCTATGTATGCATACATCCCTATTAAGACACTTGCTATAGTGTGTGACACACATCCACACCCCCTTCATGGATTGCCCACACTCTCTGAAAGCAGGGCTGACCTGCTCACCTTTGTATTTTCTGTATCTAGGACAGGACCCAGCTCCAGGTCATCGACCATCTCTAGTCTGGTGCCTCAGGTGGACACTGGCATGTGTTAGGGATGCAACTGTCAGTTTTCTATTTTATGATGGTGCTCAGTCAAGGCCATGGGAATGCTAGAATCTTGCCTTATCAGGTTCCCAAGTCACTTTGTGTAATAAATGCAGAAACAGGTGCAGAATGTGAATCAGAGGACTTTAATTGCTCTGCGGGCACCTGATTCGCAAAAGGGGAATTCTAGTCCAAGGCTACGTTGGAGTGAATGGCTTATAGTCAAAGTCTGCGTGAGATCTCTTTTTTCTCCTCTGCCTCTTCAGTTGGAGGAAGACAGTTTAAAAGAGTAGATGCTGCAAATCCAGGGCCCATCATGTTTTGCCATCTAGTCTAATAGAATGGTTGAGAGCCCTATTAGAGCAAATATGGGCCAGTCAGGTGCGGACTCTAACCAGTCAGGTCTTTTCTTGGAGGAAATAGAAGAGTCTAGGCAGAGACAACATGAAAGAGACTGTAAGATTCACCCACTCTGAGTGCATTGTAAAGTGGCTACTATAGTTAACGATATGTTCTGGTTGGATTACAGGGTCTTCCTAGGCCAATGCTCAGCAGTAGATTAAAGTTGTTTGTGGTGAATTTGTTGATGGATAGGGACAGCAAGAACACAATACAAATAATTTTCAACTGAAAATAGTAACTAATATTTATTTAGCACTTCTTATGTGTTAGGCACTTATTTTGCACACTTTGTAAAGATTTGTAAACTGATTTAATTCTGATAACAATTCCATGAAACAGAAAGTAATATACCCACTATCTGGGCACCAAGACATTCAATAGCTTGTCTAAAGTTACATAGGTAAGGGGCGCCTGGGTGGCTCAGTCAGTTAGGCATCTGCCTTCAGCTCAGGTCATGATCTCAGGGTCCTGGGATGGAGCCCTGCATCAGGCTCCCTCCTCAGCGGGGAGTCAGCTTCTCTCTCTCCCTCTGTCCCTCCCCCACCTCCGCTCATGCTCTCTCTCTCTCTTTCTCTCTCTCTCAAACAAATAAATAGAATCTTAAAAAAATAAAGTTCCATAGGCAATAATGGCAGAATCAGAACCTAAAGCCAGGTCGTCTGCTTTGGAGGCTTAACCCATAGCCACTCTCCTTCACGGCAAATGGCAGGACAGCTCCCATGTAGCAGCCCCTGTGCCAGGCCTCGGAGACAATGCAGAGCAACCCGGACATACTCTTACAAGGCCACAGTCTGATGAAGGTTCAGGGCATTATGATACAAGTGATGGGAGTACCTGTGAGGGTCCCAAATTTGTGCCTTGGAATCCAAGTTAAGGCTTACGGAGGAATTAAAATTTGATAGGCAGATTAGGTCAGATAAAATGGGTCAGGAAGGGTTGGGAAGTGTTGGGGTGCTGGCATTAACAAAAGCCCTGGGATGATATATTAGGGAATCAAAGTTGGAAGGAAGAATAAGCCATTTTAAAGGTTTGGTCTTCATTCTGACATGTTTAGTTTGAGGTGTCGGTGGGGCATCCAGGTGGAGGTCTGTGTCTGTAATTCAGAAAGAGATTTGGACTGGAAATGTCTATTTGGGATTCATTAGTCTAGAAGGAAATGGAAGTGGAAATCACAGGATGGATATGAATGTGTGAGAGGATAAGAAGACATAAATTAGCCTAAGTAGCACAAAAATTAATGACTATCAGGGAATGAAACTCAGAGGATGAGGACACAGAGTCACCATTGACAGAAAGGAAGATGAAGAACACGGTACTGTTGAGGCCTAGAATTCCAGAGCATTCCAAGGAGAGCAAGTGGTTAATAGCAGCCACACCTGTAAGGGTAAGAATTGGGAAGTATCTATTGGATTTAGCAATAGTGTGGTCTAACTGGTGAGAACAGCTCCAAAGGAGTAATGGAGGTGAAAGCCATTCTACTATAGGTTGGAAGTGAGTGAGTACTGAGAAGTAGAACAACACTGTCAAGAAAGCTGGCTACTCCTGTGAATTGAGTAGAAGGGAATGAAATTGTGTGGCCCTGTGAGTTTTTCACTCAATCACCTGTACTAGATAATAAACTTATTAAAAGCAAAGATTATGTCTTCTATTTTTTCACCCCCAACACCAAGCTTTTTCACTCCCAACACCAGCTTAGCTGTTTGAGGAGCTCAAGACAGATTGGTGATGGCAGTGGTTTGTTTCCTTAAAAAGCAATATTTGTCAGATGTGATAGGCTTTTTGTGTTACAGATTCATACCAATTTTCTACACATCTTATGTGTATATAACCATATTATAGTAGTTAATAGTGATGATACCCTTGTGTTGAGAAAAGAAACAGAGACTGCATAAAAAGTAAAATATAGGCAGTATCAGGATTAAGACAGATTGCATTTTTTAAAATGATAATATGTAGATAACATGCAATTCAGTTAATTGGCATATTCAATATAACAATATTTAGTTCCTATCTTTCTTAAGGAAAGGGAATTGAACTCAAATGTGAAGTTATATTTTGAGAATTTAGCAGTGATAAATTTTGGTCAGTATAGAACAGTTTAAGTGTGACTTGACAAATTACAGGCATAAGAAGAATCCAACTTGTATGTCTAAACTTAATCTTGAAATTCAAAGATTTGAACATTTTACTTATAAGTATTGTTTTGTTGGGGAAATTTGACAGAGCTTTATAAGTACAATGGAATTACTTTTATCTAAAATGTGGTCAAATAGGTGGTTTTAATGAAGTTACTATGACTTCAAATTGAGCTTTTTGTCAGCTTGCCCACATAGTATAATGTTCTCCATTGATGTTTCATCCCACCCCTTTTAAAATTAGAAAGAACAAAGCAGCAAAGATACGGCTCCACAACTTGTGAGGATTTTATGTTATTGCTTACTAAATCAGGAAATTTCATTTCAGGCAACTATCTGCTTATTAGAAATTATCCAAGAAAAACAATAGTCCTGCTTTGAAAGGCCACACATTATGTCATCTAGTAGGATGACATGCAATGTAGTAATTACATTGTCAATCGTTTATGATGTTTAGATCACATAGTAACTTATAAATAGTCACCAGCTAATTAGTTGTATTTTTTAACAGAATGTTTTCATCATATACAGAGAGTGTTGATTTTCAAAGAACAAAAGTAGCTTAAAAAAGACATTTATTGGAACAGTACTGAGGTTTTAAGGAGGTATTATGATAGCAAACACTTACTTAGTGCTTCGCCAGGAACTATTTGAAGCTCTTCCCTAACTGATTTATTTCTATATTAGCCAGTTTTTGCTAGGTTCTGCTGTGGTAACAAACAGCTCCAAATCTCAGTAGCTTACTAATTAAAGATTTACATTTTGCATCATTACATGTTGGCTGTATGTTTTTTATTTAGGAATCCAACTGAAGCAGTAGCCCTTATTTTGGTTTCAAGGCAGAGGAAAAAAGAGAAATAGCCAAACCATGAAATGTCTCCTAAAGCTTCCACTTGGCTGTGGTGCATTGAACAAAGCAAGTTCTTTGGCCACACCCAACAATCAGTAGAATGGGTAAATGAGTACTTCCCGTAGATGGCACGGTAAGTCAAATGTCGACAAATCAGGATGTATCATTCTCCTGGGAGAAGAGCAGAAACCATTTGAAAACATTAATATACCCTCAGTCCTTCCTCTTCAGATTCATTGCTTCTCTGCTTTCTGATATTTCTCACCTATCTCTACATCCAATGGTGCTCCTCTTCATTCAGAATCCTGTGAACCAAAAATAGAGGTTGTGTTCCATGCACAAACTCAAGGTCCAACAGTGAGGCATGCACCTTCCCATTCAAAAAGGGGTTCCAACAAGCAATTCTTTGGCAAGACAACTGTCTCAAAAATATTGTCCGCTTTTCATCTTTTTGACTTTAATCACCTCCAAGCCACAATAGCAATTATGTACCAATTAATGTATGGCTAGCTTTTTTCCAGATAATTCTGTGGTACCAAACAATTCCTAAGTTCTAGTGACTTGCCACAACAAAGATTTTTTTTCTGGCTTATGTTACATGTCAGTTGAAGGTCAGTATGGTCTATACTCTGGCACTGTCTAAAATGTTTTATTTATCTGAGGATCCAGGTTTTGGGGCATAAGAGGTATAAGAAACAATAGCTGAACTGTTCACTGATCCTTAAAGCTTCTGCTCACAAGTGCTGTTTGTTATTCTTGCTCCTGTTCCACTGGTTGAAGCAAGTCACATGACCAAGTCTCACTGTCATGACGCAGGAATCCGCTACCAGTTGCTTGTCAATGGGGGAGGGGGAACATATAATCTTCTCACAGGGAAGGGAACAAAAATTGTAAACACAGAGAAACCAATCTGCCACACTCACAATAACCCTATAACTTAGGTATTACGATTGCCCTCGTTTTACACATGAGAAAACCTGGAACAAAGTTAACCTAAGTAGTTTGGCAAAATCACTTTGCTGGTTGGAATAGGATTTTATGTCTGGCTTATGACCTAACCGCCTTGACCACAAAGGTGAAGCAAGTCTAGCTGGGCCTCAGGAGGGACTTTACAAGTCAACAGGAGTTACGCTTCTCTCTGTGACCAGATGGTCTCTTATTGCTGACTCTTGTGCCTCAATGGACATAAAGGAAAATAAATTTATAAAAGTCACTCCTTGCCCTACCTGAATTCACAGTCTCAGCACTCAACTTTAACCTTATTAGGGTCCCTCTTTTCCCAGTTTCAAATTTCCAGGAAACATGATGTCAGTGGCTTAGTTATGGGTTATGTCTAATGCGTTTCAGCCAGAGATCCAGTTCATGTGGCTGGTTGCCCACTCCAAATAGAACTGTGAGGCAGGCTATGGGAGAAGGGTGTTTGGGGTTGGAAAGAAATTATTTTGCAAAAAGTTAATTTTTGTTTTATAATGAATTACATTTTAAAGGAATCTCACCTGCTTTACTTGGAAATATGAATTATAGACTGATTTAATAATGTTCATATTTTCTCTTTGGGCAATGACTTTGGCAATGATTGGAAACGCAGTTTCCAGTTAGATTTATGAAGCTGGAAGTGATAAACAAATAATCAGTAATAAGTCTTCAGTTATGAATACATGTACAAAGTTAAATAATCAAATAGAGTTGGAAGGATGAAATGAAAAAGAGCAGTCCCCACTGCATTTTCATAAGAACGGTGGATTAGAGACCCTGAAAGGCTTGTACTGAAAATGCCTCTCCTGCTCCTGAACACGCAGGAAATCTGGTTAGAAACTAAAGAATTTTCGGAGACCAACTAAAAAGTCGATTAAAGTGGGAATATGATGTGGGAGGCAGAGCCCATATCCTGAAGGTGCTGCCAGAAAAATCCAATTTCCACAGCTTCTTAGGGGGTGTGTGGGGACGGGCAGGAGAAAGGAGTTACCTAGAGTGTGCAGGGCAATTGCACATGGGCACCGAGAGCACAGCAGGGGTTCCACTCTCAAATCGAGGATGATCTAGAATACAACTGCCTTTTCTCTGCACCTGAGGAGGGAGAAAGAGAGTTGCCGGTCTTGAAGTTTCTTTGAGAACAAATATTCCCCAAGCATTGGTAACCACAAAGCAGCCTTGTTCCCCTTTGTAGACAGAATTCACAGGGATCGCATTTTTCAGTTTTCTAAAGAACTAAATGAGCGCTGAAAGTATATTTTGGAGGCTTTGATGGTAAAGACGGCTAGCTGTTCACCCAAATCCATTTCTTCTTTTATCTAGGCTCATGAGTAAGCTATGGTTTCTGCAAAACGAAATGATGACCAGTGAAGTAATATGTGCCACTCTCAGGCTTATAAAGACTTCCATGGCTGGCCCTCCAACTCCTTCCCACCACAGAAACTGGTGAGCTTGGAGGCTGCCTGTGGAAAGGGGCAGGGCTTCCTTTAACCTGGGTTTCCTGAATGACTGCAGAGACAAGAGCCGGGCGCAGTAGCACTAATACCTACTATCACCTGTTGGAAGAACAAGAAATAATATTCAGTTATATTTCAATATAAGCATATGTAAATACAAAACATACCTATTAGTATTCTGTCTTATTTTAGCAAGGGCTGATGTGCCAACAGAATACCTAATAGAACATACTTTGTACGCTTGCAAATATCTTTATTTGGCCTTCACGCTCGAGTGATTTGTATATAAAATTTAGGGTTCAAAATAATTTTTCCCTTAGAGTGTTGAAGACATGACTGCATTGTCTTCCAAAATCCATGTTGCTGTTGAGGATCTTATGTCATTTTAGTCCCTGTTCCTCTGAGGAGATTCCTTTCTTTTCTCTGGGAGCTTGCCTCTCAGTCTCCAGGATTCTGAAATTTCAAGATCGTGTGCTTTCAGATAGTGTGCCTTTTTTCTCCACTCACTTCGTTGGGCTATCAAGGAGCACTTTCAGTCTAGGGGTCTGTGTGTTTCAGTTTTAAAATCGCTTCCTGTATTTTGCATGTGACAATTCTCTCCCCTTTATTTTCTCTTTTCTCTTTCTAGAAGTATATATAGATGTTAGAAAATTTTTATTACCTTCTCTTTTATGTTTTTCATATTTTTGTCTCCTTGTTCTACGCTGGGCAATTTCCTTGATTTTTATTCCGCATATAATTTTGTTTATCAATTTCCATATTCTGCAATTTTTAAGAAGTCGTTATTTTTTCCCTATTCCATCATCAAATGATCCTTTTCTGTTGCATCTCCTCTTGTCTTACTGTCCTTGTAGGTTAAAACCATTTTAAACACAGTTACTATTCTTCAAGCAGGGTTTTTATATACAGAAGAAAAAGTGCATAATCAATCTGACATTTGGGTAATAGGGTCTTTATGAGCAAAGTTTAAGGTAAAATACAACTAGAAATTACTTGTAGCTGAAGCCTAGTGACAGGTTATGTTTACATCTGGGTAATTTCAGTATTTATATTGCTTAGTGCCATTCAGCCAGACAGCTCCTGGGCTATGCGCGGAGTTGCACTAAAGCAAGGGACGGTTTCTCTCTGTGTTCTCTAGGACATCTGGTCTCACACCCTTTGGGGCAACATTAGTCCTATACAAATAATGTGTATCAAGTTATGAGAAGCAAGGGTCGACGTACTCTGGCATTTAAAAACACAGGCTTTAAAGTCCTGCAGAATTTAGTTCGAGCCCTGCTGCAGTATTCCTTAACAGTGAGACTTTGGTTATGTTTCTTAATTTCTCAGAGCTACTGAATCTTCATCTGTAAAATGGGGATTAATTGTTATCCCTACTTCCTAGGCCTGTTGTGAGGATTAATTGAGATAATGCGGGTAATGTGTTTAGCACAGCATCAGGTAGCATAGGTACTGAATGAGTGACAGCTGTTATTATTTTAATGGTACATAATTACACATTAACAAAAGCTATAACACACCACATATGGGGATTGTCTAGAATGAATCCAGGCATACACACACTCATGAAATGAGGAAATATAATAACTATATAAAATATTACTTGCTTACAATAAGTATTTAATTTGTAGTGAAAGAATTCATCAGAAAAAAGGAACATTGAAAGATTTGCTCAAATTTATAGGTGTGCCAAGGGTCATGGCGAGAAGCCGAAAGGCCCTTTACTGATATGTATAATTTATATAATATAAAGGCTTAAACCCATTGTAAATAAATAATAAGTTTTGGTAAATCATTTTTCTTTGATTCCCTCTTATTTTAATTTCTATTAAGCCCAGTTTCATTATTTTTTTATTCATAGAGGTAAGCATACGTTTGCCTCTAATTTAAACTCTAAACAAAAGTTGCAAATGAATGTAACTTTCATCTATTATAAAATTAAAGTAATTCATTGTATTGCAGTTCTTCTAGTATAACAAAAATAGGATTTATTATATTATAATTATGCTTTAATAGCTTTCTTCCTCACTTTAATCTCTCACATTAAAATAAATGAAACTTACGTTCAAACTACTGTTTTAAGCATGTAAGGAGAGAAAATGTGGAATTCAGTTTACTACACAAGCTTTATGTTCTTACTATTGAGATGACCATAGGGGTGAATGTTTTTAATTTTTTTTTTCTAGATTGTGAATAAGAAGGTCTTTTGAAACTTCGAAAACTGTAAATATCTGGATGTAATAGAATGACAACAACAAAAAACACAATAGGTTAAGCCTTAATTGTGTATTGGTGTGTATAAAATGTATTCTTTTAATTTCTGAATATTATTCCATTGTATGAATAGAACACATCTTATTTATTCTTTCACTAGTTGATAGGTATTTGGATTGTTTTCACTCTTTGGGTATTATGAATATTCATGTACAATTCTTTGTGTGGAGGTATGTTTTCATTTCCTGGGGGGAAGTAGATAGAAGTGTAAGTGGTGGATTATGGAGCAGGTGTTTATTTTACTTAATAAGAAACCGCCAAACTTTTTTATAAAGTTACCGTTTCATTTGCGTCCTTCCCACAATGCATGAGAATTGTAGGTCCACTAAATCCAAATCAGCATTTGGGGTTGTCTTTAGTTTTCATTTTAGCCATTCTGGTAGGTGGAAAATGAAGTCTCATTTTGGTTTTGGTTTGCATTTTCATCACTACTAATTATGCTGAGCACCTTTTTATGTGTTTATTAACCATTGATACATCTCTTTATACCAATTCTTTTGTCCATTTTTTATTGGTCATTTGCTTTTCTGTTGTGGCTTTATAAGAGTTCTTTATTTACATGTAAAGATTATAGATATATGTTTTAAGAACATTTCTCCTAAAAAAATATTTTCTCCTAGTGCGTGGCTAATCATTTATTTTCTTTATAGAGTATTTTTTATCTGAATTTTTTGTTTCATTGTGGTTTGGTTTATCCATATATTAATACTTTATGTGTCTTTTTTTTTTTTTTTCGGCTTTACTCTTTATTTTTTTTTTCTCCCCAAATTTGTTTATTTTAATTTTTCAGTGTTACAAGATTGATTGTTCATGCACCACACCCAGTGCTCCATGCAGTACGTGCCCCTCTCGATACCCACCACCAGGCTCACCCACCCCCCCACCCCCTCCCCTCCAAAACCCTCAGTTTGTTGCTCAGAGTCCACAGTCTCTCCTGGTTCATCACCCC
>CM052798.1:130156943-130196450 GCA_028533885.1 Nasua narica | reverse complement strand
ATGTCTTCTTTGGAGAAGTGTCTGTTCATGTCTTCTGCCCATTTTTTTGACGTGATTATCTGTTTTGTGAGTGTTGAGTTTGAGGAGTTCTTTGTAGATCTTAGATATCAGACCTTTGTCTGTAGTGTCTTTATGTGTCTTCTGCAAGACTACTTCACCAAATCCAAGATTACTAAATTATTCTCAAAAGTTTTCTTTTTTTTAATATTTTATTTTTTTATTTGACAGAGGGAGAGAGATCACAAGTAGGCAAAGAGGCAGACAGAGAGAGAGGGGGAAGCAGCCTCCCTGCTGAGCGGAAAGCCTGATGTGGAGTTCGATCCCAGGACCCTGAGATCATGACCCGAGCCAAAGGCAGGGGCTTTAACCCCCTGAGCCACCCAGGCGCCCCTCAAAAGTTTTCTTCTATGAGTTTTGTAATTTTAGCTCCTATATTTAGGTCTATGGTCCAATTCAAGTTAATTTTTGTTTATGGTGTCATAAAAGGCTGGGTTTTTTTGTGTGTGTGATAGTGCTATCCAGTTATTCCAGTAACATTTATTGAAGTGATTTTCCTTTCCCCATTGAATTTAACTTAAATGTTTATTAAAAATTAATTGATCTTCTATATTTGGGCCTGTTCCATTTGTCTATACTTATATAAATTCCACATTGTCTTTTTTATTATTTATTTATTTATTTTTAAGATTTTTTTTTTTTATTTGAGAGAGAGGTGAGAGAGAGGGAGAACACATGAGTCGGGGGAGGGGCAGAAGGAGAAGCAGACTCCCCGATGAGCAGGAAGCCTGATGCGGACTTGATCCCAGGACCCTGGAATCATGACCTGAGCTGAAGGCAAACACTTAACCAACTGAGCCACCCAGGTGCCTTATTTCCATGTTGTCTTGATTACTATAGCTCTACAGATATTGTGAATCTTACTAGTTTGTTCTTTTTCAAGACTGTTATGAATATGCTAGGTCTTTTGTTATATCATAGACATTTTATAATTATTTTTCCATTTTATTTAAAAATATCTATTGGAAAAAATATCTATTGGATTTTGATTGGGATTGCACTGAATATATGGATCAATTTAGGGAGAATTGATATGTTGACATTATTGAGTCTTTTAATACTTGAACCCGCCATAACTCCATTTATTTAGGTCTCTTTCTTTTAGCAAGAAATCATATTTTTTATTGATTTTATCAATCAATCAATAAATAAAATTTTATTGATTTTATTTTTATTGATTTTATCATATTTTTTATTCCACCTCTTTTGTTAATTTTCTCAGTATTTTATGGTTTTTCATGCTATTGTAAGTAAAATTGTTTTGTAAATTTTGTTTTCCAGTTGTTTTTTCTGATAATGTATAGAAACAAAGGTAAATTTTTTTTAACAATTTTGTTTTTAATTCTGAAACATGGCTAAATCCATGTATTAATCCTCCACGGTAATTAAGAATTCCTTAGGATATTCTGTATTGTCTGTGAATAGACGAAATTTACTTCTTTCTTTCTATTCTTCATGCTTTTTTTTTTTTTTTTTGCCTTATTGCACTGTTTAGAACATCAGTGGTAAGAGTATCAGTGGTAAGAGTAGACCATATCATCCCTTATCCTCAAAGTCCTTAAATGGATCTTCATAGAGCTTAGAAAAAGAAATCCAAAGTCCTTGCCATAACCCATATGTTCCAGCCTTTGACTGCCCTTTCTAATCTGATGCTACCAAAGAGCATACTGTAGTCAATCTGGCCTTTGGGATATGGAAGGAGACATGCGTCTTCTGTCGCAGGGGCTTTCCTTAGATTTTTCCTCCAACTCTTGGGATGCCTGGCATTTTTCCCCTCTTCAGAAATGCTCAGATACACTGTACCAGCCCGCCTGTCTCAGGTAGTCCCCACTGTCATGTACCTAGCTTTGCATCATGTTTGTTTTACTATAGAACATGTGCTTTGACTTATAATTATAAATTCCTTTACTTTCTCATATGACTGTTACATGGAACAAACAGAAAACAACTTTGTCTCCTACAGTCCTCTTGGGCTGTCCTTTTCCTTGACAATGGATACAAAAAAAATTGAGAGCAACTGTAACTCTTTATTATTATTATTATTATTATTATTATTATTTTTGTAGTTATACTACCTGAAATTGTCCCTTCTGGTGCAGTTTTTTTTTCTCCCCAAATATGTTTATTTTAATTTTTCGGTGTTACAAGATTGATTGTTCATGCACCACACCCAGTGCTCCATGCAATACGTGCCCTTCTCAATACCCAGCACCAGGCTCTCTTAAATAATACCAAAAAAAAAAACAACCTCAAAGCCAAAAACTGTGATCATGTTAAGACACGGAACACAGACTCAACTTGGTACCATTAGCACACCTCACACCCAGTTCATCTCCTCCACTTACTCGCTACAGTTTTCGACCCCAACAGGAATGAGAGCCGATGGCTGTCTTGGCAAAGGAGGAAGGATAAGAGTCAAGGGGAGCAGTCTAGTCTTGCCTGCTGCTACTAGTACTAGAGAGCTTCCTTCCTTCTGGGTCCGGCAGATGTTTAAAGTTGACTCTTTCTTGGGTGATTTTTGGTTCTTCAGAGGCCCTCTCTGTGTATCTTTCTTGTAAGGCCAAGATTAAGTTGAGAAAGATGAGTCAAGGATATATAAGTAGAGGGCTAGATCCTGTTCTTTAAACTTTTTTTGATATTTTGTTCATCATGGATCGTTTTGCATGAATTCGGGTATTTTAAAATGTTGCATTAAATATTACTTACCTTGATTACTGAATTTTTGTTTTTGGTACCCCCTTAAATTCTGTGCCTTTATTCATATCACCTCATTCCAATCCTGATTCTCTGTACTTCCTCAGACATAGAAAATTAGAAAATTCATTTTTCTCTTGCTGGTCACATACCTCTTAGCACCTCCTTTTTTTTTTTTTTTTTTTTTTGCCAAGTCTACACTACATAAAATTTATCTCTGGGTTCCTATCACCCTCTTCTATTGTCCTGGAAGGTAGAATTTAGAACAGCTCCTGGCCAGCTCTCTCTCCTCTGGCCCACATCTGATACATAAAACAGTCTTAGGTTTCTTTTATAGAACAAATTCTGGATGAGCAACAGCATCCCAATACAGTATCAGTTCTTTGTGGTTCTATTAAAGAAGCAGCCGGCCAGCCTGTTCCTACAAGTTGGCTTTCTAGGTAGGTTGCAGTTAGACATCAGTCCATTGTGTCTGAAAGGTTGAGGTAAAGACAAGGACACTCTCATCTCCACCATTTTTTTTTTTGTTTGTTTGGTCTGGGGAACTCATAGCACAGATTCAAAGAAACCTTTCCAACAAATCTTTTCCCAGCCTCCAATTCCATGGCTTCTGCTGTGGATGAAGAGTTTCAAGGGTGAAGGAGTTTCGATTAAATCACTTATTAATAGAGCATGTGGTCTAATATCTCCTGCGGAAAGCAGCATTGAGTTTCCATTGGTTGTCATGGTTGAAACTTCTAATCTGCTCTTGAGCTGTGCTTTCCCAGTGAACCATAAACTCCACGAAGGCAGGGACCATTTCTGTTTTTATTACTCTTAAATCCTTTGCACCCAGCACAGTGCCTGAAAAAATCTCAGGCACTCTACAAAAATCTGTCAGTCTATTAGAATGAATGAACTGTTTTTCCAGTACTGTTCTCAAGCATATGTAAAAATAACAAGCTTCTTGGTATATTTTCTTATTTGTCAGTAACAATATATATTCTTATTTTGTAATACTGATGAAGAGTTATGAATGCCGAGTTGATTGTGAAAGATGTTGGGGATAAAAGTAAGATGAATGGGATTTAGCACAGATCAGCAAGAAACATTTAATGAGGAAGTGAAGGCGTGCTTATATTCTCAGAGTCAGAACATGAAACTCGTAGAAAACAGCCCGGAAGTGGCTAGTGGCAGGTTTTCACGCCAATAGCCCCTGCTCCACTCCATCCTGAAACGATAAACCTTATTCTCTGTGGATTTACCTGGATGGAAACCAATCAGGCAACTGTACAAATACTACAAACACCTGCACATCGGAAAAATTTGACAGTGCCAGCACCAAATAGTTCTTTTAGTTTATCTCAAAGAATGTTCCCAGCTAATCCTCTCTTGGGGACATAGATAAACACTCTGGAGCTAATACAGTCTTAACATAAATTAAAAATAATGCAGAAAAGACATTTTAGAGCATACAATATTTTGTGACTTTTGGATTTCTATTCCCATTTTGTAAGTCTCATTGTTGAAAAGAAAACATTTTCATATTATGGTTCTGAAGAGGCCTGTAACCTCAGCACTACACACTGTGGTGGATTTTTTTCCCTTTTCCTCCCTTGGTAACAACTTAGAAAACCCAGATGCTAAGCTATGGATGAGGTTCCCACAAAGCACCTGGCTTCTTGGCAAATATCTCAGGTGGCTGAGCTAGTAGCTGCTTTTCCATCTGAATTTTGTAAAGTTGGCTTTAGATCCAAGATTTACTTCTAAATTTAAAAAATCTAGATTCTTGTCATATTGTCATTTGAAAAAATTGGAATTGTAGCGAAATTTTATCCAAGTAGAAGTTATGTTATATGTAAAAGGATATGTTATGTTATTCTATAATATATAATATAAATGATAATGTAGAGTATAAAAATGTTATTTGATTTTTAATATAATTTTATTTCGGTAAGTGACTTGTATCTAATTGTAAAGTAATTCCAAGATTATATCTCCAATAAATCTTTTCCCTTCTAGAATAATCTAAAATATCCACTTTTCTCTAACACTTTCCCTTTCTTTCTTAAAAATGAGTGCTATCAGTGAGCATCTCAGTGATCTCCTCCTGACTAATTAGCTGTTGTTTATATCCTACCTTGTCAAAAAACGATTTGAGATGAGGTAATACAATTTACACATTCCCTTTGCACATGTATCTCTCTGCCAATGTAATAAGTTTTTATTTATATTTTCCATGATTTCTAAGTTTCTTTATCCATTTCTAAAATTCTGCGCCATTGCTATTTGAAAGGTTTTCTATTAATAACTCCATTTATCTCTAAAATGACTTGACATTTTTAGTCACTCTTTTTACAATAACTCTGGTAACATTTCCTTTATATCTCATGTGTATCTAAAATTTGATTTTATTTTTTCCTCTTTCATTTCATATGAACTATGTTTTTCTATTTTGTTGTTCCGGAGTTCAGTAGTACTACCCTGTAAAGCCATGTTTAATTTTCTAATAAATATTTAGGTCTGTGCTTTACATGAATCAAGCTATGCAAATGTAAATTTCATAGATGCTTCCTAGAACCCAAATTCCTAAGATGTTTCTGCAGCTTTGTATTTTAGACACCATAATTCAAGAGGGCCTCAGTAGCATAAATTTATCTGGCTAAGGGCGCCTGTGTGGCTCAGTCGGTTAAGTGACTGACTTTTTTTTTTTTGAAGATTTTATTTATTTATTTGACAGAGAAAGGTCACAGGTAGGCAGAGAGGCAGACAGAGAGAGAGGGGAAGCAGGCTCCCCGCTGAGCAGAGAGCCCAATGCAGAGCTCGATCCCAGGACCCTGAGATCACGACCTGAGCCGAAGACAGAGGCTTCAACCCACTGAGCCACCCAGGCACCCAAGTGACTGGCTCTTGATTTCAGCTCAGGTCATGGTTCTCAGGGTCATGAGATCAAGCCCCACATGGGGCTCCCTGCTCATCGGGAGTCTGCTTGAGATTTTCTCTTACTCTCTCTTTCTGCCCCTCACCCTTCTCTCTCTCTCTCTCTCAAATAAATAAATAAATCTTTAAAAAAATATACGGCTAGATGCAAATAAAGATATGCTGTTTAATTGCAACAAATTAAAATCTTACGCTCTATAAAGTAAGAAGAATTAATTTGAGTGGTTATATAACTTCACTACTAAGTTAGCTTCTCTGCTGTCCTGTTTATGTCATCATCATTCTTACCATTAAACATAAACACATCCTGGGGCCCCTGGGTGGCTCAGTGGGGTAAAGCCTCTGCCTTCGGCTCAGGTCATGATCTGAGGGTCCTGGGATTGAGCCCCGCATCAGGCTTTCTGCTCAGCGGGGAGTCTGCTTCCCCCTCTCTCTCTCTGCCTGCCTCCTGCCTACTTGTGATCTCTCTCTCTGTCAAATAAATAAACAAAATCTTTTACAAAAACAAAAAACATAAACACATCTTTATTATTATTTGAGGTACAGGGTAAAGCGGTGAACGAAAACATATCTTCTGACAATAAGTAAAGAAGTAAGATAAGAATATTCCCAAAGTGGGTGAAGCCATATCTGGGTATAGTGGATCCTAAGAAGAGAAGGAATAGGAAGAGCTAACAGGAGTCAACAATGCAGATGCCAAGGGATTGGGCTCACTTTGTGTCTGAGAACTTTCCAGAATGAATTCTTAGGTTGTGTCACCACTGCTCACATCAGTCTCAGCAGTTTTTCAGGGTGTAGCACTCTCGAAATGTTTCAAACCAGGACAAATCCGTATCGGGTTGATTCGTCCTTGTTCCCAGATGCTCATTTAGCGTACTTTGAATACTCCATCTTAACCTCCTTATTTTCTTTCCTGAAATGCATTCTGAAGCTCAGAACACCGAAGAGTGCCTACGATTGTGGGGTTTCACCTTGGACAGTATGAGCTATGAACTGTCATTCGGTTTCCTTGGCTCTGATTGGCCTGAGTGGCCTTCCCTGTCTGCTTTCTTCAAAAGTACTTCAGCTTTTCTTGGTCACCTAATAACTGCGTAGCTTGTAAGCTGAGAAGTCAATCCAAGGTTAAGCTGTTGCTTGATGGAGAAGAAATAAGTAATTCGATATGGGCATGTGATTTCAACAAAAGTGACTGAGGATATGTGATAGAGATCAATTCGTATTCCAGATTCCTTGGGTGCTCTGGGGCTAACTGGAACAGGTTGTGAGAGCAGATCGTCCGTAAGGCAGCTTTTTGGTTCAGGGGTCAATGTGCGTGCCTGTGGTGTGGGCTCGCTATAACCAGGTGTGTGGGCACCTGCATCGACTCTTAAAGCATCTCATTTGCTTTAGAGAATCACAAAGACAAACAGGAGAACCTTGAAGAAAAGTTAAAAAAATAAAACATGGAGAAATGAACCTACACTTGGAGACTACCCATACGTTGGCAATCTTTTGTCAAGTCTTCCTGAGCTGGGTGGGTTCTGTGAATCTGTAAACACATAAGATGATCAGGAGATTAGGTATATTACTTGTATTTGTCTCATAAATTTTTTGCAAATACAGATATACATGGTTCTCTCAAGGAAAAAAAATATTTAAAACAAATGAGGAGCTATGCTATGATAATTCAGCTTGGAAAGGAATGTTGTCTTACTCCAGCCCTTATTCTGATAACATTTGCGGAAATGTGAGTCCTCAGGTAGAACTCATTATCTTCCTCTCAGACCTCTTTTCTCCTTACTTGATTTTATTTTTCTCAAATCCTTTCATTTCCTTCCATGGAATTTACCTCTGTCTCTTCATTATATTTCAATGATCTTCTGTTTTCTCTTCTTCTCATTTTTTAAACTCCATATATCTAATTTTCATTAGACTAATGATGAAGATGTTTCTTAGTTCAGTTTACTTAAATCTGAGTGATATTATAATTTATTTTAAATTATTCATATAGTTTTAGGGAAATAATTCCAATTAATGATTAATATTCTCTTTGCATCCAGTATTTTTCATAATGTTTGCCTCTTCTCTAAGCATCTGCTAGATTTTCAATTTTGCCATTTTTTACAACTTTATCAAGATATATTTCACATACCATAAAATTCACCCATTTAAAGTATACGGTGACTTTTGAGTATATTTAGAGTTGTGCAAATCTCACTACAATTTAGTATTAGAACACTTTTAAACCCCCAAAGAAGCAGTATCTTCTAGCAGTCATTCCTCATTCCTGCTCTTTATCCCAGCCCCAGGCAACTCCTAATCTTCCTGTCTCTGTACAGTTGCTTATTTTGGACATTTTTTATAAAAGGAATTATGCAATATGTGGTGTTTTGTGACAGGCTTCTTTCATTTAGTATAATGTTTCAAGTTTCATTTATGTTGTATCATGTATCAATATATTATACCTTTTTATAATAATGATCATAATTTTACATTTTAAAAATGTACAGATAGCTTCTTTTTTTTTACAATGTCGTTATAGATCAATTCACATACTAAAGTTTGAAATGAATTAAGTTATGTTGTTACTTTTAATGATGAAACAAGTTGTATCAACATGTGTTTCCTAATTCTAAAACATTATCATCTTATTATCTCAATGGGTGATCCTAGAGAACAGATGTGTCCTCCTAGCACTAACAGCCTTCTACTTTTCATCTTCTGAGTTTCCTTATCTAATACTGTTTTCAAACTTATATTAGTAAGACCTCCTGGATGAGATGAAATATTTTTGAGTAGAATAATGATATCCTTTTTTCCCCCATTCTTTCTATCCATAACTAAAATTAGTTTTGTGGTGGGGAGAAAATGAAAAATCATATGTAGTCCATTTCTGTCTGGATGAATTATAAAACAGAGGGAGTTGTACTATTAATTATTTCTAGGACATAATTCAAATATCAATTGATTAAATCCAGCACTCAGTTGCTCAATAAGCATTTATCCATCCTGATGCTCTCATGGAATTAGTTTTGTATGAAATTAACTTTGTGTTGGATGATAAAATGCAAGCTTAAAAATAAACTGTAACAAAGACTCGTTATAAAATACCAGATGCTCTTTTCAATTTTTGGTTCTGAAATGAATACATGTCAGTTAAGGCCAAGAGAAATTTTCTCCAGCTATATCAGATTTGTCCAGCTGCATCCCAATAGATGTTTCTTCCATTTGGATACAACAGCTTTTTGGTTTGTCCCTATAATGTGGAGTTATGAAGAGGAATCAGACTTGTCATTTCCCACGTTTAATGGGTTCTCACGTGTACTGGAACAGTATGTTAACAGTAACACCAGCTCAGGGGTAACCATCTAAAAATAGAAAAATCTGCAAATGTTTTCTATAGAATAGAAGACTTATTTCATTAATGGCTGAATCTATCACACCTTTCTGAAGCCAAACCCATTGCTGTGTAGCTATTGCGTTTCTTCACATTGAGTTGGGCCTTGGCCATGTGACTTGCTTTGGTCAATGGGATGTGATCAAAGAATCTAGAAAAAGTACCTGCTCAGGTGCTTCTGCTGATAATCTTGCTTCTGCATCACAATGGGAACATGACTGCAGGACCAGAGAGTCTGATAGAAGATGACAGACATGGGAAAAAGCCAGGTAGCTACAATCCACCCAGCCAAGACTTCACACGATGCTCACTACCAGATATGTGAGCAAGTTCATTCAATGTAAGAAGTTCCAGCCAACTCCTATGACCCAGAAATCACATTACTGGGTATTTACCCTGGGGATATTCGGAAGTAGTGATCCGAAGGGTCACATGCACCCGAATGTTTGTAGCAGCGATGTCCACAATAACCAAACTATGGAAAGAACTTAGATGTCCATCAACAGATGAATGGATAAAGAAGATGTGGTATATATATACAATGGAATACTATGCAGCCATCAAGAGAAATGAAATCTTGCCATTTGCAATGACGTGGATGGAACTAGAGGGTATTATGCTAAGCGAAATAAGTCAGTCAGAGAAAGACAATTATCACACGATCGCTCTGAAATGAAGAATTTGACAGGCAGGGCAGGGGGTTATGGGGGGTGGGGAAGAGAAATGAAACAAGATGGGATGGGGAAGGAGACAAACCATAAGAGACTCCTAAACTCACGAAACAAGCTAAGGGTTGCTGGGAGGTGGGGGGGAGTAGGGTTATGGACATTGGGGAGGGTATATGCTATGGCAAATGCTGTGAAATGTGTAAGCCTGATGATTCACAGACATGTACCCTGGGGCAAGTAATACATTATATGTTAATAAAAATTTAAAAAATTAAAAAAAAAAAAGAAGTTCCCAGCCAAGCTGAGACTAAGTTTTCTAACCTACAAATTCATGGGTTTCATGAATATTTATTGTTGTTTGCCATTGAGTTTTGTGGTCATTTTTTAAAGGATTTACTAATTTAGTTGGGGGTGGAGGAGAGGAACAGAGGGAGAGGGAGAGAGAATCCTAAGCAGACTCTCTACTAAGCGCAGAGCCCCACGCAGGGCCAATCCCATGACCCTGAGATGAAACCAAGAGTTGGACTCCCAGTCGACTGAGCCATGCAGCTCCTCCAGTTTTGTGGTCACTTGTAATGTAGCATTATTGTGGCAATAGATAATTGATATGCTTAGGGATTCTCCAAAAATGACTCATACTTATTAATGCTATCACCAGAGTACCTTCTAGTCTACATAGTAATACAGGTATAAGTTGGAGATATCTCATAAGTAGTAATATCTAATTTATCTGTTATCAATGGTGAAAAACATTTTGAACTTTGGTGAGGATTTCTCTAGTCAATTGAAAATTACCACTTAGAACAGAAAAACATATTTATTAGCTTACCTATTTAAAAATGAACCTAATGTGTAACAACTGGAATCCAAAATTCATTTGTTGACACCTAACCCCCAATGTAATGGTATTTTGAGGTAGGACCATGGAGAACTGACCAGGTCATGAAAGTGAGCCCTTATAGATAGTATTAGTGCCTTGGTAAACAACCATCAGGCTGGCACTATGATCTTGGACTTCTCAGGCTCCAAAACTGTGAAAAATAAATGTTTGTTGTTTATAAGCCACCCAGTCTATGGTAGTTTGTTAAAGTGGCCCCCCCAAAATAAGAGGTCTTTCCAAAAATGTACCCAAAGTGTTAGAAATATGCTTATCATTTGAATGAGCTATCTCTAATTATTTTTACTTTATATTAAGTGTTTATATTCATGCATTACTAAGAAAATAGTCACAAATATAGAGGGAAAGTTCATTTTCAAGGTTTTTTATTAAATAATGTCAACAGTAATAAAAGATGAAAAGCTATGCCAGTTAAATCATGGTGCATCTATACTGTGGAATATGGTAGTTTTAAAAACATGTAAAAAATAAAACAAGGGCAAAATTAAGGATGCATTAATTGAAAATAAATCGTACAAAAGATGATAATAGTATACATACGTACATATATGACATGGTACCGATATTTTAAAAAATCTGCATGCAGTTGCCTAGACGGTATAGCATACTGTAAACGGTATTCTATGTGATAGGATTATGGGTTACTTGTAGAATATTTGTCATCCTAAGCTTTCTCCTTGCATGATCTAAAATAAGAATAAATGGGTGTTGAATGAGGGTTTAGGGTACTCACATATGAGGAAAGTGCATGAATTCTATTGCATGGATTTCATGCCATATTTTCAGTCTGCTCAGATGCTTCTTTATCTCCCTTCCTTATCCTAGGTATGTATTGAGGTTGACAGATAAATTACCACCAAAGAGCTCTACTATTACTCTTGGGTGATTGTACGTTGAGTAGCTCTCTTGACATTTTCCATTGCTTCTCTGTATTTCAATAGATATGCCAATTACAATACAAGCTTTATTACGACCCATCATTTGATAAGCTGAATATTTTAGATATGAAATTTATTAAGTGTCTCAAACTTAATGCCCTCAGGAGCCAAGGAGGTTATGCAAAATAAGTAAAGCAGATTAGCCACCAGCCAGGCACAAAGAGAGCAGCTACTCACCATCAACTAATTGATAATTGGCCCAAAGCAACATGGGCCTTGTGGTGCCAGCTCTAGTGATTTTTAAAGAGAAACTAGAAATCTGATTTTTAAGGCTATCTCTCCATGTTTATATCCTGGCTATTAAATCAAATATTTAAGAAGTTTACAGGCTACAGAAACATAACTGTAAGTCACATTTGTCCAGCAAACAATTCGCAATTTCTGATGTGCAGACACATCAACATGTCAAATTTGAGAGACTTACAAGTAAAGAATTCTAATATAAATACCAATAATTTTGCAATGGATAATCAATCCACTTATTTTTGTTAAGGTTTTGTTTTGTTTGTTTTGTTTTAAGTAAGTTCTATGCCTAACATGGGGCTTGAAGTCATGACCCTGAGATCAAGAGTCACATGCTCTATTGTCTGAGCCAGCCAGGTGTCCCTCAATCCACTTAGTAAGGACACATCTAGGCATGATGTGACGGCCAGTTGTCAAGGTGAATGAGATAACAAGTAAGCCACTATTTTTCAGTTTTAGACCCAGGTTTTTAAGTGAATCACTTTCATTTTCTTACATATGTCCTTTGTACAGGAGCAATGTTAGAATCTGCAAACCTTAATGTATATGATTTTCTACTTCCAAAAATACATGGGCATTCCAAAGGATCCTGGGAAAGAAAACATCACAGCGACCAGAGCAAAGGATGGCCTAATTTTGGATTATTACGTGTGAGGCAGTGTATCGTTTGAATCTGTATTCCAGGACAAGGACCTTTTTTCCCAGTGATCCTTAAAGTTGAGAGTAAGTGCGATGAGGACATGCAAACTGCTTGATAGCAAGGTGCCCTCAGTTACTGGGTGCCAGTGATTTATAGGACTTGTCTGGTAATAGAGGGTGATCAACTTGGGAACCTTGAGATTTTGGGGGAAAATTATAGCTGCCCTCAAAGGGAGAAAGAAAACACTGATTCTGTGAAATACTAAGTTATGGTGCAACCTCTACCGTGGAGAGAAGGGGGTGGGAGTCAATCCCATCTAGTTTTTCCTAGAAGGGTAGGAGGTGGGCGGGATTGATACCAGTATCCGAGAAGCTCAGCCTGAGCTTCCAGGGTCCCTTGGAAATAATTCTCATCGTACCATAGTCATGCACTTGGCCTCAGATAGAGTGAGACTAGAATCTATTGCAGTTTAAGGGAAACGAAATACAAACCAGTGAGGTGCGGGAGGATTGCATGTTCTTCAAACAATTTTTGCCCCCACTCAGATGATTCTGTTACTGGAAGGGATATTCAGACCATACTTTGAGAAACTTTAGTGTGTGTGTGTGTATGTGTGTGTGTGTGTGTAATATACATACACGTTCAGTAGACTGATACATTCCATAGATTCAAACCTCTGTATCTACATACCCATATCTGTATCTATCTGTGACTGATTGTATCTTCCAAAGAGGCCACAACACTTCCATGTGCTATGCTAGAATCTTGCCATTTTCTTAGAAAGAGGTAGAGCCTAAATTGCCCTTTCTTTAATTCCGATCGGGATATCGACTCGCTCGTAACCAAGACAGCGTGCTGGAGGTGAGGCTGCGGAAGTTGCGATGCTACGCTTGCTACTGAGAGGAAATGTGGCCCCGAACCCCGTGCATGTGCACGAGTGTCCATGTAAGCCGTGCCTGTGCCCCGAGGCTGCCCTGCTGGGAAAGTCGCACCCGATCCGTGTGGAGAGACTGCATGCAGAATCTTTGCAGCTAAATGAGGAGAGGGAGCCCTGGCAGCTCCCAGCTGCTCCGGTTCCAGCCACCATCTGACCCACCTGCATGACACTCTGAGCTGGGGACGACTCGCCAAGCCAATGGTTTAATCCATCAAATGCATTTAGAATAGTGCTCCACGCATAAAGGTGCTCAAAAGAGTATAGCAGTTATTATCACTTATAAGGAAACACAAGGATGCCTTTAAATGCCTGGATTACGTGTGTTACTTAACTGGGCTGCTTCAAATCCCCCGTTGGAAGCAGACACCTGGCAGGTGGAATGGATCCTAAACTCATGACTCAAAATCCTGCAAAATATCTCTTTATGAATGCTGGAAACCGGAACTAGAAACGTCCCAATCTCGATAGCCAAGCTTTATCTTCTTTCAGTATGACCTCGAAGCGCAAATTCCTAAAATGACAAAAAACTTGTGTAATTCCTTTGTTGGTGTCTTTCTATGTGTTGTCTCCCTCTCATTTTCTCTCTTTCCCCCCATCCTCATCCTGTGCTCGTCCTCATTCTCAATCTTGAGTGTCACCACTGGAATGATTGGCTTGGAACAAATGTCGTATGTACTTAAAATCAGTGTCTTTCATCTCAGTATAGCTTAGTGATCCTTCAACACCTGACTGGCGGAATTTAGGATTCAGTAGGGTACCTTCTCAGCGGTGACCCATATTCCTTTCTGTCACATTTTCCTTTTTTCCCCCCTTTCCCCCGTTACCTCTGTCTCTATTCTGCCTTCATCTAGACTGATCCTATAATAACTTTGTCTCCTGATGACATTGGGATGGACTTCTTTCTTCCTTCTACCATTTTATTTGCCACCAGGTAGAAATAAGAGCTATAAAAAAGAATCTATTCACACTATTATTGAAGACAATCTATCTGAGGGCAGAAACAAGGCAATGAAAAGTAATAAGACAACCCAATTAATTACAATCTTTCAGGCCTCCAGGAGGCGTATTTCAGACCTCAGTTGCTATACGGGTTCCAATACCACTGCGCCTAGCACAGTGCTCCACTCAGATAGGCACACGTGAGTAAGTAGTAAAAGAATGGAAGCATTTTAAATCATATTTATTTAAATAATAGTGTGATACGTGCTCTTTGTGAAATCATTCTCAACCCTAGCTGGGAATTTTGAAAAATACTGATGTCTGGGCCCACTCCAGACCACTTAAATCAAATTTTTTGTGGGTAGAGCTTACCCATGGGTATTTTTTAAGAAAAACACCCCTCACGATACCACTATGTGGGCAGATTTGAGAACCACTAGTTCACAAAGGAATTTATTAGGGATGTTTGAGGGGCCCCTATGGTATTTGCAGTCTGTTTTCCCCTCACTGGGTTGCCCCAAATGGCAGAGTGAAGGGCAGAAGCTTCTCCTATGACAAGATAGCCATGACATGCATGCAATTACTTGAATTCTTGCATTTTTAAAATTAAAAATTCATGTCCTCATGGCTTTCTACTCCATAATGCATTCTGTTTATTTTGATATAAGTTTTTTTTTTTACAAAAAGTTTTCAAGTAAAAGAGTCTTGCAGAATATGCCACGTGATTCCAACCTTCATGACCTCTCAGTACGCCACATCTTCCCCAGTTTGTACAGCACTAACACTGGGTCCCAGAGCTCAAGCGTGGCCGTCAGACAGATCCAGGTATGGAAGCCATCTCTGTCACTAAGCAAGCCTCTTCACCTCCTCAAGACTTCTTTTCTCATCTACGAAACAGGATTGTTACGGGGATGAAATACATGAAGTACTTGGACAGTGGGTCTAGTATGTAAGTTTTCAGCCTATGTTCCTGTTCCAATGTTTTGATTAATGTTTTCATTCTGTCTTGGAACTGGACATACCTGGTGCCATTACATGCCTCGTTTTATGAGGAAACTTAAGGATTTGGGAGAAATAAACCCTGGAAGGTCAAGGAAGGCAAAGATGGTGTGCCCAAGGCTAGAGGAAAGAGCAGAGCAGAAGCTTGTTGATTTCTTCTCCCTCGTGTGGATAGCCTGGATGGTCTTCGTAGTAGAGGCTCAGGCTGGAGTTATAAGGGAGGACAGTGCTTCCAAATCAGATTATGCCTTCAGTCCTACTGTCTTAGGAAACTGCCCTGGGGTGATAGAGAACCTCCTCCAATGGATCTCAGTCAAGGGGACTTTCCGCTGAGGTTTAAACTCTGAACAGATTCCAAGGTGCAAGACCTATGTGAATGCAAATGAGGATGGTGGTCACTGAGAACCAAAATGTGCTGATTTAAGGTTTATGAAGCTCAAGTCAGTTGACCTGGCAGCTCGGGTGTGAGATGAAGTGGAACTTAAATGTGCAAAGTGGTCATTTTGAAGGCATCTGCCACTTGGAGTCAGACTTTCCTGATGATGAGAATCTTGCCCGTCCCTGTTGGGTTGACAGAAGTGTCTGGGCCACGGCTGGCAATAAGGACTGATAATAATGCTTATAAAAAGTCACCTTACATTTGTGTCCCATGCCACATTGAACAACACAGTGTCATATCCATTATCGTATTTGATCCTTAAAGCAATTCAATGAACTAGAAAAATTACTGCAGCCAGAGATTAGCCATTTTCTTAAAGAACCCATGGTCACTAGCGTGCATTTAAAGTGTGTGCTCCTATGCTTATAGGTACAGTGACCTCCTTTCTGTTTGCAGCGTCTGTGCTCTGCTATTTAAGTTTTACTTTTTCATAATCCATTTGCTTTTTTAAAACTCCCTATCCTCTGACTCTGATTGAGAAGAAATGCACATGAATACTGGACTCTTGGCTGAATTTCTGTTGAAAATGCTGCCCATTAGTAGGTGTTAGCATTAAGTTATTTTTCTTCTTCGCTTTCTTCCTTCCTTTTGTTTCTAGAAAAAAAAAGTGTGTGTGTGTGTGTGTGCGCACGTGTGTGCATGTACATGGGCTAAAGAAGGATAGGGATGAAGTGTAAAAAAGAAAATGGATTGAATTAATCAAAGTGAAGAAAATTATAAAGTTCCCAAAGAGATTCTTACAGGTTAAAGACAGGATCTATGTAGGTGCGTATTTATAGTAACTATGATTTTATGGGACATAGTTCTTTTTGTGAGACAGTATCATCAGGTTCTGGTTGTGCTGCTTAAATTATCTCGCTGAATACAGTGACAACTAAAATCAGTAATAATAAATTTTTTTTTCAATAATTTAATGTTTAGAAAAGGTATTCTCTTCCTAGTTTCGGTTGTTAACATTTATCAGGTGAATTAACATTCTTAAATGTGTGTGTGTGATAAATATTGCACTACAATTATCATGATCCTTTCCCTAAATGATTCTGCCTTGTATTTCAAGATCTTTATTTTGCCAGATGGTATTGAGATCACTAATACAGCAATCAAGAGTTCCCATATATGCAGAAATGTAACCATCAGAGATGGGTGTTAACAGAGTGAGAATTATATTTTTCAGACTTGTGAATTTTAAGATTCTTAGTGAGATATGTATGTTTCATATATGATATGATATGAATGTCTTTTAAACAAATAAGAGGTTAAACACGTACCTGTTCCAAATCATTAACCTAATAATGATAACAATAGTTTGACAGGAAATTTTCAGAATAATACCTAACATATGGTAGCAACATAAACCTATTTGTCTGACACTTTTTTTCCATTTGATTTAGGCTGAATTTACCAAATATTTTGATAGAGGGGAGGCCTCTTAATGTTGTGATTAAAAGCTTAGGCTCTGGAATCAGAGCTGGATTTGGCTCTTGCTTCCGTTGCTTACCAACTGCCTTAACTTTGCGGGACTGGTTTTCTCATCTGTACAATCGGGATCAGATTTGTAACTGCTAGGGTTGCTGAAATTATAAAATAAGATAAGGAATGTGAGCTGCTTAGCATAACGTTTAGCCTAAAGTTGGTGTTCAGTAACTAGTATTATTGGTATATTATGACTTATTAATAGCCATGTTAATTTGGTTGGATTAGCCCATATTTGGTGTATCTCATATATTCTGGAACATATGGCATATATATATATTTTTTAAGAATTTAGTTATTTATTTGACAGAGAGAGAGATCACGAGTAGGCAGAGAGGCAGGCAGAGAGAGGTGGGGAAGCAGGCTCCCTGCTGAGCAGAGATTCCCAATGCGGGGCTCCATCCCAGGACCCTGAGACCATGCCTGAGCCGAAGGCAGAGGCTTTAACCCACTGAGCCACCTAGGCGCCCTGGTATATGTGTTTTCTTTTACACTACCTAAAAACAAAATTTTCTGTGTTTTTTCTTTATTTATTAACTATTTATCAGGTAACTACTATGTGCTGGATACCTTGCCAGAAGCGAGGTTTGAAATGGTGAGTTAAGTAAAGTTCTTCTTTTCATGGAAATTGTGGTCAGTATGAGAAATAGATAATAAACAAGCAAACTAACACATCCACATTTTTTTTTGTCTGTTTAGCAGTAGAGTGCTGATCAGGGATTCCTGCCTTAAGGCTACTGGAAGTCAGACTCTGAGCATTTGTACTGAGATATGAAACAGAGTGGGGAATTGTCAGTAGACATGAATCTAGAAATTCACTGTTTCATTTGGGAGCTCTGGGCTCTAAGGCAATTGGCTGTACCCTGCAGTTTATGCCTTTCCCACCATTTTACAAAGCACAATTGATGTGTGCCTGTGCATTTCCTTCAAATCACCTCATCAGCGCTCAGCAGATAATATGGAATGAGTAAGTAGGTTACCGGTCATTCTTCATTAAAAAAACAAAACAAAACAAAACAACAACAACAACAACAACAAAACCCATAGTTTCAAGAACACTCAGTATATCTAAGTCATTCCGAAGGTAGCCAGTGATAAAATAAATTTGTTTTCCCACTGTCATTTATCTTCTGGTAAAACACGCTGTCTCCCCACCCCCACCCCCCTGATCTATTTAAATCTTAGCATTTGCAGTCTTAATGGAACTGAGAAAGAATTCTTAAAAGAGAGCTTCCGGAGTGTTGGTGCAAGGATGGGGAGGACTTCGGTTTGTGATGATCTAGGCTTCTTTAATAAGGACGCATGGGGACCATATCGGGGCATGACATTCACACAGGGTCTTCCCGGAGTCCTTAGCCCTCTTCTAGCGCCTTGGGTCTTTGCTTCAAAAGACGCTAATAAAAGCACTCGGAAGGAAGGAAAAAGTTTTCCTTCTGGCTCTCCATAGTGAATTACAAACTGGCGTTCTCTCCTCCCATTCTTAAAACTCGAAGGGTGGTAAGGCAGCGATGCTGACAGTGTGCATTCGCAGATGCCACCATATGGGTCTCGAAAAACTAGTTGCACTGATGATTCCCTGCACATGTAGGAGACAGTTTGCATTGTTGGCATCGTCCCTGCACAGAAACAAGCACAGCTTAGCAAGGCTGAGCAGATGGAACTAGATCTGGTGCCAGGGAAGCAGTGAATTAAAGGTTATACCCACCAGGTTTGATGCGGTGCCAGTTTGAATTGGTACAGAAGCTTCAGCCCACCTGCTTATTGGCCTCATGACATCTGGCATCTTTTTATTTTATTATTTTTTTTTTATTTGGACTGAATTGAAGGCAGCAAGGAAAAATGTCATTTTAAAAGCCAGTTACAAGTCAATGGATTTAAACTCTTAACCAAAAAAGGCCTACGGGTCGTTCACATTAATATTTCGTAGTAATGATTTTTTGTAAAACCTTGGGGGAATTGTCCTCCAGTGTGCTGAGTCGGGCTGGGTTCTATAGCAGAATATAACAGAGAGGGCAGACTGCTAAAAAAAAACTGGCTCGAAGTTGCTAAATAGTGACAACAGGAAAAGGCGATTATCTGTAGCCTGTGTGTTGTCGCTGGGAGTCAGGGAGGAAAATAAGCTTGTTTCTTTCTCTTTAATGGATTTTGCATTGTAATAATTAGAAAGCATTGTGGCATTTCACCTGGAAGCACTCTCTAAAAGGTATTTTCCACCCTTAGTTTGTTCCCGTGAAGTTTCTCCTGTAGCAGTGTGTTTAGTTAGGCTGTATTTCAGCTGTAATCCCTACTTGCTCCGCACACATTCCTATACTGTGTACACAAATATGCAACATACCCAGCCCCAGGGTAGCAGTGTGTGCATACTGAAACCTGTTTGTGTATCTCTTCCATTTGGGATTTTCATGCCTGCTCCCTGGGTGTGAAATGAAAGCACGCAATGGAGTTGCACTCTGAGGTGATTAGCTTTGTAACTAAACCTTCTGATTCAACGTGTATGTTAGACCTGGCTTAGGGCATCCACAATTTATTGATTTTCAATTGAGTTTTAATGCTATCGTATCAAGCTCTGCATCAGCATTCTAGAGGTAAAAGAAATCATTCAGTCAATGTATTAGATGTCTCAAATAGCATCAACTTTTCACCCCCCAAATCTTGACATGTATCATGGTACTGCTGATTTTTTCTCACATTGGAATTGGCTGATTTTTTTTCTCCTTTAGAGGTTATAGCAGCCACAAGACTTTGGGAGTAGTGTAGTCTTTTCCTTTCAGGAAAAAAATAAAATCTAGAGAAGAAACATTGCTAAAAAAAAAAAAAGAGGTAGGAATTCCTTCTAAGTTGTGCTCAATGAATTTAGAGGGAGAAAGAAGAGAAACCAGCAGCAAACCTCTAGTTGTGAACAGAAGGAAAGAAATTGGAAAGCCAATAATTTGTTCTCATGTTGAACTCCACAAACCGTCTACAGACAGACCTTGGAGAGCCAGTAATATCCATGTGGTCCTGAGAATAAATAAGAGAAATGATAGGGGTCTGATTGAGAAATCTACATTCATTCTTTTAGTTCCAGATATAATCTGGAAATCTACTGTCTGCTTTAAAGCCATCGACTGAATATTGTAATAACTTCTTAATATTAAAAGTATTAATTATTAATGTTAAATTATTAAAACACATTAAAATAATTTTAAAATATTAATGTTACTAATTATTAATATTAAAATATTAACTTCCAATTCTAAATTGCATAAATCACACCTATACCTTTTTCCAGTAGTAAATCCATGTAAAAAACCATTTATCAAGGAGAAGAAATGACTATGGAAAGAAAGTTAAAAAAAAAGTCTTCTGAGCAACAAGATTGGAAATGATGCTGGAGTTTTACAAACCCATTTGTTGTTATCAAAATCCCTAGGTTCATCTTAAGTTTAAATCTCAAATTGATTTGATCTAATTTAAAGGGTGATCAGTCAGCAGCATTTCACAGTAGAATAAAAACAGGAAAGAATAAACTAACCCACACTGCAAGCCTCCCTGACACTGGAAGCACTTAGCGCTTCCTCCTTTCCTCCTGTTCATGTTAACTAACTCATTTATATTTGATACTTCTTCATAACTCTATTAGACTGGAATTTCTTTCACAGGCTTCTAAGGTGTTCCTCTATAATAATGCTCCTTCATTATAGTTATCCAAAGACATCTCACTGTTGTCCCAGTCAAAACTTATACATTATTCAGTGTTGTTATAAATAATTCTTGGTGTAGACCAGGTACTAAATTGCTACCTCATATTCATTGTAGCGAGAGACTGTTTCAAAGTTCTGTGGAGAAAGAGGTAACCCAAAATATTCCAAGGGAAATAAAAGAAATATGTTTTTCCACTCCTCCAGCTGAGAAGTTTTAATGAGGCAATGGTTAAAAAAAATCCCCAATGAGAGATGGCACTGAAAGTTGTAAAGTTAAAGTCACAAGATGATATCCAAGCATAATTTTATTTACCATGTATCTGATAACATTGTCTTCTGGGCTCTCTATAGTATAATATATTGCTGACTACTCTCTTCCTATATATTTACAATCTAATACTCATTGTTAGCAGACACAAGGGCTGGTAAAAATGGGTCTGAAAAGTGAAGAGCTCTACGGATTAATCAGAAGGCAAGTTCTTAAGAATTCTCTCAGCAAACCAGATTGTGGATTTTATATTTATCTTTTGAAAGATATCTTCATCATCTATGTACAAAATAACCAACTTGAAGTCCAAGTAAATGCTCCTATCTCAAGTTTCCAGAACTGGAACTTTATTTTCCTACTTATGATAATGGGCATTTCTGGAACATCCTTATTGTATTCTGATATCTCAATATAATATCTTTTGTGTTGCCTACAACTTCTTTAACATCCATAATAGTTTGGGATGTTAATCAGATCAGTAAATAAATCTACATCTTTAGATTTCTCTTTCCTCAAAAAAGTCAATGTTTTGAGTGCAGATTTCATGGACATGGTGTCTCTTAAATTTCTAGTCTCTTAAACACCACTCATTTATTTATTTGGGATTCTTTTAAAGACAAAAGATAATCCATTTTGTTATTAATAGTCAGTATTGATCTTGAATATTTATGGCCAAGGGTTCACTTTGGGTACTTTACAAAATAAACCCAGAAAATCAATAAGTTACCCTCAAGTTAATGAAATAAAATAAAAGGCTCTGGAAGATACAATTTACATGGACTCTGCATTGAGAATAATAGTGTCACAGATTTAGCTCAGGCAAATCCTGCTCTACAGCTCCTATCATCATTAATGGATATTTTTGTATTGTCTACGATATGACCATACTGCAGAGTAACATAAAATGCAGGACCTGGTACAAAATAGGAGTTCAAAATATTTGTTTAATGGCTGTATGGGTCATGAAGTGAATCAGTTTTTCTTTCTTCCATTTTTTTTTCCTTCCCTTCTCTTCCCTCCCTCATTCCTTCCTTCCCTCCCTTCCCTCCTTCCTTCCTTCCTTCCTTCCTTCTTTCCCTCCCTCCTTCTTTTCTTCCTTCCTTCCTTCTTTCCTTCCCTCCCTCCATCCCTCCTTCACTCATTCTTTTATTCTTTCATTCCTTCCTTCTTTTCTTCTTTTTTTCATTCAGCAATAATAATGAAGCATATATAGGGAAGTGGCTGAGAGCACAAACTCTGGAACCAGATTGCCTGGGTTCAGATCAGTTCTGCCTCTTGCCAGCTGTGTGTGTCAGGACAAATTACTTAACCTCTTAGTGCCTCAGTTTTTTTTTTCCTCTGTAAAGTGGAGAAGCTGTAACGACTGCTAATACCAAACGTGTGAAGCTTTATAAGGAATAAAATATTTATTAAGAATTTAGAGCAATTCTGGGTACATTGTAAGTGTCTTATAAGTAGATGAATGAAGATAAACAGGTGATAACATTCTTAGCGCAGAGAACAAAGCAAGGCAAGGTCTTTGTTCTTAATGTGCTCAACATATTCAGATATTACTCTAGCCCATAAATGCCTAACATTGCATAAAATCAATTTTTATTTCTTTATTTTTATTTTTAAGATGTTTACTTATTTATTTGAGAAAGTAAGAGAGCACGATCAGGGAAGAGGCAGAGGGAGAGGGAGAAGCAGTTTCCCCACTGGGCAAGGAGACTGATGAGGGGCTCAATTCTAGGTTCCTGAGATCATGACCTGAGCTGAAATCATCAGTTGGATACTTAACCGACTAAGCCACCTAGGTGCCCCAAAATGAACTTTTAATTTGAATGAAAGTTTAGGTTTTGAGCTCAAGAAGATGGTTTCTGCCATGTTGGTAATCAACATTTCTTCAAATCAACATAACTTCGCTTTATTCTTGTTGGTAAAATGATGAAATCATTGCAATATATGTTTATTATTCCCAGAATCTTGTTACTTTGTAATCAATTTTCACTTAAAGGAGAAATAATCTAATGTCAGTTTATCACACTTTTCGTTGATATTCTCGTTAAATTTGTATGTCTGTGAAAGATTTGCACTGTGTCTCTTCAACCAGGCATGGTTAGATTTTAAGCCCTTTTCAATAATGATAAACTAAAAGCATTTCTTCCCTTTAAAAGACTTTTAGTTAGTGCCAGACATAAAAGATCTAGGGGTCCAGTGAAGGGGTTCCTGAAGACTTAATGTATAAATTACACACCTATTAGTCCCAAACAATTTTTAATTCTAAACCGGTGATGTTTTTCCATTTCTGTCTACATCCCCAGCTTCACTGCTTTAGTCCCCGGCCTCATTATTTACCACCAGAAATTCTGAGAAGTTTCCTTCCTTGCTTCTTAGCTTGCTCGATTCCTTTCCCCAAAACGCATTATATCCGCTGAATCCAGAATAAACTCTCCAAAAAACATCCCTGATCCTGCTACTCTCATGCTCAAAAATCTAATAGCGTTACATTGCCTCAGGAGAAGTCTCAGTCCGGATTGGCCATGTCACTCACCCGGTCGGACTCTTTGTCCCTGAAGATGTTGGTTCAGTATGCATTTGATGAGCTCAGAGTGTAACCCTGGCAATTCTGATGAAGTCACTCCATGGACCAGTGCTTGAGAGCCATCAGCCAGAAGAAAAAGGCAAAATACACAAACCCTCTCCGGACTTGTCCTTGCCTGTCCCTGCTTCCATATGTCTACTCTCATCTAGTTGGAGTGTCTACCGCCATACTTTGCAGATGCTTCACTCCTGGTTTGGCAATCCCCTCCCTTCTGTGACCTCTGGTGAAGGCTCTGGAACTGTTGGCACATCCTTCTGCAGTATTCTCAAACACCTTGCCTCCGCTGCATTTCCTACTCTCTTACTTTTATCATTATGAGAATTTATAAAGCATGGAGGGCTGGAATAACAGTATTAAAAGATGTACAGTTCAGCTAGACGAAGGTAATTCAATGCAATAAATCCCATTTTTTTTCTTAGGTCTGCTGGAGAACACTAAAGACAGTTCCAGGACAAAACACCCATCCTCCCAAGTTTTTCTCTTTCTGGTTTTTCTCACGACGCACCTGCCATCACACCATTTTCTTCCAGACTTCCTGGAGAGTCTTCGACACACCCTGTTCCATTTGACTTTGACCTTCCTTGCCCCTCCCTCTTCCTCCTGATTTTGCAATTTGAAAATTTCAGAGAACGAAAGCACTTTCCTTAGAAGTCTGAGAAAGTCAAAGAACCTCAACTGCAGTTGTCTTTAGTGCCTAAGAGTTGTGCCTGGTGGTTGTGGGGGAGGGAGATTTGGGAACAATTGTACAAAATTCTCCCTCTCCCATTTCACCTTGACTACCTGAAGATTAACAGTGACATTTTAGTGATTGTGATTTCTCTTTGCAAACACATGTCTCAAAATGTATTAGAATATGAGATGACTAGTGTGTTTTGAATATGTATTATATCTACTTATCAGAATCGCACTAAGGAAGATCTCCCTTATTCTCTTTAGAGTAATATGGAATTGATAAGCTAGGAAGGTATTTCGTCTCCTTCCTATTATAATTTTCTCTTCTTCCTGCTGCCATCTAAAGAAAAAGTTCCCTGTGTTCCTGTATACCAGTTCCTATGGTTATGTCACAAATTACTCCAGCCTTAATGATATAAGCTGTTATTTCTCTGTTTGTAGATTTTTTTAGGATAGGTATTCAGGAGGGAGTTGACCAGGCATTTTTCACTGGGGTTATTTGGTGGAAGTCAGAGGGCTGCTGTTGTCAGAAGGTTCTCCTGGGACTGAGGGTCCACATACCTGGAACATTGTCTGAATGCCTCTGCATAGGGTGGTTTGGGTCCCTTCACCACATGGCATCTGGCTTCTTCCAGAGTATGTGATCCCAGAAGCCAAAACAAAAGCTGCAGTGCCTTTTATGACCTATTGTCAGAAGTCACACATTGCCCTATCTGGCCCATTCATTCCATCACGCAGGACTAATCTTGATTCACTTTGACACAGGACAGCTCAAGGTTATAGATATTGGGGGTGTGGATCATTGGGGGTCATTGTGGAGCTGGCTGCTGAATGTATGTTCTCTTCTGAGAGATAAATTGTGTATTAGCTACAGTAGTAAGAATTCGAGAGCATGAAGTATGGAAAAACCTAACATTTTATAGCTGGGAAAGTTGGAGATATTACGGTCTTATCAAGGATTCTTGAGTCACAGGTCTAGAAGTGGTTTTAAGGATTAGCGAACTCAGTCATTTAGTTCAAAGATAAAGAGAGGGTCCGCAGGGACGTTTATGTCAGAGTTGAGATAGGTGGTCAGAACTTTTGTATCCCAAGCTAATCAATGATCACATGAAGAAAGCAAGCACACAAGCAAACAGAATTGTCTAGGAATATCTGAGAAGGGAAACTGCAAACGTGTTCTTTTGATGTGTAAACATAATCTGAATTTGAGTCAACTTTATAAATTGCTTAATTTTTATAACTACCGTGCAGTATGGTTGTGACTTTGCTTGTGTAGGTGAAGTGTGCCGCACACTAATTTGTGTGGGTTTTATTTGCTCACAACATTATATTCTATTGACATGTTCCTAATTGTGCTATTTGATGATCATACAATGTAGTCACTTACGGAGAAATTAAAATTAAATGAAACATTATCCATTCACTTATCTCACAAAGATTGTAGACATGTTAAAATAAAATTCTAAACTTTAAACTAAGGTACAGAGTATTGGAAAATATTTTTTAATTAATTGAATGAGTTAATCTTTGACATTAAGCGAAGTCTTAGAAAATACTCAATCAGAAATCAAACTGTACAAAACAGAACGTCCTGAACTCTGTTTTTCATTGCCTAGAAATTACGCCCTGATAAATTTTATTTATTAGTGTAGTTTCTTTCAATAATGACATTCTCTTACCTAGTCTAATGGTCACAGACAAATCTCTTTTTAAACTGCTGCCATTCCTTCATTATTTTGACAACTCGAATTGAATATCGCAAGTTACAGAGTGCAACTGTTTTATAGACTTTCTTTGCAATTGGAATACAAGACAAATAAAAGTAGACATAAAAAGGGTCATTTGATTTTGAAAGTTTTACTGCTGCAGTTACAGATCGGCATACATAGGGATAAAAATACTGGGCCCTGCCTTAGTTCTGCCGTATATTTTGCTTTGGCTCCTTAAGAGAATAGGATGTGACAGGGGAGAGATATAAATTTTCAATTTGTTTTTTCTTTAGAGAAAAATACACCTTCTTTCTATAACCTAGGAGAACACTATGCTGGAATAAGGCAATGTATCAATGCTGAGGTTAACCCTCTGTGGTGTTTGGGCACAGCTCGGGATGGGCGTAGTCTGGGCAGCTGATTTACTTTCTGTTCACATCCCCAAGGGTTTCTCCGTGAGGTTTTATTTTTAATTTTTCAAATGAAAATAGGTATAACCAGTAAATGACTTTAATCTATTTTTCTGCATGAAACATATACATAAATGATTTTAAATATCATTTTCTTGCAGTTGTAATCCTAATAATTAGCTATTGTTAGTAGACACCCAGCTGAATGGTAAATCTAGTAGGAACTATACAGAGTCCAAATGTGAATAATCATTTAATTGAGATTATTTATTGTCCTTGAGTTTTACAATCATTTTACATAAAATGTTAAAATTGTACTTTCCATATCTATTATTTCATGACCCACTCTGCTGTGTGCGAGTCTCTTGTTATTCTACAAGCAAACCACCCACTGAGTTTTCTCTATGTAATTGAAGGGCCATAGCGTATTCTTTCAGGGGCTATCACAACTGTTGAAAATATCAGTCTTTTTAGGGTGAAGGAAATGACAATAAGAAGAATTAGCACTTTCGGTTAAACTCCTATTTTGGTTGAGGTCTGTGCGTGAGACAATTTTAGAATGGATTCTTTGTAAAGCTTATAATGGGTAAAGGTTAAAAAAATGTTAGAATGAGTAATCTTGAGACAGAATTTTTAATGGAAAAAATACATATCCACCAGAAAATCTAAAATTATATGTCCTTTATATCTTAGTAATTCTAATATAAACTTTATTTCTTGCCTCTGATTTTAATGTTATTTATTTTTGGTTTATTACTTTGTTATTGCAAGCTGCTTAACATCAATTTGATACCAGTTTAAATAATAGTAAACAGGGGTGCCTGGGTGGCTCAGTGGATTAAAGACTCTGCCTTCGGCTCAGGTCATGATCTCAGGGTCCTGGGATCGAGCCCCGCATCAAGTTCTCTGTTCAGCAGGAAGCCTGCTTCCCTCTCTCTCTCTGCCTGCCTCTCTGCCTACTTGTGATTCCTCTCTCTCTGTCAAATAAATAAATAAAATCTTTAAAAAAAATAGTAAACAAATTATAAAAATGTTTTTGTTTTTCCTATTGTTGTAAAGTAGGTAATTCTGGTCCTTTGGTCCTTGGAGACTTTGTAGAGTCTCCAAATGCCCTCTTCATGCCTCCTGTCTCTGCTTTATTTCTTTCTCTCCTTCCATGTTTGCTTTGGCTTACAAACTTGTTCCTGCTAAATGAGTTAGTTGAAATAGGAACATTAATTTTTATGCATGGAAGCATGTCAGCTACAATGGGAGGGAAGGGGTGGTGGGGAGGGAGGAGCTGGGTGGAACAGAAACAGCCAAGCGTGAATATTCCACCAGACTGCGCTGTCGCAAGGAGCAGCTCTGGCCAGCACAATGTCATGTGAGCTTTTTGCCAAAGATGCCAGCGGCCAAAGGTTGCAATAATTTTCTCAAAAATCCTATTTCTTGGCTTGAAACCTTCTTCCCAACATAGGCCTTTTAGGCTGTTCGCCTAACCTACAGCCTGCAGTGATCCTTGTTTCGAAGCCCCTTTATCAAGATATTCCTGAGGGACATTTTTAAATGGACAACAATGAATATAAAAAGGCAAAAAAAAGTAAAATGACAATAGTACCGATTTCCCTGGAGTAGCTTTAAAGTTCTTTACAGTTTCTAGTGGATAAAATGAACTACCTATTTTGGGTCTTCCAACAGCTTTCCATGGATCATGCCATGACCTGGGAACGTCTGCCCCGCTTGCTGTTGGTTGGCCTTCCAGTCGGGTGAAACTCCCTGGGAGTGTGGCAGAAAAGCTTGGATCCTGGAAAGAGTGCATTCTTGGGAGGTAAGCCTGGGCTTCAAAAGTTACTATGTGTGAGGGTCTGAACACATCCCTTAACCGCTTTCTGATCCGTCTAAAAGGTGGATAATAATATTACTAATCATAAAATGATCTTCCCAGTCTCCCTAATTACAAGATTTTGAGGGCTATCAGCAATAGTAATGCTGACAACAATAAGTAGGATAATGTTTATCCTAAACCCTAAAGCCCCAGCCAGCACAGGCCTGGTTACCTGACTCAGTTTTCCAACAACATTGCCCACCACTTTGTGGTGCTGATGTGTAAGGCTGAGAGTACACCTACTTGAGTGTAAACGCCTCTAAGGCAGGGCCTGTATTCTTCTTATTTTTGTTGCCAGGCATTTAATAAATGATCAATAATGTTTGCTGAATGAAGAGCTAAATGAATATGATAGGTCATCATGTGAAGGGCAACTAATTTTGTCTTCTATACTCTCCAGAAATAAAACTATACTTGTAATAGGATGTCATAGAAAGACAAATAGAGGTTCAATACAAGAAAGGTGAAAATTAAACTTCAGAGAAGTCCAAAAATGGAATGGGATGCCTTTTAAAA
The DNA here is from genome assembly GCA_028533885.1 of Nasua narica. Classification (NCBI taxonomy): domain Eukaryota; kingdom Metazoa; phylum Chordata; class Mammalia; order Carnivora; family Procyonidae; genus Nasua; species Nasua narica. Next base: position 130,167,524 of record CM052798.1, on the reverse strand, counting down.
TAACATCTTTGAGATCCCCAAGTTTTTCTTAGCAGAGGTTATTGTATCCGTCAGGAAAAATTAGGAAATGCTGCAATAACAAAAAATGCTAACATTCAGGGACTCCAAACTATGTCTTTCATACCGTGTATCCATCATGGGTTGGGAGGGATGCTTTGACCATTTGAGTCACCTGGACCCACACTGATGGAACAACCATCATCTTGAATGTTGCCCAGTCAGCATGGCTGAGGGAAAAGGAATGTGCTGTAGAAATTTATGAATGGACAACTAAATGCTGCAGCCTGTGAGTGATACATTATTTCTATTCACAACTGGTTGACAAGAAGTAGATGTTTGGCTCCAAACATAAGGCGATCAGGAAGTACAATCCCACAATGTACCTAGAAGATAACAATTTTTTAAAAGATTTTATTTATTTATTTGACAGAGAGAGAGAAAGAGATCACAAGTAGGCAGAGAGAGAGGGGGAAGCAGGCTCCGTTGAGCAGAAAGCCCAATGCGGGGCTCGATCCCAGGACCCTGAGATCATGACCTGAGCCTAAGGCAGAGACTTTAACCCACTGAGCCACCCAGGTGCCCCTAGAAGATAACAATATTAATGACAATTGTACTTAATCACTGAATAGGGTTGTTGTAAAGAGAATTACATAGGTGTATGAGGAATTATGAGAATGTCAATCCCTAACTGGTTGATTTTGCCCATGCACATATTTTTCTAACCCCTCTGCAGTGTCTGCAAGCTTTGTTTTCAATTAGCAGATTTCACATATGTTGCACTTGTACTTACAGGCCAATAAGTTCTAAATACACCTATGTTCAACTGCTTTCTATAATTAATTGACTTGTATTTGGGTCTGTTACCATTTTATGGGTTGTTTTCTGCTTGGGGGACTTCACCAAATACTAATTCTTATATTCTATCATGATTCTACAGCTCTCACTATAGAAATGGATACCAGCACCTCTCCCCACCCAGTTATTTTCTTTTTTGAATATGCACATTTAAGACAACTTCTCATTTTAAGGAAACTGCTCAATGACCATAATGAGAACTATTTCTTGGAAGACTAGATTGTACCTTTAAGAGTGGTTTACATTGCATGGACACCCATTATGGTGGAAAACTGAAATTCCAGGCAACATGATGGGAAAGTGCAGCTTCTAAGATAGCAACCTAGGGAACTATTCTCGTAACAGATCGCTATTTGTGGTGCCATATTCTTGCGTTCTAATATACCTTGCATCAGCATGGGTCTGTCTGTACATGATAAACAGTAGCAGATTTTTGTGGCTTGATGAGTTGTTTTCTGAAGGCTGCAAAGTTAAAGTGAGGCTATGTCCTATCTTGGATAAAGTAAAAATCCCATCGTCAATGCGTGGAATCTAGCATTGTAGTGAATGTGCAGTTCTCTCTTCTGTGTTGTTTTGTTTGATGACTGTGTGTGTGTGTGTGCACGTGTGTGTGTGTGTGTGTGTAGCAGAGGGATGACTGATCATGAAAAACAGGCGTAACTAAAATCAGGTTTCAAAACTCTTCTTTATTAAATATTTATCGTTAGATGGAATGGTGTCTTAAGGAAAATCAGGAGGCACAGTGGCACAGAGTGGCAAAGTGCCTTTTATAAGAATCCTCACAAATTCGGAACTTGGTCATAATGGCAGTTAAATCAGTCCTCCTAAGCGTATCTCAACATATGGTGACTCTCACCATATTATTTTGTCTAAAATGTTGTGGTTATCTTGGCTTGTGGCACTGGAGTAATTACAGGGTTCTACCCTCCCATTTTTGCTCACTGGTCTTTAGTGAGAAGACTTAACAGCCATTTGTCTCAGCTACTCTGAATGAGAAGCAATTTTTCTCCTCAGCCTTGCTGAATGATAATGAGGTGATGAGTGTGTTCCTTTTGGAAAGACATGCTGACCTGTCCATGCTGGAAGTTTCATGTGTTTAGCAGCCACTATCATGAGGCCGCGGAGAAAGTAGAGCAAGACAGTATCTTTGGGGTGACTAAAAATACACAAATGCCAACAATGTACAGTGGAATTTGTCTGGATAGTTCCCTTAAGTGACTGTCATGTGAGGACGGAATGTGTCAGAAGTGCCATCCTAAGCGAAGTATGTCACAGCTGATGGGTAAGGGCATCACTGACTAATGGATCTGGTTTAAGTAGAGCAGTATTCTGGAATTCTCCAAATGGTGAAGAATGGCTTAGTTTGAAGCCAGTGTCTCTTGGTGTGTTTGTACCCAGCAACCAGAGAAAATACAATTCTTATTTGAAATTTCTCTCAGATGCAGATAAGTCTCAGAAAAAACAAACGTGAAGTCCTTATTGGCCCAATTTACATGTCACGGATCTTACTCTTGATGTGTGACTTATTTTGCCAAATCACATGGTTGGGTAATTATATTGTAATTGACAAATTTCAGGCCACTGTGACTGAGGAAAAAGCAGGATATGGTGGTAAAATAGGTCACAAGTAGTCAATTCAGAACGTGGAGAGCCAGATATAAATGCCTAGCTATGCAGTTTTACATACTTTTACTCATACATGAATAACTTTGAAGGCAGGGTTTTCACTCCACTTTATTTTCAGAAAGTCCTACATAATACGTTAAAACTTTTACTGTAAAGATTGTGTAAGTTATAGAGTGTAAGCGTATCCACGTGCACCTAGCTCACAACATAACATGCAGAGGATTTACATAACCAACAAGCACCATGCTTACTTTTTTCATATTTTATTGGTTAATTTTTTTCTGGTGCTTGATTTGTTTGTTCCCCCACCAAACTCCTAAAGGTCCTAAAACATATTTGGAATTATCTAAGGCTTATTTACTTAATGAATACTTTAATAACTGTGAAGATACAAGATTGACAGAAAACATTATGTTTTGGTATCTCTCAGAAAGTAGACTTTGAACCTGGCAGACGGTACCCCTAGTAAAGGAATAGCTCTTCTTAGGATGCAAATCCTTCTTAACGCAAGAATTATTGACCCACAAGATGTGTAATGGCTCCTTAGTTTATTATATCCAGTCCACTGCCACACAGGCATGCTTACCCTTTGTGCTTTGGAGAGATCAGCAAAGAACACTGATGTAAGCCCACTCCAAAGCTAAACGCAATCATTAGGTCACGATTCTTGTTTCTCTATCTCCCCAGCACCCTTCAGAGTATCCTGTTGTAATAATTCATTGCACATACATGTAATTGAATTCAGGTCACAATTCAAGCCAACTGCTTTGGAATACCAACTCGCAAGCATCACTCAACAAGAGAATATGTCTTTATTCTGCACAGAGGATACAGAGACGCTGTGCTCTAACCACGTGACACGTAGTGCTTCTGAATACCAATGGTGTTCGCCAGGAAGAGAACTTCTCCAGATGCAAGAAGCCCAACCTTTCAGGGATAGGAATCCTTAAAATAAAACTAGAGGCACAGAGCTACAAATGCGTTGATGTGCGATGGATTCCAGTGGTGTACAGTTAAGAAATAAGGTTTCTTTGTGGCCCAGCAACATAATCACATGTGAGGCATTGCCTCTAAATCACAGACATTTGTCGTTCCTGCTAATTGGTGAACTAACCTATTAACAAGTCTCTTAAATGTTACAGGATTTAGATAGGTGAGCGGAGATATCTGTTATATTAGGAAATCCTGAAATTTGTATTACTTGCGTACAAAGAGCAGAGGAAAATACCTACCTGGGGGATGCTGTGCTGTATTTCATTCTGAAGCAAAGGAGGGCATTTGCTTTAGTCATTGCCAGCCCCCACCCATAACTTTAAAAGCCTTGAATTGTGCAGGCTACAGGGTGTCATATTAAACTGTTGTCAGCATTGAACAAAAGTCCGAAGCACGTAATTCAGAACAACTGAGACAAGAGTAAGTAGAGGTTTAAACAAAGGCCAATGAGTTGGGCAGAGCCTTTCGAGATACGTATTTTGAATAAAAAGTTAAACTTTGTGCGGTTTGAGTACAAACCCTTTCAATGAATTTTATATAAATTTGAGAGACAAAGAAAAGCACCATCAGAGAAGGCTGATTAACTGAATCGCTCCTCATTGTGCATGCCGCCGGTGATGGAAATATATTTATCAGTACACTTTTTAGTCACACAAAATGGACACCATCTAATCCGAAGAAGAGAATCGGAGATGCACAAAAGCACTGTTGAATGTCTTCTGACGATGGTTTGGTGAGTGAAATGTAAAGCCAGGATTTACAAATATTACACAAGTGAACACTGTTACTGCACTCAGGCTGAAAAATCCTGTTCAAATCCAATAAGTGGTTTAAGATGTGCAAATAGAGGCTTCTGCAGGGAGTCAGGCATTAGAAGCCACCTGGAGCATGTGCTAGAGATTGTATCCATCAATACAGCAGCTGGGCTGAAATTATAAAGAGAGCTGCTTTTCATCACGCTTGTTTTAATGCATACATTTCTCCTGTCACTGGCACCCCAGGAAAACTACTAAGCACAAAAATGAATGGTGCCCATTACCTGATATTCATACTTGTGACAACAGAGGAAAGAATCACAACACAACAGTAAGCAAAAAAATTGATATCCAAATTATTTTTAAGTTGCTGCAGTAGGAGAAAATCTTGAGAACCAATTGGCAATCTTTTAATATGAGAAATGGGGAAGGAAATAGAGTCATTTCACATGTGATCATAAATCGCCTTTGCATATGATATGGACAGGCTCTACAATTATTTTTTTTTAAAGATTCTATTTATTTATTTATTTATTAGGAAAGAGAGAGAGCATGAGAAGGGAGAAGGTCAGAGTGAGAAGCGGACTCCCCATGGAGCTGGGTGCCCGATGTGGGACTCGATCTCGGGACTCCGGGATCATGACCTGAGCCGAAGGCAGTCGCCCAACCAACTGAGCCACACAGGCGCCCCTACAATTATTTTCAAAGCAGGGTCACATTTTAAACTCCATTTTGTATTTAAAAAAGGGAAAAGAGGTCTTCTCTAGTAGGAGACTTAATGCCAAATGCTGGTTGGGGAAAATATTAGGATCCTGTGGTTGAATCCAGCCCATTTCAGTGTTAAGAGATAGAGAGACCACATTCCCTGAAGGGGTTCTGTAACCGTTGGGCTGATGGACTGGTGTTTCGACCTCTCTAGCATTGTATGCGACTCATAACTAAATAGCAAGTGTCAGCTATTGCCGAATTGTGCTTTCGTGATGACTGTACAATCTATATATAAGATACTATTAAACTGATGCCTTTGAAACAACACAGAAACAGCTTTAGGAATAGCTAATTATTAAAAAGGCAAAACAAATCAATGGTAACAAAAAGGAGATCAGTGGTTGCTTCGAGTCTGGGGGAGGATGAGGTTGACTGAAAAGAGGCATGAGAGAAGTTTTTGGGGTAATGGAAACGTGCTCTATCTTTGTTGTGACAGTGGCTACACAGGTGCATACATTTATCAAAGCTCGTTGACCTGCGCGATTAAAAGGGATGCGTTTCATTGTGTATAAATGATACCTCAATAAAGTTGATCTTTTTGAAAGCATCAGGATCAGAGATATCATTTCGGTTTATAGTGGTTTGATAAGAGAAGTGATATTTTATATAACCAACCTCAAATTTCTCTTTCTCTTTTCATTTGTTGAATGTTTGCAAATTCTTATTTCTCCACTTGTCTTGAGCTTTACTCAAGAGTGAATTTGAGTTTCAGAAGGAAACTTTGTACACACTGGATGGATTTAGATGCGTTAATCAAGAAAACAGGTCCGGATTTGACGCTTACGACTCCAGATTAAGTTGGTATGATTTTTTTTCCTCCCACAGAGTAATGTGTGGTTTACAGAGGAGACTGGTGCAATAGTTCAGGAAAAGGCATGTCTTTAGTTGTAATGGAAACAATGATGAACTGGAATGTTAAGAGGCCTAATATCTTCCTACCCCACTTCCATTAATCTCACTGAACAACCATGGGTCACTTAGCTTTCCCAAGACTCAATATTTTCATCTGTAACTTAAAACCTTTGTGTCCAAACTGTAGTTTTCAAGCTTGTTTGATTTTATTGGAAGAATTCTTGTTTCAAATGAAATATTTGACAGACTCACAATAAATAAAATAGGTAAGAGGAGAGATGTTCCGGTAGGGCTGGAGCGTGGGGGACAGAGGCTGCAATTTTGTACGTTGTCCGCCACATGCGAACACATGGGCCCCTTGTTGGAGACTCGAATTTTCTCAGAGAAGTGTCAAAACCACTGTTATTAACTTTCAGTCCAACTTTAATACTTTAGAACTCTATTTAGAGAAATTCCCTGGCAAATAATAGTATGTTTTGTTGTTGTTAAAGTTTTTAAAATTTTGCTCAATGGTAAAAGACCATAACTTTTTAGAGGAGAAAATTCAGATTTACTGAGTAAAAAGAAATCTTTCCACATTATATTTTTTTAATTTAAAAAAATTTTAGGGACACCTGGCTGGCTCAGTGGGTTAAAGCCCCTGCCTTCGGCTCAGGTCATGGTGTCAGGGTCCTGGGACCCAGCCCTGCATCGGGCTCTCTGCTTGGTGGGGAGCCTGCTTCCCCCTCTCTCTCTGCCTGCCTCTCTGCCTACTTGTGATCTCTCTATCTCTCTCTCTTAAATAAATAAATAAAATCTTTAAAAAAATTTTTAAAGGTTTTATTTATTTATTTGACAGAGAGTGACACAGTGAGAGAAGGAACACAAGCAGGCAGAGTGGAGAGGGAAGAGCAGGATTCCCACTGAGCAGGGACCCTGACACAGGGCTCGATAGTGGAATGCTGGGTTCATGACCTAAGCCGAAGGCAGATGCTTAATGACCGACCTACTCAGGCGCCCCTATATTTTTGTTTTATTTTATTTTATTTATTTTTAAAAAGATATTTATTTATTTATTTATCTATCTATTTATTTACTTATTTGACAGAGAGAGACAGTGAGAGAGGGAACACAAGCATGGGGAGTGGGAGAGGGAGAAGCAGGCTTCCCACTAAGCAGAAAGCCGGATGCAGGGCTTGATCCCAGGACCCTGGGATCATGACCTGAGCTGAAGGCAGATGCTTAATGACTGACCCATCCAGCGCCCCTATATTTTTGATTTAATCAGCATTTTCCTATACAACTTTTTGGACAGTTATGATCATAATGTATGTAAAAATTTTCTTTGCCCATAATATCTTCACATTAGCACTTTCATACAAATTATTAAAAATTTCCCTGGTATTCCATTGAATGAATTTATTATCCGTTGTTAAGTAATTGTTTAGATATTTTGCTTTCAGCTTAGAGTAACACTTTATTGAAAAGTACAACTTATGCATAAAACTTTTTACCTATATCATATAGCTAAAATACATAGTTTACCAAATTGCTTTCTAAAAATCTGTATCCATTCATTCCCACCAACAGATGTAAGGGTCTAAATAACATTCTTTAAGTCACTAAGTGATGAACAGGTATTTGCTCATACCTAACCTTGGAGCATCTACAAATCATGTATTTTTGAAATTGAATCTCATTTTTGAAACATCTGAGATGGTTTGCAGTCTCTACAGATAGCTCAAATACTTCACGGGCAAAAAAGATCTTCAAGCAACACCAAGTACCTTAGAATTTTTCTCATTTACTCATGCACTTACTGAGACTCAAATATGGGCATTTGTACGAGGTGGAGATACAAAGTTAGGTACAACATGGTTCATCACCATCAAAAAGTTCATAGTCTAGTGGTAGGCTCAAAAAGGTACATGCTTTAAAAGCAAGATGTCTTAGTAGCTCAGAGGAGGATCCAGGGAACAGTTCTGTCCAGGGCGGTTGGAGTAGCCTTTACATAAAATTACAATTGCTTTGTGTTTTTAATATTTAATCAAATGGATCCTAGAGAGAAGGATTAGGTGTGGTAGGTACAATAGTTGGTTGGAGACACTAGCATTATATTGAAAGGTGAAATGTCATAAAAGTCTGTAGCATGGTCGATTGATGCCAACTTTGTGAGCTTGAGTATGGCTACTCTGTCTTTGTAATGAATTGGGAAGAATGAGTCAAGCTTTACACTATTCAACAGGTCTATTGAAAGTTAATAAAAACACACCTTACTTTTCTTTGATGGTCCATTTTCTAGGATTTTCCCTTAAGTTTGAGATGAAGTACTCATTTTCTGCCTCTTAACTTCTTTCACATTAAAAAGATGAAATAAGAACTCATAAATGTATTTTTTTTACTCTTAAAGTATAAAGGTTTTGAAGAACTTATATGAAATAGATAAGTTTATGCTGTGTTTAATCCAGCTTATAGACCAGTTTAATAATCTCTTTAATAAAATTTTTCTGAAGACTCAAAGTGTTAATACTAGTTAAATATTTTAAAGTGTTAAATATTTAGAGACAGCCTAATAGAAAAGCCTTAGTTTGATTCTTATGATTCAAGTTGATATTTGACTTTAAATAACATGAGTGGATATTTAAATTCTGTGAATCAAAGATCTTGAAGTGTTTGTGGTCTTGTCCTATCAACACTAAGTTAGAGGTAGACGCAAATAGAACCCGAGGTCAGATGAAAGCTAAAAGTTGGGACTCACCTTGGGATCAAATGAATTTTTTAAATCGGACTCCTTGAAATTTAGCCACTCCATAATGAAAATCTATCACAATATGATTAGCTTTTAAGGTTCATTAAAGCCTTCTAATACTAGTGATTAAAAGAAAATCAATTACACCCACAATGCATAAACCAAAGAATCTAATATTCCTTCAAATCATGGATTTTCTAACTCCTTGACTTGACTACCTCTTCAAGGTAATTTTACAGTGAACTAATTACAGCCTGTGAACTCCAGCTACCATATATCAGAAAGTGGGCTGAAAAAGCAGAAATTAAACACAAGATCCTAGCCATTTATCCTCTCGATTTAACAACAGGAGAGTGTAAGCACAGGTTCAGTAAAATGAGCATTCAGTCTTTGTTAAGTCATTTCCCATTGTTATATGAAAGAGAGCAATTCCAATTATTTCTTTGAGGAAAGCACTAGAAAAATCTTAAGAATACTTGTTTGCTAAAAATAAAATCATCAGACTTAAGGGAGGAAAAATAGTGTATCCATCCCCTAGATTGTCTGTTCACTTTAAAATTCTGTTACCCCCTAAAGAGGAAACTTGAACAGAATTGAAATCTTTCATGTTTCTGTCTTGCCTTAACTTGTTTCCCATGATGTTCTTATTCTGTGTTATTTTTAGCTGGCAGTTAATAATGCAGATTCCTCAGCTAGGAAAATTCAAATTTAATCTAAAACGGACAGGCTTTAAGATAAACATTGAAATATTTAAATATCTATTATCTAAATATCTACCTGGTAAAAGAAAGTGCTTCCCTATGGGACAGTTTCTGGATTCTTCAGTTCAGAATTTAACTTATTTTTGAACAAACATGTTGAACTTCGCTAGTGGAAATTTGCCATTTGGTTTCTTAAATCAGTTACAGTTTAAGGCATTGATTCATGAATCATTCCAAGAAGGAAGCCTGAATTACCAGTGTATGACAGCTAGAGGTGGGTTTTCAGCGGAAATGGAACCATGGCTTGTTTATCTTGGAGAGCATTCTTGTCATAATTTTTACTGTGCACATATATTTCGTGGGCACTTTTGTCTGTTTTTCCTATCCTCCGGTAGAATAAACGAAAAAAAAATTTAAAAAAACAGAGAGAGAGGATAAGAAAAAGACACTATTTGATGGTCCTGGTAAAGTTATTAACGGATTCAAGTCCCCTCTATCCCGAGGTGCCGACACCCTTTCCTTCAGTACAGGGGACAGCACAGAATATATGATGTGTTCTGTGAGCAGGAAGGGAAGACGGGGCTCACCATAATGTTACACCATCACCCACTGCATACCAACCAGCTCTTTTCCAGCTACCTGTGAAATAGACTGGCCTCGCCTGCTTGAACAGATGCTGAGGAGTGTGACCGTGCCACAATCGTGCCACTGGACAAGGCGCAGGGACATGCCAACAAACGCATTTCTGTAGGTCCAGCTCCAAAGATGGGATGATGGGGGAGAGTCAGAATGCCCAGAGCAAGCGATGCCTCACCTCCCACTCAGAGGCAAAGGATTAGAGGAAACCACAAGCTCTGAGACTGATAAAAGATAGCTCTTTGCTGGATGATATAATACATCTGCTAGCCTGGTTTCCAAGATAGTTAAAACCAGAAGGACTACTGACAGAATAGTCTGCGGGACTGGGAGGGGATTGTGGCAGGTTGTTTGAATCACTTTGCCTTCGTGAAGGTCTGGGTGGCTTCCCACACTGGAGTGGGAGAATGTCCAAATGAAGGTAGAAATGACTTTTCTCACTTGAAAAATAAGAGGGTGTCAGAATGGACTAAGGAAATGTATAAAGGCTATACGGTGGGAAAATATACTGGCTTAATTGTCTGAAGGGCCAAGATTCAAATCCTATTTTTGGCATGAGGGTAGTTATTGAACGTTTCTGAGTCTGTAAAATGGGGATGCTTGTAACAAGGGCTTTATAAGAACATTAGAGGTCTAATGAACAGCCAAAATAGCTCAGTTGGGAGAG
>CM052798.1:130011545-130156443 GCA_028533885.1 Nasua narica | reverse complement strand
GACATTTCAGTAAAGAGGATATCCATATGGCCAACAGACACATGAAAAAATGCTCAACATCACTCGGCATCAGAGAAATACAAATCAAAACCACAGTGAGATACCACCTCACACCAGTCAGAATGGCTAAAATTAGCAAGTCAGGGAACGACAGATGTTGGCGAGGATGCGGAGAAAGGGGAACCCTCCTACACTGTTGATGGGAATGCAAGCTGGTACAACCACTCTGGAAAACTGTATGGAGGTTCCTCAAAATATTGAAAATAGAGCTACCCTACGACCCAGCAATCGCACTACTGGGTATTTACCCTCAAGATACAAATGTAGTGATCCGAAGGGTCACATGCACCCGAATGTTTATAGCAGCAATATTTTATTTCATTTTTTTAAACAAATCATTAAAGCATAATTTCCAAAAAAACCCACAGAAAACAAAATTTCGTTATAACCTTATTATTTTGATCAAGATTTAAAAAAATGTTTTTTTAAGACTATTGCTACCAAATGTTTTGTACTTTGGGGACCTAATTTATAAATGCATTATTTACTTGGTTTCTGTACTTGCTTATATGTATAGATAGAATCAATACCAAATTTACTTATTGCAAGCTTTGTAGGTTCCAGCAAGACTTAATTCCTATATGGATTTTTCTTCATCGCCAGATGTATTTTCATTTTCAAAAGGTTTACCACACAAAACAGAGACTATACATTTACTTGGGCCAATATTATTTTTCTATTTTAAGGAAACTGCTTCCATTTTTCTTTTATTTCAAGTTTTGTGACAGCTCAGAATTTTCCTGTTCAATTGAAATAAAGAGTAGTTGTCACCTCAGTTTAAAACCCACTGAAGTCACCCACCCACTGCTCCACCAGTGTTCACGATCTGGGGGAGAATGACAAACCCTCAATCTCAGAGTCACTCGCCATATTTGAATTCTTTTTTTTTTTTTAAAGATTTTATTATTTATTTGACAGAGAGAGATCACAAGCAGGCAGAGAGACAGGCAGAGAGAGAAGGGGAAGCAGATTCCCTGCTGAGCAGAGAGCCCAATGTGGGGCTGGATCCCAGGACCCTGAGATCATGACCTGAGCTGAAGACAGATGCTTAACCCACTGAGCCACCCAGGTGCCCCGCCATATTTGAATTCTTCAACAGATTCTCCTAAGGAAACGTTGTACACCATTGCACGTTTGTTCCCACTTCATTTCCAGGAACGACTCGATTTTTTTACACGAAGGAAAAGCATTTTGTGAGACAATGCATAGAAACGCATAGAAACATGTATGGCTAGTAAGCACTCAATAAATATTAGCTATTGTCATCGTTAAATGAGACTAACCCTCTCAGATATTCCAATTCCATGGTCGATTCTCTCGCCGGTAATTTATTACATCATACTTTTAAACATATGTTTTGAAACCAGGGTGTATTAGTTACCAAGTATATAATGCGTTGCTGTTTTTCTCCCTATGTGTTTAGAAAATTCCTGCATTGCATCATGACCCACAGCAATACATGCACATATCACAAGGAAGGAATGGCACACAGCAGTGTGTCCTACTGAGGTCTTTTCGCTGTGTCTTTTCCGAAGGCATAGAGAGGAATGGCAGGGATGAAGGAAACAGCCTCGATCCTTGATTGGCTCACACAAAGCTTGTGGACCTAGAACCAAAGTCCTTTTAAATCTTTGAGTCTTCACATCACCCTCAGTGCAGTGGCCTTTCTCCTAGAACTTTATACTAAACAGGCTTTCCCACACCTAGTGAGACTGTTCTTCTAAACTATGGTCTCTCAACCACTACTATACCATTGTGATCTGGATAATTCCTTGTTGTAGGGGATCTGTTATGCGAATTGTAAGATGTTTAGCAGGGGTATCCTGGACCTCTACCTACTAGCCACCCATAGTACCTCCCTGTGCCTCCAAGTTGTGAAAACCAAAAATGTCTCCATAAACTGCCAAATGTCCTCTGAAGGGCAAAGTCACCCTTAGTTGAAAACCACTGAACCTGGATTGGGACTTGAGCATATTCCACCCATCAGTGTTTCTGCTTATGACTCTGATTCACAGTATATTTCGTTAGAACAACAACCCATCATTGAGTTTACTTAAATTGATAAGCCATTTTCATTCCCAAATCACTCTCTTATCTGGCCCTCCTTTAATTCAGGCGTTCATTTATTATTCTTCGCTTTAAAAAATTACTGAGAGCTAGCACTGGGTGGACTGTCTTAATTCAAGCCCTTATGCATCTTCCCTGCCCTCATTGCCGTGTGTCCTTACTGTCCCCTCTGCCTTTCCCCAGCCCCCATCTGGTCCCTAGAATCATGTCCCCAACCCAGTGGATCAAATGACCTCACTCAGACCCAAATTTGGTCTTACTTCCAGTCTTTTTAAAATCCTACGCTAGTTCCCTTCAAAGTGCAAACCCTTTGCCATCCAAACACTTGAGCTCAGCACGCAAACATTTATGATCTGGCAAACCTGACAACGTGATACTCTTTATACACACTAAACACGAGTCTTCAGGTGTACGTGATCTAAATGTCCATGCTTTGGCATATGTACCCACAGTGCTCTTTAACTTAATAATGACTTGAATGAATTCTGATTGCTTCTTCAATGGTGCACTCTGCTGTCCTTTATTCTGGAAAGTTTCCTTTATGCCCTGGGCAACATCAGAGAGTTTCCCCATTCCATTCTCCAAAGAGAACATACTACAGCCTTTATCATAGACTATTGTATTTGTTTACATTTCTCTCTCTGCTGGAATGTGAGTTCTGTCAAGGTACCGGTCAAATCGGCTTACCTTTGTAGACTCATTATCAAACAGGACATGGTTCAAAATTAGTGTACAAGATAAAAATAAAATAAAAATTAATTGAATTTAAAAAACTGTGAAATCCACTCAAATTAATTTCCTCCTATTGTATTATTCTGCTTATTTCTTTCATATCACTTACCATCACAGTAACTTTTATCCTCATTTTATTTATCTGTTTATTTACCCATTTACTGTCTACTTTCACCCTTCACCACCACTAAGATTCTAGTTAATACCGGGGCAAAGAACATTTTCTATCATCTTGGATGCCGTGTACCAGCACCTACAATGCGCTGGGAAGATAGCAATAACTCGATATTTATTTTTTTGTTTGTTGCTGAATGAGTATAAAGGGTAGACCGAAAAGCAGTAGCTGATTAAGGAAACCGAGAATGAGTGTTCACAGATGCAGGAAGAGAAGTGAGAGAATGTATTCAAATAAGAAATACTGTATTTTACTAATGTGTCATATTTTACTTGAAAAATAGATACACATATTTTGAGAAAGCATGCCACAATGACAATAAACCTGAACTTAGAAAAAATGAAAAGGGCTTCCCGTTTTTTTCTGCTACCTATAGGAAACAGACTTGGCAGCTGCTGTTACAAATGAAAAGAAAAATTGTCACACACAAGGTTCATGTTCTCATGATTGATGGACATTTCCTTTTGAAAATATGCCTATTTATAATCACAAATAAAATTCCTGTTGTCTCATGAACAACAGACCATGAGTCTTATGGATTTGCCTCCAAGAGTTAAATAACCGCCTAATTCCATTTGACAGTAAGGATAAAGCTACTGTTCTACTGTGATAGATAATCCCCTGCATGGGGTGGTGGGACTGGGGGAGCAACAAGGAGGCAGGAGAGAGGGGACATCCATCTTGCTAAGCGATTTATGAATTGAACCCTAAATCCTTAATGTACTAGATAGTGAGTCAGTGTGCTAATGCATACTTGATTGAATTTGGTTTAAAATGCTAAGTTAAAGTGTGCAGGTGTTTTGAGCAGGTGCACGGCATTCTGCTAATAAACAGAAGCCATTAAACCTGAGGCAAGACTTATTTTGCTGCATTATAGAAATTTCACAGACCTATAGAAAGTACATGAAATATTGCTTTAGGGAGGGCTATTCATTCAGTATCTCTTCAAACCTGTAAATCAAGAAAACAATGTGCTAGTTCAGATTTGTGCTATGAGGTTTTTCTTTCTTAAACGTTTAAAATGAAATATAATGATCATTCCCCCTCTAATAGAGTATCATTGTATTTACATAAGTGGGTCTGAAAAATGCTGTACTTGAAACCTCAAAAAATATGTGTATGTATGGAAATCATATCATGCTGTATTTTTTCGGAAACACTTAGGAGCACAGTTGGAGTCCCAGTGTCATAATGAAAAATTGCTGTTAATTTTCAGCTTATGGATGTGAAGAGCTGGGAGCTGAGACTGCACTGGGAATTCACTTGTGCAAAGTACAGAGATCCATTATTTAGGGTGCTCGATTTGATGTAACCTTGCTTTTCCAGAAAGAGGACCAACTGGCAAAGGAATGTTTCACTTTGGGAGTGGCAGCTTTCTACGGGAAATAATTCCATACGAGAGATGCATGTGAAGAAATCTGGCATATTTTCTATCTTGCCCCAAACAGGTTTGAATAAGATGTCATTCGGTAACTTTCACACAAAATGGCTTAGTTTGGATATCTACCCTTATGGTGTTTATTAAAATATCACTGCAGGAGCAATAGCAAGTTTCATTATTTACTGTCCATCATAGAGCTACTTCATGCTACGGATTAGGCACTAGAATTTATTACTTAAATGGTATTGCTATTTATTTATTTATCGTTATAAGACTTCTTTGGTTCCTATAGTTCATGCCATAATATATTGTATGTAAACCAGAACATGATAGAATGTGTTTGATGTGGTCTATGGTAGAAGTTAATATACTATGTTTATCTAATATATTTTTTGGTGTTAGATTTTATGAGATGGAGAATTATTGATTCACAGTATAGAAGTGCTTTTCCTGTTTACTAATAAAAATCTCTTTGCTCTTGGGTGTGCCTGAGCTGTATCGGAAAACAGTTAATTCAGTTGCAATCTAAACAAGATTTCTAAGTCAGTTTTATAATGCCCCCTCTTTTGTACTTTTAAGACTGAAACAAAATTTTGTCCTATTCTTTTCTCTTTTTTAAAGATTTTATTTAGTTTCGGAGATAGAGAGCACAGAGGGGAGGAGGGGTAGAGGTAGAGGGAGAAGCGGGGCTCGAGCCCAAGACCCCAAGATCATGACCTGAGCTGAAGGCAGACACTTAACCGGCTGAGTCACCCAGGCGCCCCTCTGTTCTTTTCTTATCCGCCTGAGGTAATCCATAAATGAAGAGGCAACACAGTGTTGGTTCACTAAATCAAGGACTATATTCTACACTTCCTAATGAAACAAAATGGATGCCAAATTCTAGACTTTGGGAAATATTATTAAACATTTCAAATTTTATCGCACATTAAAACCATCCCATCTAAACATTGTCATATTAATAATTTTCCAGCTTTACTGAGATATTATTGTAATAAATGTCAACTTAAGGTTTGCAATATAGTGATTTTGCATACACGTATATAATGCAAAATTATCACCACAATAAAGTCAGCTAACATCTCTATCCCCTCATACAACCACCTTTTTCTTTTTTTGTGGCAATGACATTTAAGAACTAATCTCTTAACTTTCAAATAGAGTACAACGTTATGGTTACCATACTTTACATTTCCAGAACTTCTTCATCTTATAGCTGGAAGTTTGTACCCTTTGACCAACATCTTCCCATTTCCCGACCCTCCTGCTCCTGGCAACTGCCCCTCTATTTCTATGAGTTCAACATTTTTAGATTCCATATATAGGTGAGAATATATAGTATTTGTCTTTCTCTATCTGACATACTTTACCCAGTATGATGCCCTCATTCTTTTGCATGTGAATATCCAGTTTTCCTAACATAATTTATTGAAGATGCTGTCCTTTCTTCATTGGGTGTTCCTGGATCCCTTGTCAAATATCGGTTATATATCATAGATTTTTTTTTATGGACCGTAAATTCTTTTCCATTGGTCTATGTTTGTTTTTATGCCAACACCATACTGTTTTGGTTACTATCACTTTTCAATAAAGTCTGAAATCAAGAGATATGATGTCTCCCCTTTTATTCTTCTTTTTCAGGATTACTTTGGCTATTCAGGGTCCTTGGGGGCCATACAAATTTTAAGATTGTTTTTTCGATTTCTATGAAAAATGACATTGAAATTTTTATAGGGCTTGTACTGAATTTATAGATGGCCTTGGGTAGTATGGACATTTAAACAATATTTGTCTAATTCATGAACACGGGATATCTTTCAATTTATTTGTGTCTTCCTCAGTTTCTTTTATGAATATCAGTTTTCAGTGTATGGATCTTTCTCCCCCCCTTTGTTAAATTTATTCCTAAGTAATTTTATTATTTTTGATGTTATTCTAAGTAGAATTATTGTAAATAGAACTATTAGACAATTTTACTTTTTTTTATTCGGATACTTTTTTTTCCTTGTCTAATTGCTCTGGCTAAGATGTTCAGTACTATGTTGAATAGGAGTGGTGAGAGCACACACCCTTGTCTTGTTCTGGATCTTAGGAAAAGCTTTAAACCTTTCATCATTGAGTATGGTATTAGCTGTGGGCTTTCTTCTATAGACTTTATTTTATCTAGGTACCTTCCTTAGCCAGTTATTGAGAGTATTTATCATTAATAGATGTTAAATTTTGCCAAATGCTTTTCTTGCATCTATTGAGATGATCATAACATGTTAACCTTTTATTCTATTAATGTGATGTATCACATTTGTTGATTTACATATATTGAACTATTCTTGCATCCCAGAGATTAATCCCATTGAGCATGGTGTATGATCCTTTTAATGTGCTTTTGAATTCTGTTTTGTGCTGTTGAATACTAATTTTTTTTTTAGAACTTTTACATCAATATTCATCAGGAATGTTGGCCTATAGTTTTTTATTTTGTTTTGTTTGTGTATTTTTCTGGGGGGGTTCTTTATTTGGCTTTTGTAGCAGAGTAAAGCTGGTCTTGTTTTTGTTGTTGTTGTTATTTTAAGATTTTATTTATTTATTTAACAGAGAGAGATTACAAGTAGGCAGAGAGGCAGGCAGAGAGAGAGGCGGAGCCAGCTCCCCGCTGAGCAGAGAGCTAGATGTGGGCTGCTCCCAGGACCCTGAGCTCATGATCCAAGCCAAAGGAAGAGGCTTAACCCACTGAGCCCCCCACGTGCTCCTAAAGCTGGTCTTGCAAAATAAATTTGGGAGTATACCATCCTTTCCAATATTTTGGAAGAGTTTTAGAAGGCTAAGAATTTATTCTTTAAATGTTTGGTAGAATCCACTCGTGAAACTACCTGGTCCTGGGCTTTACTTTGTTCAGAGATTTTTGATTATTGATTCAATCTCCAAAATCATTGATCTGTTCACATTTTCTATTTCTTCAGGACTCAGTATTGGTGGGTTGTTATTTTTAGAAATTTAGCCATTTCTTCTAGGATATCTAATTTCATAATTATTCATAATGGTCTCTTATCTTTTGTATTATGTGGAGTCAGTCATAAACTCTCCTTTTTCACTTCTGATTTTATTTGTGTCCTTTGTGTTTTTTCTCTATGAGTTCAGCTAAAGGTCTGTCAGTTTTATCTTTTCAAAAACAACTCTTAGCTTTGTTGATCTTTTCTGTTTTCCTATTCTCCGTTTCATTTCTTTTTGCTTTGATCTTTGTTCTCTCTTCCTTCTGCTAACTTTGGTTTTTTTCATTTTTGTTTTTCTAGTTTCTTGGTGTAAATTTAGTTTTTTTTATTTGAGATCTTTATTTTTTCTTCATGTGGGCATTTATGACTAAAAACATCCCTCTTAGAACTGCTTGTGCTGCATCCTATATATTTTTGTATGTCATGTTTCCATTTTCATTTGACTTAAGATTAAAAAATATTTTTTGTTTCTTCTTTGACCCATTTGTTGTTCAGGAGTATGTTGTTTAATTTCCACGAACTTGTGAATTTTCAGTTTAACTCTTATTATTGATTTCTAGTTCTATATCACTGTGTTTGGAAAAGATATTTGGCATGCCTTTAATCTTCTCGCATTTGTTAAGACTTATTTTGTGACCTAACATTATGATCTATCCTGAATAATGTTATATACTATAGTATTGGAATATTCTGAATTTGACCTTAAACTGAACTTCAGTAATATGTTTTATATTTTCATATTATTAACTGTTGTCTTTTTAATTATGCTTGGAGAACTCCTGTTAGCATTTCTGGTAAGGAAGGTATAGTGGTGTTGAACCTCCACTTTTGTTTGCTTTTGAAAGTCTTTATTTCCCTTTTATATTTGAAAGAGAGCTTTGATATGTAAAGTATTCTTGGTTGGCTTTTGTTTTATTTCAGCATTTTGAGTATATAATTCTACTCTCTCCTGGACTACAAGATTTCTGAGAAATTCTCTGATGGCCTATTCAGGTTCTTATATGTGAAAATTTTTTTCTCTTACAGCTTTTAAAATTCTTTCCTTGTCTTTTATTTTGGAAAGTTTTATTTTAATATGTCTTGGATAAGATGGCTTTGGGTTGAAATTTTGGGATGACTTATTACCTTAATGAATCTGAGTGTCCAGATCTCTCCCCAGATGAGGGAGCTTTTCAGACATTAGTTCATTAAATAAGCTTTCTGCCTCTTTCTCTCTTTCTTCTTGTAGGCCTCTAATAACACATAGATTTTTCTCCTAATGGTATCACATCTTTCACATAAGTCTCTTCACTTGTTTTCATTGTTTTTTCTTTTCAGTCCTCTAAGTGGATGATTTCAAATGACCTGTCTTCTAGTTCACTAATTCTTTCCTTTGTTCATTTGAGTCTTCTCTTGAAGATCTCTATCGAACTCTTTAATTCATTCATTGTATTCTTCAACTTTAGAATTTATATCTGGATTTTCTTTTTAAATGGTTTCTATTTCTTTGTTAAACTTCTCATTTTGCTCATACATTGCTTTCCTAATTCCATTTAATTGTCTGTGTTTTCTTGTAGTTCACTGAATTTCTTTAAGAGTATCATTCTAATTCTTTGTCAGATAGCTCATGGTTTCCATTCTGTTAGGCCACTGAAGCTTTATTAGCTTCTTTGGTGGTGTTAAATTTCCTTCATTATTTGTAATTATTAAGATCTTGTGTTTGTGTCTTTGCATTTGAGAAAGTAGGCACCTCTTTCAGTCTTTATAGAGACAGCAATTGCCATAGTAGTATTGCTTATTGGAAGAGAGTAGAAACTACCTTCTTCTTTCAACTTGTAAACATTCTTGTTGAAACCCAGAGAAGCGCTTGTTCTTAACTTGCACAGGGGCTTTTTAATCTTTCTACACTGGACTACTTCCATGTAGGAGCTTTGTATGCATATTGATCTGATTAGGAAATCTGAATACAAGTACTTGGCACATAAGTAGATATTTGGGGTTTCTCAGAAAGTTAGTTTTTAATTGTAATAAGAATCACATTGTCTTAATCCATAAACATTAAGATTTTCTGGTAAAAAGGAGAATTAGCTTAGAAAGCAAATTCGCCCTTTTTGGGTTATTACAATTTATAAATTGGCTTTGATATTTTATCCCCCTCAAATTTCCGAATAGCTTTCCTTACCTCATTGCATAAATGTAGATTTGATTGATAATAGCTGATTGCCAAACTCCTGTCTTGTCCTTAAGGCTGGGGCATTATTTGGGGAAATCATTGCTCTGCATAATAATCTTGTGTCTGGCAATTGGGCAGCAAACTATTTCTTTCATCTAATTTGGTTTCTTGTGGTACATCTTAGAAATTTTGTTCTTGTTGGTTCTCTGGTGATGGAGAAGGGGAGAAAGGGCACTTTGTGTTAAAGATCTTGATCTTGATGGATTTGGAATTCATTAAACATGTCACAAAGTGCTAAGGGTAGAATTTTGTGCATGTTTGGTTTTCTTTTTAGTTTCTTTGGTCCTTTCATTCATGCAGTACTTTTTAGTGATTTAAAGCCTTAGAATAATTTTGCACTAAATGAATTGTTGTCCTGTTGAAAGCCTGCTTATCCTACCTTTGTTTATTTTTTCATAATAGAAAACCATCCAGTACACTAGTAGCTTTTTTTTTTGGCTTACTTTTCACTCTGTGGTTTTAGGGACTAAACTTGCTATAAGATATGTAACTCAAAAGTCTTTTTTTTTTTCCAAAGGTCTTTGTTCATCAGTTTTCCATCTTTTTTCTGGTATTCCTATAACAGGTGATCTAGTCACCCAAGTTCACAATCACTCGAAGATGCTTAAATGCAGTATTTGACCAGTTATCATTTGAGAAATATGACACCATTTTTTTAAACATCAGTTTGCAGTGAAGTTCAGTATCCAAAACCAGAATTAGTGGTCTTCACTAAGGAATCAGCTGTTTATAAAATTCTTCAGTGTTTACATCCCAAATATAACCTCACTTTTGAACATGATCATTCTCAGATGCACATAATTTGAAATCCACTGTACCTACCTTAGTGGTATTCTTAATGTAGTAAGTAAGTAAACTTCAGTGTACATCAGAATCACCTGGAGCACTTATTAAATACAGATTGCAGGGCCCCATGTAAGAGTTTCTGTTTCAGTAGATGAGGTGATGAGCTGGTACTTATAACAATTTTGCAGGTGATGCTGATGTTGTTTTCAGTTGGGGACTGTACTCTGAGAGCTACTCTTGAGTACTACTCCCATAGAAAGCCTTAAAGTGATTTGAAGGGTTAATGCAACAACCAAAGGTGTTTCCTCTGGAAAGAATTCCTTGATTATTCCAAGAAAGTATTCAGTCTTCTTTCCCATTAGTTCCAGAGCCAGCACTTACACAGGGCTTTGCAACTTTTTCTTTGCTTCTCTTTTTCCCTAATTTGACTTATATTCCTTGAGGACAAGAACTATTTTTTGTTCACCATAATATTCTCAAGATACATTGAATTTCAACAGAGTATAATGTGTAACGGGTTTATTGATATATTAAAGGAATATAAAATGAGGGCAGATTTTTCTCTTCCACTTTGCTTAGACAACATTTCACCATTTGGTATTGTCATTTGAATGTTAGAATGATCTTAGAAAGTATGATATGGAGCCAGAAAAGTAAAAGGAAAAATGCTAAATCAAATCTGATGTCACTTAATATCTTAAAAGAGCCAAAGAAATTTAAAAAATTAAAAACCTGCAGTAATTTCAGGGTGGATTGCCAGCTTCTTTAAATAAAAAGAATTTAACAAAATGCAAATTTACTAGAGACCCAAAGCCAGAGACCTCTTCATTTGCAGCTCAGTCTGTCTTTCGGGATCTTGAGGATAATATCCTCAGACATCTGTATCCCCAGCTCTCACATTGGCCACAATCTCTGGTTGAAAAACAAGGCCAACGGAGAAGGCAACTTTAAGAATTTGTCTGGAAAGGGAATTCCAAATTATTTAGAATGACACAATTGGTTTCCTGAGTGAAGTTTTTTAACCCTGGAGAAAATATAGAATTAAATGGAGAAATGATGAACCAAATCAAACTCATAAG
This sequence comes from Nasua narica, assembly GCA_028533885.1. NCBI lineage: Eukaryota > Metazoa > Chordata > Mammalia > Carnivora > Procyonidae > Nasua > Nasua narica. The sequence continues at coordinate 130,144,964 of CM052798.1, read as the reverse complement.
CTAAATATTTTGTAATAAGAAGTGATCTATGTATTTTTATAACCTAAGAACTTGTAACACTTAAGAAAATTTAGCCTAGTGAATTTTTTTTATAAAAGATTTTATTTATATAGTTGACAGAGAGAGACATAGCAAGAGAGGGAACATAAGCAAGGAAGCGGAAGAGGGAGATTCAGGCTTCCTGCTGAGCAGGGAGCCCAATGCAGGGCTCGATCCCAGGACCCTGGGATCATGACCTGAGCCAAAGGTAGATAGACACTTAACGACTGAACCATCCAGGTGCCCTAGCCTATTGAATTTTCTAACAGATTTAAATTTAAGCACATGATTGAAGATTTTTGGTTGCTGTTTTTATTTGAAAGTTATGAGAGTCTTTACATTAAAGAGTACTGGAACATTTAAGATAACTTAAGACTCACCACATCCATAAATTTAATGTATTAGTTCTACAAGCATTATTTAGCTACTCAGGTAGATTTTATTTGTTAATCAATAAATGTGAAATACTTAACAAGGAAATTTTAAAAATGAATTTATTAAGTCAGCTCAAAATGTCTAAATAAAGTGAATGAGTCAAGTTGAAAAGCCTTCCTCACACTGATTATTAAAATATCATAACATGACATAGTTTGCATCCTGTCTAAAACCTCGCTTTGGAACATGGTCATTTTTCAAAATTGGAGATCAGCCTTAACTACCTTAGTGTTATTCTAATGCAGTAGTTCTTAAATTTTATTATATAATGTGAATTTAACAGGTTAAGGAAGAACTAGGCTTAGAATTTATACTTTTAATTCATTTAATATGAATTTTAAAAACTGAAATAATTAGTGAAAACTTTTTGTTGTGAGTCACTTGTTAAAAAGAGCAAACAACTCATGCTTCTAGAAGGACAGCTACTTACAGTTGCACAGGTGTAGCTGCATAGAGTGTCTCTAATATAGGAATTGGCTGGGTCCACTGAAGAATTGTTTGGGAACATTTCTAACTTTTGGCCATTGGATGACTGATCTAAAGAAGAGTCAGAGTTAATTGTATTGACCAAGAAAACACTGACATCAAGTTCACTTTGGTCCTTGCCAATCAGAAGCTAGACTATGTCTCTTAAAGAGGCTTGGAAAACTTTCCCACATTTCTGCCATGTCTTTAATTCTTTGCTTAATTTTTTTTTAAATGTACTCACTGAAGAGCAAGTCACTAAACACAATGTACTCATTCTTTGAAAGACAGCTATACTTACATAGTAAACTTTTCAAGTACATGCTAAGTGTCCACTTCATGAAATCTAGACCAATATGACTGATTTTCAGGATCTTTTATAAGCCATCTCAACCACTTATATGCTTTCTTGATTCCACTACCAAATATCACCAAGAGACTCATGTGAACTTTCTCACTTTTCCAAGGGCACATTTATTTATTCCTTCATCTGTGCTTTTGTTTCTATTACTCTTCTATCTTTGAAATCCTTGACATATTAAATATGTTTATTGTAATTTCACTGAATTCCCATGTCCTCTATGAAAACTTCCCTGATTCCCTGGCTCTCAATGAATTCCTGCGTCTCCGTGATATTCTAAAACATTTATCTCTATGCCATGCATTTCCGCACTAATGTGCATTTTGTAAATATTTTACCATCACTGTATAGGCTGCAGTGGTATAATATTTATCAAGGACGTTTATTAATCCCTGAAATACCGTTTTACCTCCTCCTCAAATAATACATACACACACTTATAAACTAGACCTTGGACTCCAACACCATAGAGAAGTGAGGCACAGACAAATGCAAAGGAAGACAAATGAAATCAACCGTCATCTTTCTAGGACACAAAGTCCAAATTGTTGTATAAGCAATGGGTTTGGAGAGAAAAGAATTTTCATAATGAGTGTTATTTTTACTATGGCATAGAGAGGAAAAAACTAAGCTAAACTAAACTCTAGTTCTCTCTGGTCTTGGTGGGGAGAGGAGAAAGAGAGAGGAGAAGAGATGTCTAGGAAGCATGAAAGGAGCTGAAAGACCATATCTGGGGTTTTACTATCATGACCAAGGGATAGAGTGTGGGCACCAGTGAGTGGAGGCTTACAGAGGGCAGCCATATCACCAGAATTCAGATGTGGGGAATGGCCATACTAACCTACGATCATACCAACCTGTGATTTCCTTGTTCTCCATTCCACGATGCTGGTTAAAAAAAAAAATGCTAAATATTGTAAAGTAATCTTAAAAGGAAGAGTTGTAAAATATCATAAAATAAAAAAAAATCATAAAGCGATTCTAACACTTAGTGAAGGAGGCTATACAGAGGAGGAAAAATCCTTCAGTGACTTAAATAAGAAATTTTAGAATTGACTACATTAAGTTTTTAGGAGGAAGAAAAGACACAAATTAGATTGAGTTATAGAAAATACACAGATTACATTCCATTGCACACCTGAGTTAATGGATGGATTGAAAATCAATGTTCTCTCAACAAAAATATCTTCAGTATTGATGATATTCATTATATGATGGCAAGTACCCCCCTAACTTTGTTCACCAAGTGTTGTCCAGATAATTCTGAGAGTTTCCTAGGGTTGGGCTACACACTTGCTATCCCTGCCCTCCAGCTGTCTCATCATGTAGCTCTCTGAAGTTAATGACCCTCCTGGTGAGCATAGGTGTTTTATCGGTGATAGCAGCTGTGGGGAGGGGACACCATCTTTTCAGTCTCAAATCTAATTAATTAGGCCTATCTCTAGTTCAGTGGAGGCTTACAGAGGGCAGCCATATCACCAGAATTCAGATGTGGGGAATGGCCATACTAACCTACGATCATACCAACCTGAGATTTCCTTGTTTCAGTCTCAAATCTAATTAATTAGGCCTATCTCTAGTTCATGTCCATGGAGGCATAGCACTACTGGATTAACAGGATTTTATTGGCACTAGAGGGTGATGGAAAAACAAAACTAAGAGTTCACAGTGTCACAGGTATTTGGCTTCATCACCTTGTCATTTTCTTGCCTCTATCCTCCTCTGTTGCCTGTAAAATGGCTTCTCTCTTATCAAAGATGGCTACTAGTAGAGCTCAGAGGCATGTGCTTTCTGGTTCGCATCCGAGGAGAGGGATACCTTCTCTTTCTCTAACTACGAAACAAGTGTCCAGTGCAAGGCTCAGATTAGAGCAATTCAGATCATATGCCCTTCCCTGAACCAAACCCTGTAACTAGGAGAATACTGTGACTCATTGGGTTAGGCCTGGCTTATAAGCTCATTTTTGAATCAGTAACCTTTTTTTTTTTTTTTTAAGATTTTATTTATTTATTAGAGAGAAAGAGAGCATGAGCAGAGGGGAGGAGAAAGAGGGAGAGGAGAGGGAGAAGCAGACTCCCCACTGAGCGGGGAGCCTGATTCAGGGCTCAATCCCAGGACCTGAGATTATGACCTGATCCAAAGGCAGACTGCTAACCAACTGAGCCATGCAAGTGCCCCCTGAACCAGTAACTCTGAGAAGGTAGGGAGGCTGCCCCAATAGCCCAGGCCAGTCAGGACTCACACAGAGAGCTGAAGGAAAATCAGATCCATTTCCTCTAAAACACTGCTGTCCATGGAGACAGAAAGAAATGGAAGGTAACAGCAATTGCCCCCCTACTTGTCCTGGAATCTTATAGTGGACTCTGGCCCTGCCTGGCTCCCTGCCACACCTAGCCGTCTTCACATAACAAAGTCCGTTCACACTGTCGCCACCAAATCCGGAGCAGTTTATTCTATCTCTAGAGTTCAGGCGAGCCCGTACTGCTGACTACCTGTCTCAGAGAAAAGAAAGATTTTTTTAAATCTCATTATCAGGTCAAGTTTACCAAATTCTGTGAATTTACATGTGTTATTGGTGATACCTATTTCTTTCACAGGACATTTTACACTCCCTGAGATTAGCCTTGCTATGCAGAATACACATCAGCACCAAAGATACTGCTGCATTATTAAATCGTGGTCCATTTATTACTTATAATAAGATTTTAAAACTATGAAGAAGTCACACATGTATCTAGTTGTTTCATTTGTATCCGACTGGTTTTTTAGTCTTCTTAAAAGCTAAGTCTTCATTTTACTGGGTTTTTTTCTTTTTTTAATTTTATCATGACTGTAGCAATTTCACTAAGTTCAGCCTAATATATGTCTTTGTACAAAACAGTAACATTTGCAAAATGTCATGAGCTGTTTGAGGGCAGAAACTATGTGAAACTCGCCTTTGTATTTACAGGGCCCGGCACAACATTTGGAGCAGAATGGGACACTTAACTAATATTCCTTTGAATAAACAAATTAATGAATAAATGAGTAAATCCCAAAGATAGTTATTGATGATGTATCTAAAATCCACAATAAATAAGTTGATGTATTTGATATATCAAAGAGAGCATACATATTTCCCTAGGAGCCTGTGAGGCAGCCTCATTCCTGCCACTGAGATATTATGAAATTAAATACAGTTTAGGCAATGCTCCATTAAATCTGTTGACCAGAAAACTTAAGGTAGATCTTTGGTCAGTGTTTGTGTATATTTTACTTGGCTCTGACACATTAAGCACAAATTTGTCTTTGAATATATATTGTTTCTTTATATTCAAAAATCACAAAGTGTTTCTCCTTTGAATGAATTACATGCATTTGTATCAATCATTTTATGACCAGGGGTTACAATTTATGTCCCCTGGTAGGCCCAATCATTGTCTCTCCTTTCCTACCTCTTAGCTCCTTTTAATTACTTACTTCTTATTTCCAGAAAACAGATGTCTTTTTTAAAATTCGAAATTAGAACTTTCATTCTGCCAAACTGAAATTGTATTTGTGGCTCTTGTTTTTCTTTTACACATACATCCTCTTCCAAACTAAAACACTAATCTAAAATTTTGTAATAGCTTTAAAGTTATTCCTTTGTGGGCCTGATTAGTCACATTGAAATGAGTCATCTCATACATAGAATGGTGCACTATTAAACATATCCATGTGAATAATTATTAGTAAACAAGTATTCAGAATTTTAAAATAGAATATCATATGTTTACATTTATAAAATGATTTGAAATTTATAAAGCTCTTATACATATATTATTTTTTCAAGTCTTACAACAAATCTATTAAGTAAAGTAGATATTATTGTCTAATTTATTAGAGGATACAAATCTAACTCATGTGACCTGCCATGACCTTGTTAATTCTTCAGGAGCAGTTATTACTCTTAGTATTATCAGGGTCTAGAATATTGTCTGGCATAGCATAAGTTGATGACTAATAAATATTTTCCAAAATAAATTATTGGATGTTACCCAGGTAGAATAAGAAATTCATGCCAAACCTCCTAAATTTAATGTACATTCTATTATATCAGACCAACTCTATCATTTTTGCCTTTTTGAACTTTAAGAGTGGTACGTATCCAAAAAAAATGTTCCTTAAAATTAACTGCCCCTCTAGTTCATTCACCATTTGAGCACTGTGATGAAACATAGACACAGGATAAATTGATTCAGTTCAACTCCAGCGTTGAGCATCTATGGTATAGCAGCAATATATTAAGGGCCGGAAAGATAAAGATGAGTGAGAGGCCTCTGTCCTCAAGAAAATTGTAAACCAATAAATGAGGGAATAGATGTGATTTAGTTGTTAAGTACTATAATCAAAGTGTGTTGAGAGCACCTGGATGGCTCAATGGGTTAAAGCCTCTGCCTTCAGCTTGGGTCATGATCTTGGGGTCCTGGGATCAAGCCCGGGCATCGGGCATTGGGCTCTCTGCTCAGCGGGGAGCCTGCTTCCCCCTCTCTTTCTGCCTGCTTGTGATCTTTTTCTCTGTCAAATAAATAAATAAATAAATAAATAAATAAAATCTTTAAAAAACAAAAACAAAAACCAAGTGTGTTGAGTGAAGTAAATTATAGTAGATGGGACCACACTCAGCGTGAAATGAGTAACAGTAGTGTAGTTATCCACGTGGGCAAAGTAATGGTGCAATAACAAAGAGCACTCAACCTTCAGTGGGTTAAAACAGCAAACTCAGTTTCTTGTTTTTGCAACGTGACAAACACAGAGGTTCTGAATTCTTCACCTTGGTTTTCACTCCTGGATCCAAACTGATGAATCAGCCACCATTTTGAGCATTATTGGTTGCCTAGGCAGAAAGAGGGAGAGAGATCCAGAAGGCCTCGCATCAGCCATTAACTGCCGTTTCTGCTCATGCATCACTGGTGGGAAATAGTTACGTGGGCACACCCACTGATGGAAGGGCCAGAAAGTGCAATCCTAATTCCTGCATGGAAGGCAGAGAACTCTTTAACCAACCATGCTAATGATTACCACAAAGAGTAAAATAGGAATCAGAATAGTCTAAGCAGTATTTAATATACTGAAAGCACAGGTTCTAATCTTGCATGTGGCTCAATTAGTTAAATAAGAGCTATTTCTACATTGTAACCTCTCACCTATGGTATATTAAAAATGAAAGAAATTCACAAGCTCTCTATGCATATAGATGCCTGCGTATGAGCATTGAAGAAACTAGGGATCCCTAATCAGGCAGTCCCCCTGCTAGAACCTCTGTGTTTACAGTTCTCTTAGCTGAGAGTCCTTTTTACCCAATGCACTAAAGGACTCTGGTTATTTTTCAGTTCCAAGGCAGCAATAAATAAACACAGTAGCCCAGTTATTATTTAGAGCTGCCAGTTTTTACAGCCTCAAAGTTATAGTCAATAATCAGGGGATCTCCAAGGAAATAAGGAGCCAAAGTTTGGAGGGCAATACTCTAGCTCCTGTAGCAGTAATAGAACTCATGCATGAGGCAGGGCTATAACGATGGCACAGAGTGCAGTGCACGTGATCTCCATGACGCTGTTGGAGGGAAACACTTGATGCATTTTTGCTGATAATGATCAGAAGGAGAGGAGCCTGTGGAGTTTGTATAAGATGCAGACTCCCCAAATTATAGGATCTGTATTCTAACCAATAATAAATGTCAGATATTTTTATTGAATGGCATTACTGTCCAACACACCATAGCTCTAACAGTGGTTGAAATCTCTTTGTTTTATTTTTTCAAAAGCTGATAAATTGCCTGGTTGTTGAAAATGCTCTGGACTGCTAAAGAAATAAAAATTGAATCTAAAACCAGAAGCAGAAACTCATACACAATTGATTTATTTATTATGAAGGTGATTAGATTTATATAAGTGAAAAAAGATTATGTTGAATTCTTCCTCTTTCACCTAAAAATCTACTTTTCTAGACCTTCAAGGAGATAGCTTGAAGAGAGGCACATATCCAAAAAAATGTTATTTAAGATTAACCGTTGTCACTCTAGCTCATTCATCATTTCATCCATCTGCTTCTTGCACTGATAATTTTTCTAGACCTTAAATCTCACTGTTTATTCCCGAAGAAAAAGAAAGGGCTACTGGACTCTGCAGGGTACATGGACCCTGACTGCTTATTTTAATTCACTGTAATATGTAAGTGTACAAGCCTCTGACAGTTCTAAAACCCTGCAGTCTCCAGCATGTTGATTTTGCTACTCTATATATTTAATTTTCCTTTAAAAACGTATCGTATTTCTCTGAGCATTCATTTGCTTTTCAAATTATGGCTGCCTAGCTAAGGCTTGTGTACCAGGTGCCATGTAAAAGCATGTTAAAAGTAGATAAAAGCAATTTACCCTGCCCTCTAATTAGAGATGTCTCATCTTTACCACTGACAATAGCAGTATGCAGCTGTGGCAGTAGAGAGATAATAGGAGCTGGAACAGGGAGAAATTAAAGATATGCTGGCTGATGCAGAGTGTCACCTCTCCATTGCTCAGCTTGGGTGGGCTTCAGAATGAATAGTGATTTTTAGTATTTCTTCTTCCCTGACTGTTCATTTATTTCAAATTAGTAATTGAGCTTTAAAAGTGGGAGGGGGGACGCATCAGAGAGAGAGCAGCAAGCTATAGGAGGAAAGACTATGACTTTCTTAATGACTCACCATTAGACTACATTTTGCTTAGTTCTATAGCTCACCTGCCATTTAACACCTGTTGGATACCTATCACTGTACTTGATGTAATAAGGTTTAAAAAATATGGAGAAAACATACTCCTTTCCCCATGGAGTGTGCCATCTAGAAGAATTGTTCTTTATGAAGATCATATCTGATATGTTGTCGTCATTTGCCATGTGCAAAGGAAAAGGTGAAGATAGAAAGTGGTCATCTGGAGTACAAATGTTCAGCATAGGCTGTTTGGAATAAGTAAATGTTGAGAAAATCCTTAGTGAAGTGATACGCCTGAGTGAGGGACTTGGAGGGAAGGGCCACTACAGGGAAAAGATCATGTCTAGGGGTAGTGAGCAGCAGGAATGTGTAAGAACTGTTGAGACCCGCCCCCGCCCCCCGCGGAGGGGGAAGGGCCACTGACAAAGGACCTTAAAATGTGCAGAGGAGACCAAAATGGCAAACTGACAATGGAAATTTAATCTCAGATCACATAAAGTGATGTGATTAAAATTGCATTTGAGAAGAAAATATACAGGTAAATGTGTGCCAGTTGTAATCTAGTGGGACAGCCCTGGAGGTGAGTGTACATAAAGAAACATTCAAGTAGCAGTTTACTGAATGGAAATCAGTATGATAAATGATGCTCTAAGTGAGGAAAATAAAAAGACTGAAGTGTGTAGTAATGAGGAATGAGATAGTGTGGTTGTAGAAATAGGAAGAAAAGTTGAAGTTTGTGTTTACCACGATACGTAGTTAAAGGAACAGCCCACGGATTTGATCAATTGGTAGAATAAAGGCATTGAGAATAGATTTAGCGGACAATAGTGACAATAAAGAAATAAGTACAAATGATAGATTTGTATGAGAAAATCATGAGTTTAGTGTTTGATACTTCAACTGGCATCAATCAGGAGTTGAAATGTGAGATTGGAAAGATGGTGAGACTGGAGTTGTAGATCTGGGAAACTCTTGTCTAGAGATGGTAGTTGGACCAAAACAAATGGATGAGTTATTTATGAGTAAGAATAGAACTAGAAGAATGTTAGAGAATGAAATCAAAGAAAGCAAGAGGAAAAGCATTGATGCAATGAAATTGAAATCAATGCAAGAAATTGAAATCAAGTGGGGGATAACCACCAGTGCCTAATGCTAGTGAAACTCTAGGGAGGAAAGAGCTTCAAAATGAAAAGAGTGTTCATAGAGAGGAAAAAGAAACAAAAGATTTTCCTAGAAGAAGAGAATTAGTGAATCCCTTCAGCAGAACGGCACAATGGAGACCCTGCAGAGAGGGTTAAGGAAGGACAGAATGGTGAAAAGTGCCAGCAGAAGGCTCAATCATTAAGTGCAAGGGGAAAACAGACTAAGAGCAATAGTGAGTGTTAGCATCACCAAGTTAATAACTTAAATAAAGCTTAGAGAAATCGGAACACTTACATTTTTTAGTAAGAATTAACTATAGAAGGATGAAATGCTAGAGGGTAGAATAAAAATAAGATGAAAGTGTAATATATATGCGTACACAGTTCATTCATATGCATGTATAACCTTGGGTAATGCACATCTAATCAGAGGAGAAAAACCTGTTAGTTGAAAGATGGCATCAGAATTATCTTGGAAAAGATCACTTTATTTTGTTTCTCAAAATAACACATGGATCTGTACTGGTTCTATAATGATAGCCTTCTGAACATTACTAGAATGCAGTAAGAATTCTACAAAAAGAGGTAAATAGCTCTGCATACTACATTTTCACTTACAGAGGTAGCCAAGAGGAAGAGAAGAAGGGGTCTGGAAATGGAAGGAAGATCATCTCTGGGGATGGGTTGAGGATGTACTGGGAGGTCTCGTTGTTGAGGATACAGATGAAGAGTTGGCTAGTGGGATTCTCCCATTGATGAGAATGGCAGTAGGAATGTCTCATATTCACTAGAAAAACGTTTGAAATGTATGCAATGGTTAGATGAACCCTTAAAATTTTCCTAACATACAAGCTCATAACTGTCCCTCTATCTCTCTGGTGTGTTAAAATAATCAGGGAAAGGGAGTTTGTTTTATAACTGGGTTACACAGGGGAGAGAGAGCAGAATGACTGAAAGCTATAAGACATGAAGGTAATTAAAGATTTAGAATAAATGCAGAACAGGGGTGTCTAGGAAAAATGTAAGTCTGACCAAGCCCCATACCATCAATTCCCCATAGATATTGCTCACAGTATTTTGAGACAAATTTTTACTTAAATCTTGTAAGACAAGGCAACTGAAAATATTGGATGCCTTGTATCAGCCAGAAGCTAATATTTGGGATGTATATAGTGCATGGATACATGGAAAATAATTTACCAATAACAATAATGAGATATACTGATAGTTGAATGTTTACTGCTGTGTAAACACAATATCACAATCCTAAAATGTTGAACTTCAGAATTAACATCTGATCTTACACATTTAAAATCACTTACTATATATGTATTTCCTAGAAAAATGCATATCTGAAACAAAAAATTGACTTTTCCAGCCTGCTGTGATGATATATAAAGACAGTCAGAAATTATTTATTGGAAGTGCACTACTAAATTCATTAGAGGGATGTTTTAATTAGATTAATTTTGCATTAACAGTCAATGAGAAGTTACAACTATTACTTGCAGTGAGAAAAAAAATGCATCATTTTTTGACAGGAAATAAGTCAAAACCCAAATGATTAAAAATGTGTACATATGGGGCACCTGGGTGGCTCAGTGGGTTAGGCCCCTGCCTTCGGCTCAGGTCATGATCTCAAGGTCCCGGGATTGAGCCCCGCATTGGGCTCTCTGCTCAGTGGGGAGCCTTCTTCCCCCTCTCTCTCTGCCTGCCTCTCTGCCTACTTGTGATCTCTCTCTCTCTCTCACTGTCAAGTAAATAAATAAAATCTTAAATATATATATATTTATACACACACACACACACATATAATGTATGTGCTTGTGTAGGCTGATTGAACTAATAGATGCATCCAGAGTAGGTATCACCCAAGATCAAGGCATTTTTATCTGATAGAATTAGCAAGATTAGCTATGTTGAACTTTGAAAGTCAGTTTTGTCTACCTTTCTTTATGGATAGGAATACCTGATTTGGCTTCCATTTAGAATTCTGCTTACTCTTAAGGATGTGGACCTGCTTAGAAATGGTCAGATATAAACTCATGGGGTTTCCAGGGCTTGATTGTACCTACTATAACTAACACATATTATATAATCACATTTTATGGTAACTTCTGAAAGTGAGAGAACATGTTTTGGTTTTCTTTTATATTTAAATCTTCATTTGGACTATTCCATGTGACAAAAGCAGCTATTTTTCTTCTATCCTCTAACCTGGACCACATAAACGTTTTTACATCCAAATCATATCCTTCAAGAAACAAGCATTCACTGAATGATTTACTGTATCGCAGGTACTATGCAAGACACCTGAGACCAACACAAGACAGATGTTTCTTCCAGGAGCTTAATGAAAGCAATGTTTTTTAAATATACCTTTCCTCAGTAAACCATTATACAAAACAGAAATGAAATTATCAACCAATTGAACTCAACCTGGCCAACTTGCAACACCTACATGTTCATAAACATATTGAAATGTGTAATTTGTTGTTTATATTATATGTCATCCAAGGTTTTGTTATATAAATATATAAAATAAATGTTAATATTAACCACCAATGAGCCTATATAGTGATCATTAAAATCAGTCACATTTATTTATTTTTATCAGATGTCCCTCCTCGTCCACTAGTAAAGTACAATCCAGAGCCTATGACCTGTTAAATTGAAGGGAATAAAGGGGGGGAAAAAAGATGACTACCAACTTTACAGGTGAAGAAAGCAAATTAATTCATTGTTTTGGGTGACAGGACAGCATCAGGGAAAACATCAAAATCCAGAGTTTTGAAGTCTAGATTTGTGTGTCCTCATGATGCCATTAGGAAGGAAGGAAGAAAGGAAAGAAAGAAAAAGAGAAAGAAAGAGCCAAAGAGAAAAAATTCAGTATAAAAAGAGAAATAAAGATTAGTGGGGTTAATCTTAAAACATCTACTAGATGTAATTAGGGCCCTAAAGCAATAATTGCAAAAGTTGTGGAGCCCTTGCCACCTCCAAAGCATCACATGTGGATGTAGGAATCATACCAACAACATGCATAATCAAGTAGAAAACAGATGGAATAAAGCCATACTTAAGGAGACAAGGGGACACAGAAGTGTGTGTTGTGCTTAACAGTAAGATTAGGGAAAACAGCCCCCCATCATTTTGAGTCATGTACCCTGATCTGAGATTTTCATTACAATGATCAAAAGGGATCTACTTCTGTCATTGGGGAGGTATTGTAAATGAATCGAACAGGTCTAAATAATCCTGTCCTTGTTCAAACTGTAGCTTATGTTCCCTGATGGGATTTATATACAGAATGCTTTGCGATTGACCCGCCTAGCGTGGTGCCTAGAATTCCCACCCGTCACTCTGCCTTAAGCATAGTTCCTCAGAAGGCCTTGTGGGAGTAATACATGAATATATAATACCAATTTGGATGTCAGCATAGACTTTTAAAATTCGAATCAGCTAACTGTCATGTTGTTGTAGAGAAAAAAAAACCAGGTTTTGGAGCTGGACAGAATTGGGTTTGAATCTTCCTCTTCCGCTACATCACTGTATGTGTCATTCTGGGTAAGGTACTCAACCTCTGTGAGCCTCAATGCCAGTGTATAATATATATGTGAGATGCCCGACAAGCATCTGATACATGTATGGGCCCAAGAGGTAAGTTTCAATGGAAGGGGAGCAGGTAGTCAGATTCTAGCAAGGCCAAAACATTTCCTTTTATTGAATAAAATATCTGAATATCTGAGCAAGAAACATCTCCTCTTTCTCTCTCAAGGTTGAGTAGACAAATTATTGAATTGTTTTTTGCTATTTTCCCCCCTTTCTCTAATCTCCTTAAAGTCCATCTACAAATGGAGTGTCTGAATAGCTCACTGGCACCTCAAATTCCATATATCCAAAATGAATCATAATCTTTTTCAACATGAATTCTTAATGGCACCAACAGTCTTTCAGTTCTTGACTATATTCAAATATTAGTTCAAGTTCACAATGGTTATATTCAAATATTAATTAAAGTAGACTCGCTCACAAATATTATAAAGTAGACTCACAATGTGAGTAGACTCACAGGATGGTAGATGAGGGTTGTCCAGTGATCAGAATCCTCCAGGAAAAGTCTGGACTACGTGGGACTTGTGGATTGTTGCAATGACTGCAAGGTGTTACTCAAACTCAGTGGGAAAAGACAAGAGATGCTGAAATCCCTGCAGTGCTGGGAGGAGTTTTTCACACGGAACTGTGGAGTCCAAAATACTAATAGAGGCCCCGTGGAGAAATATGAACAGTATCTACCTCTTCAAAAATGCCTCTCAGTCCCGTTTTCTACTTTCTGTTCCTATTTCCGTTGTACTACTCCAGGTTCTGCATTATCTTAAATCATAGAACGTATTGCTTGAAGGAATTTGAAGGTCATTTAGATCAAGGTCACCCATATCTCTGGGAACTGAGGCCAAAAAGGTTCATTTCCTAGCCCAAGTAGTTATATGACTACTTGGTTACAAAGCTGAAGTTTGACCTCAGATCTGACTGTTACTCCATTAGACCTGCCTGAGGTCATAATATTATCTAAGTGTCTCCAAATTCAAATTCACTCTCTGCTGGACAGAGCCTACCACCAACTCTTCTTAAAGAATCATTCCCAGAACATCACTTTCCAACAGAAAACAGCTTAGTGTTTCCTCCTTGCCTACTAAATATATTCCTCAGCCTTGAATCCTAACCACCCATGATCTGGGCCAACCAGGCCATCTAGTGTTATCTCACCCGGCTCTCCTTCTGCCTTTTTCAAGTGACAAACTGTCCCCCTGGCTGCCTCCCAAGCACATATTGGGCATTTATATCTTCCCTCAAGGTTTTCCCTTTGCCTAAAATATTCTACACATTCCCTCCTGTCAAATCTCTACTGACATTCAAATCTCTCCTTCTCCATGAAGCTTTAAAAAAAAAAATTTCCTCAACCAGACATGCTTTTTCTCTAACACTTTTAATACTTTATAGCTTTTATTGGAATCACTATGGTCTGGTTGGCACTATAGCTATTTGAATGTTTTGTTCTATTTGAGGATAGAGGTTGACAAATTTGCATAATCTCACCTACACTGTATTTGGCACATGTGAGGTAGAATAAGATTTTGGAGATAGATACACAAAATATCTACCAGAAAATCTGGGAGAAAAATATCAAAAGAAAAGAAAAAGTTTCCACTGCTACCTGTTTACTTAGAAAAGCTTTAAAGCACTTCTCTCTCCTACTTTAGCACTCCTTTTCATATTACAAGTGAAATTCATTGGAAATATGTTTCATTAAAAAAAAAAAAACAGAAGAATGACATCATTGCTGTTCTTTCTGTTGCCCTCAATGAAAGTTCCATTTATCTTTGTCATCTAACCTATGCTGTCAGCACTAAGGATGGAAGCCTCATTAATAAAAATCAAAGCAGATCTTCTACCTTGTGGATGAGAACTCCTAAAATATCCTCAAGACAATTGTGTTGCATATTACAGCCTGGAGAAGTGAGAATTCTGAATTGGCAAAATCACTTGATTCAGAACTTGGTTTAGAACCATAATCGTGGAAGGAAAAATCCTTGTGAAATCTTTCTAACTATTCACCACTACATAACCTAGAGCTTAGCTAAAAATAAGCAATAAAGTAAAGCTGGGGAGTAGACTCTAGATTCCTTTTTTTTAAAAATTTTTTTTAAAGATTTTATTTATTTATTTGACAGAGAGAGAGATCACAATAGGCAGAGAGGCAGGCAGAGAGAGAGAGGGAAGCAGGCTCCCTGCTGAGCAGAGAGCCCAATTTGGGGCTTGAACCCAGGACCCTGAGATCATGACCTGAGCTGAAGGCAGAGGCTTTAACCCACTGAGCCACCCAAGCTCCCCAGACTGTAACTTCCTTAATACCACTCACTTCCAAATTAAACTCTTGATATATTTATAAGTCTTCGTGTATGTGTATGTGTTAAGAATAAATTTGGACATACCTTCCATACAGCTATGTATTTCTTAATGTGTCCCCACATGACAAAAAAAATCTCATAATCAATATAATGAGCTAAATATAAGTGAGATAAAAATATATGGCTGGAATATTCAGGCATAAGACAAAGAACAAAGAAACAAAAATATTTAAAGAGCATATAATCCAACTTAAAAGAACAGAATCTTCATCTTAAATCATTAAATCATGAGCTAGGTAGTCCATAGTTTTAAGCTAATCTCTTCATCTTGGTAGTGCACTGGAAATCAGGTTACTGTGTCAGGGCTGCTGATGGGCTCAGCAAGAGTTTAAATTAGAGTTTTTGTACATTGGCGAAACCTTTGATAGTGCTGGACATTATCTCATTTTTTTGTAGTTGATTATATTTTAATTATTAGAAGAGTGAGTTCATAGGAACTGTTTTCTCTAAATTTAGAATAGAATAATTGGGTTTTTTAGCATTGTAATAATGTCTGCTATTACATTATGTGTAAGTGCTACATACATATGCTATGTATGCATTATATATACATATATAACTATGGGTTATGTGCTAAGAGGTAATCATTATACTATGCTATAATTCAATCTTTTCCAACAAAAATATTATACAGTTCACCTTAAAAAAGTTACTACACAAAACTCAAGAGCTGGGTTCTTCCAACCTACAGTTGGCAGTAATTAATCCTCCAAGGTTTGCTCTGTGAACTCTAGAAATATAAATGATGAGGTCATTACATAAATGATGTCATAAGACATCTGAAGGCCTTCTATTCTATTATGTTATATATCAGTGGAGCTCAGCTACAGGTAGGTGATTTGAAAAGTTATTCTGCACTTCACTAATAGCTTGCATTATTTCCTAAAAATTCCTTTTTGTAGAAAAGGGCATGCCACTTCCCTGCTGGATGGCTCCAGCAGGTCTGGTTTACTGTAACCAGGAGATGAAATTTCCAAACAAACCCTGGTGTTTACAGCACTTGGAGAGGCATGTGGCCTGCCATTCCAGCCTCTCTCAAGCATGTGCCCCACCTGCTTTTCGGCTTTGGCTGGAACAAGTTGATTGGGCCACAACGCAAGTGTGAGAACATGAGAATGCGAGATGCCACAGGCCAGGTGACATGCCAGTGCCGCAAAGCTGGTACATGGCAGGGCATCATTGTGTACACAGAAAGGCCACATGCCACACCAAAATGTGGCAGCCACTTCTCCCAAATTAGATGAA
Source organism: Nasua narica (assembly GCA_028533885.1). Lineage (NCBI taxonomy): Eukaryota > Metazoa > Chordata > Mammalia > Carnivora > Procyonidae > Nasua > Nasua narica. Next base: position 130,128,606 of record CM052798.1, on the reverse strand, counting down.
TAATTTCCCTTTCATTATGTTCTCACAAACATGTTGTGAAACAATAAGCCTTGAGCTACATGAAGTCCAAAAGTTCAGGGTTTCAAATGAGTGACAAATGAATATTCATGCGTATTTCTGAGTTGATTGACAAGCAGAACTTTTCTTTTTTTTTTTTAAGCCACGCTTTTACGTGTGATTTAAGAAATATTTTTTCAAGGCGACAGAAATCATTCTCCTAGGTGTGAGTCTTCTGATGTGGCCAAATGCTGTCGAGCAGCAAATAACTTTTTTTTTTTTTTTTTTTGGTCTAATAAAGCAGGAAAGAATTTACTAGAAGAAATGTCGTAGGATCTCATATAGTTCCTCCTGGTTTTCTCTGAATTTCATACTTCTGTATGCTATCACCAGGTCCATGCTGCTAATGCAACTGCAGTTGAATTCATTTCAAGTGTTGGCAGGAAGGGATAAGGGAAAAAATAATTACACTTTAAAATTCTGTTGAGTCTAGTGTGGGTTACAGAATTCATAAATGTGCAATGTCAGGTAACCCAAGGTATTTTCTGAGTTCCGACTCTACTGCTGAATAAGTGTGTGAACGTAAAAGTTGAATAAAATTTTTCTATACTTTATTTTCTTCATCTTAACAATGGGAGACTCAATCCAAGGGCAAAATCCTTCTGAAATTTTTGAAGATCAGTAATGAGCGTTTCTTTCTTGATGAGAGGGCATCAGCCGGAATCTTGAAAGAATCTAAAGGGCCTTTGTCTCTGCTATCCAAACTTTACACAAGAAAATAAGTATGGAATTTGTGACTATTAACATTTTTTCCTCACGTGATTACTTTTCAGACATAGTCTTTAAGATGTCTTTGTTTTTTCATCTGTTTAACTATAAGCCATGAATCTCAAGGAGGAGGCTATCCCTAGTTGTAAACTTTGTCATAGATTTCACATAATATTAGAAGTGAATCAACAATTTTTAAAAAGCTAAAATTATATTAATATGTGGAGAGCTGTAATTTAGGCTTACACCCTATAGTTCTTGGTTTTTACAGCTGCTGTCTAACTTTCCTAAAATAATGCACCACGCTCGAGTGTGGGACAGAGAGTATCCTGAGGGACAGAGTCTGGATTTAGATGAACAGACTCGTGGTCCCATTTGCTGTAGCCAAGGACTGTTCACCTTCACCAGAAACACAGTCTATTCATCATTCACATAAAAGAAAAGCCACTGAGGTGTGCCTCAGTGGTTTAAGCTTCTGTGGCTCAGTGGTTTAAGCCTCTGCCTTTGGCTCGTGTCATGATCTCAGGGTCCTGGGATCGAGCCCCACATCGGGCTCTCTGCTCGGCGGGGAGTCTGCTTCCCCCTCTCTCTCTGTCTGTCTCTCTGCCTACTTGTGATCTCTTTCTCTCTGTCAAATAAATAAATAAAACCTTTAAAAAAAAAAAAGAAAAAAAGAAAAGCCACTGATACTGCGCTATGCTTATAATGTTATGTTGCCTAATAAAGGTATTTTGGGGAGTTTATTTATTCCCTTTCTGTTTGCTGAGTAAATTATTGCTTGTAAAAGGTTATGCTTCTCCAGAGAGTATTAGAAATAAAGTCTCTGTTCTTTTTACCCAAAGTCTGGGCCATTTCCAGCATCTTTTAAGCCTAGAGTTTGAATAAGAATGTCATCTCTTTGAAATAGTCTGCTGAAATAGAGATTTAAAAGCTCAGACACTGCCTCTTGATGAATACAACAGACTGAGAAGAGAGTGGGGAATCCTGAGTCTGTGTGGAGACAGCTTCCTATTAGAGCTTCCATATTAGCATTCACCACAGTAGGTGAAGCTTTGGAGACCAAGTATAATTTTGAATTCTGAATATCCAAGCAGAATATTCAGACACAGCTTATATACTCCATGTTTTAAAAAAATATGTATAACTTCAGTAGAGAATCTACAAAAGAAGTACATTATCCTTGTTTGAACATACTGAGCATTCACACTCTTTATGTGAATTCTATAATTTCTAGAATTATAGGTCTAAAATATTTTACTAGTAGTATGGAATCAAAATTATAAACCAAATAAAAAATACGCTTGTAAATAAAATGTTTTTCCTGGACATTTTAATTCTCCTCCCCTTTTGGCCTTCATTCTTTCTTATTTCCCATTTACATTTTTCCAGATTCTTGCATGTAACAATAATCCCCTTCCCCCCACACAAAGACCATGAACACTCCTAGGAGGTTATAAAGATGTCTTTTCATTGTCTATTGACTTTCTTCTTCTTCTTTTTTTTTCTTTTAGTTTCTTCTCTCTGAGACATAGATGAGCTGGAGGTAACACTTGGGAGACACTCATAATTGAAAGATGAGGTGAGATTAAATGATTGTACATTATTTCACATCTGCCTAAGGTGGAAGCAATGCTGGTCCCATCCACTTAAATTTGAATTGGTGATTTAGTGTCAAATGTGCCATTTTAACAAATTTTAACAATAGTACCTAGATTAGAGGTGGGCAGGCAGAATAGCCCACCTTCACTGTCTGTGACACACAGTAGGCCATTAATAAATATTTGATTGAGGTGACTAGGAAAACATGTCATTGTAGAATGTATCATGTCAGCTTAGAATTGTTGGATTATGGCTATGTTGAGGAGAAATAAGCAAAAAGAGAATCAATTCTGCCCTAAGGACTAGAAACTATGATAAAAAAGAATTTTAGAAAAATAAATGGGTAAAAGAAGGGGCTAATAGTTTGAATTAGTGAGAGTATACTGTCCAACATTAAAGACAAAGCTATATTTGCTGCATCTAGGGAGAATGGCATTTGAAGCCATTTGAAAAACTGAGAAAGGATATGTTCATGATTATAACTTGTTGCTATAATCATTTGTTGGACTCAATTTTCAAATTTTTTGTGTTTTAAAATAAAGAGGAACGTGTAGATGAAAACACCAATTTTTCACATTGAAGTTTACCTTACTATCATACTTTCAGGCGGAGGTTTCATGATGAATTTAAAAGAAGGAGTGGAACCTACAAGAAAATAACAAGGTCTTTAGATTTTGTTAAGCCTGCCAAAATCATAGGGAAGCAGAATCACCTCCCAATGCCTTTTTTGGGTTTTAGGGGAAAAGTTTTTAAAAAAAAAATCTTTTGATGCCCTAACGAATACTATTGAAAATGTATTGAGGGGAGGTTGGGTGGCTCAGTGGGTTAAAGTCTCTGCCTTCAGCTCAGGTGAAGCCATGATCTCAGGGTTCTGGATCGAGCCCCCATCGGGCTCTTGGCTCAGCGGGGAGCCTGCTTCCTCCTCTCTCTCTGCCTGCCTCTTTGCCTACTTGTACTCTCTCTCTCTGTCAAATAAATAAATAAAATCTTTAAAAAAAAGAAAAGAAAATGTATTGAATCTGACAAAAGTGTAGACCAAGGTGAGTCAGGACATTGGGAAATGAAGTGTGATCATATTTTGCCAAGGAAAAATCAAGTGATCTGCGATAAAAAGGGAACCGATTATACAACACGAAACACAAAAATATCTTACTCTACTCATTCCATGAAAAATACTGTAAATCCTGGGCTTTGGTTTATTATTATATTCTTTTAATTTCTGATTCTCGAAGTTTAAAAAATCTGGTTGCACAGTCCTCAGAATACACGTAATACTTGAGAGACGTTGATAAAGCATCCACTACATTAGTAAGTTTCCTGTATTTCATTAGAAGACTGTTTTAACCCATTTTAGGACACCGAGATTGATAAAGAAGATTATTTTACATGAAAATATTCTTACATTAACTATACGATTTGCCAAACCACACATGGAAATTTAAAAAGAGAAGGATATTTTTCTTTGACCTGAAAGGAGGACCACACATAGACTTTAGTGAATTGAAAACAGCTGTGTACAGTCTTTGGCACAGGCATGCTTTTTGAAAGATTACATCTGGATGGTCAGTTTTGGGGGTTTGATACAATCACCATTAAGGTATTTACATGTAAATATAAAAATATGTTGAACTGCTTAAAACCAATTTTAAAAGTTGAGACATCCATGCCTTACATTCGGTGTCATGGTTTTTGTTTTTCCCTTGTCTTGCATTCCACTGGTATATAATTTGAATAAAACTGTTCAGAGGCAAATATGAACCATTAAATTTGAAGGAATGATAAAACCATTGTAAAAATGAGGACATCTTAATTTTCTCCTTAACTGTTGAATTTACTAAATGATGCTTTGCAAACACCGCTTAATCCATATGGTATTCAGTTTCCTTGTATGGCGAGGTTAACACTACTTTTTATTTAACTGGGATTTTTAAAGAAGATATTAAAACTAAATGAAATCTTAATGAGATTTTTATGTTCACATATTGTATATAATCAGAGTCAGTATTTCCTCTTTTGCCAGACCATTTTCAGAACGTGTTGTATTCTCGTTTTTTCAAAAAGATAATGTCATTTCTTTTATTTTGGTGGCGTAAACTGGAATTCATAGGCACTGAATTAAGTAGGTGTAAAGGAGATGAATTTATTTTATCAACGATTTTCACTTATTATATTTATTTTTATAATGCCCTGTCAAGTGGCAACTCAAGGGAGCATGTGGTGATTCTGACTGCAATGTAATAGTCATAAAAAATGTATTTATAAGACCCTGTATCAGACATCTTCTGTGAATCTAACCCTAAAATGTAAAGCAATAACCTGGGAATAGTTATGAATATCTAAAGATGCAGGAAAGTGATTTCCTCCCCCCACTTTTCACCTTAGAAAGAACTGAAAAGGACTGAAGATATCAATTCAATACATGTATTTTTTTCCCAGGCATCAATTTTCTTGGAAATAAATCTAAGAAGTAGAAAAAATAATTTACTCTCTGTGTGGGTATTTGCTGTAGGAACTTTCACCATGATGGAAAGTGAATGGAAAGGTTAAGTAGAAGACGTGCATCATTGCTGTAATTTGTAAACTGATGTGATAACCTCATGTTTAATATTTTATGGAGTAGAAGGTGAATGCTAGAGGGAGAAATGTCACTTGGAGATAAGGGAAATCATGTGCTAAGAATGTGTATAAATGTGACTGAGAATTAACTTGAGTGTTTCTTTATTAATTGATAGACTGGTGTAACATGACGATGAAATAATGAAGGTATCCTAGCAACCATCTTTTCCTAACAACTGTGGCCCGTAAGGCTGTGATGACTGTCAGCCACATTTTATTAATTCAGGAGGGTGAGCAAAGATAATTTCAATTAATAAAGCCTCTCCACAAAGTATAATGTAGATTTGATCACATCTCTGACTAGAATTTTCTTTTATAGTATAAAATAATAGTATACCTAAATGAATAAATTATTTTAAGTTGATAATATTCCAGTTCTGAAATAATAGGAAGACACTCTATCATTTATTTAGTTGACATACAATCTGGAAAAAATCTTTTAAAAAATATATAAAGACCTGTCTGTATTATGAGGTCTCCTTTTAATATAAAATATGAAAACAAATGTAAGCATTTACTTATAAGCTGATGTTTCTATTTTTATGAGCTTTATGATTCCAGTAATATCAAAATGAAAACAGTATATGCTCTTGTGCTGATATTCTAAAAACTGATTTATTCCTCTGTTTTAAAATTCATGTCTGTCGGCTTCCTCTCTCCCAATACTGAATTTATCCAAATACTATTTTTAGCGAGTTAAAATTGATACAAGAAGTACTTATTAAGGGGCGCCTGGGTGGCTCAGTTGGTTAAGCGACTGCCTTCGGCTCAGGTCATGATCCCGGAGTCCCGGGATCGAGTCCCATATCGGACTCCCGGCTCTGCGGGAAGTCTGCTTCTCCCTCTGACCTTCTCTCCTCTCATTCTCAGGCTCTCTCTCTAATAAAAAAAAAAAAAAAAAAAATCTTTAAAAAAAAAAAAAGAAGTACTTATTAAGTACCTACTATTTGCCTAAATGAAAGATCAACATGACACGATCATAAAAACACTTCTGCTGAGTTTTTAGGTGTACTATTTTTCCCAATTTCCATCTCCTCTGATTGATCTATCTATCTATCTATCTATCTATCTATCTATCTATCTATTTTTAAGATTTATTTATTTATTTATGTGACAGAGAGAAACACAGCGAGAGAGGGAACACAAGCAAGGGGAGTGGGAGAGGGAGAAGAAGGCTGCCCTATGCACGGCTCCATCCCAGGACCCTGGGACCATGACCTGAGCCAAAGCAGGCGCCCAACAACTGAGCCACCCCGGCACCCCTCTTCTGATTTAATACAGAAATAATTTATTGTCTAGGTCCTGTCAGGAAAGCAGAAACCTCTCTGACTAAATGAAATAAATAGGAAAGGATTCAATATAGAGAATTAGTGAAGGCAAGAAGCTACAGAACTGCCAGAAACTGAAGCTAATTATCATTGCTTCCAACAGTGAAGTGAATGATTTCAAAAGAAAATACCTGAAAACTGTTGCAAGGATACCACGCCTGCCCAAACCCACGTTTCAGTTGTCAATTGCAGTCGAAGTGATAATGTGACTTAACTTCCTTTCCACCTTCCATGTTTCATGCACTGCCTCTCATTGGAAAGATCTTACCTAGAACTCTTCTGATAGAAGAAAATCTGAGAAGTCTAGTTCTCGGGCTTCCAGCCTGTGCAGCACATCGAACAGCCAAGATGAAAGAAATGGTGTTGACCTCCCAACAGACAATATGGCACCCATCTCAAGCCAGAGAGCTCTCCCATATGCAATAGTATGGCAATTCCAATAGAACAGAAAAACCGTTGGAGGGATCTGTAGTTTGGGATTGTCTTTGGTAATTTAGAAGAACCAAAAATTATCCAAGATATTGAATAATGTATCTCCACTTGTATCACTAGTACCATAACAATTTTGTCTGTGTTCTAGTAAAGCTAAAAATTTATTTTATGTTTTTATAAGATGCCAATATAATTGTTAAATCTGAAGAGATCTTTGGAAATTTGGAATCACTTAATCTTATTTAACTATCTAGTTAGATTTATTATTAATATAAAAACAGAATAGGTTATGAATAATAGAGATTTTTTGAAAAACAATCATGGAAGTAAAACCAGCACTGGTTAACTAGCAGAATAAGTCCTTAGCAATATCTAATCAGATAATACATTTTTAAGTTTGGATGTCAGATACTCTTATTGCTTTTCCACATTGAGACAAGTAATTCCATTCCCCCCCAACCCCAGCAACTATGGAACAATTGATGAGTTGCATAAATTAAAGAATTAGAGCTTTCTGAGACACACTTGTTTGTGATGATACAAATAGATCTCTCCCAGGACAGAGAGGTGTCTGTCTTCTTCACCATTCCATGCCAACACTTAGCATGGTGCCTGGTACATCTGAGGAATCCAATAAATATGTGCTGAATAATACATGACTAGTATTTAATTTGGTACGTATAATTCACATATTATTTTAGAAATTGTATTTTTTTCCTTGGAGTAATATACAATCATAGAGCAAGGAATTTCAAAATATGCCATTTTCAAGTCATAATAATTGCTGAATCTGAATTCAACAAAAAGAAAACAAAAGTACAGAGATTGATTGTACTTTTCTTTCTACTTTGGATATGCTTATATTCTTTTTGTATAAATTTTCTTTAAAACATCATTCTGGGTGATCTTAGGCTAACGATCTCAGCCATCATTCTACTGAGTCATTAGATTGCTTCGGTGTTGCAGTCTTCTGTCAAAGAGTCTCGTACTGACCTGATACCCAAGATCTGCTCCACAGCCATGGAACTGTCTGGAAGGCGCATTTCTTCCTGACTCATCTTCACCCTCCCTTCATCTGTAATATGTCATATAACATCACTGCCTAGGGCTTTCTTTGTGTGCACCATATAGAATAATACAATAACTTATCAGCTACCCATTTATTTATTCTAAGTGGCAGGAATCCTGCTTTAAATATTTTATTTCATTTTGTATTCACAGTAATCTTATGAAGTAGGTTTGAATGCTCTCCACAATTTACAGAGCGGAATGGGAGGCTTAGAGAAGCTGAGTCATTTACTCAGTGCCACGTAGTTATTATAATAAAGAGCCATGACTGAATCTGTCCAGTCAATAGGAACAACAGTCTCAGTGAAGGAACTTGGAAAATTGTACCTTGCTGAACCCAGAGAAAGCTTTAAATAAGAATTGAACGACTAAATGGTAGATTCTTTAATATCACTAAAAGTAGTAAATATGTTTTGAAACTTTAAAAATAAATACACATATAGATAGATTGGAATAAAACTAAATATTCAGTGTTGCTGCATTTCTTTGATTCTGTGTTCGTTAGGAATATGATACAAAAGGAGCTTTAAACAAAGCAGAGAACTGTCAAGTCAAAGTTAAGCCTGTGCATATCTGTGTTTAATATTAAGAAGATGAGAAAAACATTTCTCCAGCCAGGCTTTCCACAAGCTAATTTTTTTCTTTATTTTTTTCCTCATTTTTAAAGTACTTTCAGTTTGATTTTTTTAATCTTGGGTTTTTGATTATGCAATTTAGGATATTCTAAAGTCTTTTATTCTTTGTTGGCTGTGACCAGAATCTTTCAAATTACTTTTTATATTTCTGGAAATATCTGAGAGACTTGAGATAATACGTGACAGTAGTTTAAATGCAAGTTTCTGTTTTGGAATGTTCATTAGAAATAACTTTAAATTCTAGATTTGTTATTTATTGTTTAAATAATTAGCTCTTGACTCAGAGCAAGATCAGTATCTATAAACTATATTCATGAATAATTTTCATAAATCTTCAAGTTCATAAAATCATCTTCTAGTCCTAACAGTTCCTGAATGAAAATTAATACCATGTGATACACAATTTATGTTGTCTCCTACCTATTCAGCATAATTTGGAACTGCTGGTGAATAGAGTAACTGTTTATTATTACTTAGGTAATAATAAATTTAAAATATAAATATCATGATATAATATAAATAATACAAAATAGGTAACAAATGTTTATTCTTCAGAATACAGCAATAAATACTCAGAAGAGACCAAAGGAAAAGAAGTGTGAAGAGCCCCTAATTCTTGCCTCATTTAAAAAAATGAACAGGACAAAATTGTTTTTTAATGTCAAATTTTAAAAATTCAGGGGCACCAGGGTGGCTCAGTTGGTTAAGGGTCTACCTTCAGCTCAGGTCATGATCTCAGGGTCCTGGGATTGAGGCCGGTATCGGGCTCCCTGCCTAGCGGGGAGTCTGCTTCTCCCTCTCCTCTGCCCTTCCCCCCAACTCATAGGAACTCTCTGTCTCTGTCTTTTTTTCTCTCAAATAAGTAAATAAAATCTTTTAAAGATTTTTTAAAAAAAATCAAATTCAACTTTTTAAAATCAGTGTTACAGCTTCTCATGAGAACAACTTTTGAAATGCATAACAACAAAATGGCTATTTAGAAAATAGACAATGAATATTTCCCAAATAGAAAGCGAATGCCCAGCAGTAAAGTTACCTGTTCCTTACAGCTGACGTGGGCTAGTATTACCACTCCATCCTTCAAAACCACAGGGAAGTGAGATCCCTTGAGCCACCACTATCCCACCATCTGTACCTATCAAGCTTACATCACAAGGCCTCTGCAAACACTCTTACTCTCATCTTTCTCTTTTTCCTTAGTATTCTTCTGGCAAAACCACAACTGTATTCATACTCATCCTTCTACCACCCTTACCTGTACCCCAGTGGCTAAAAGTTGCTGAAGAAAATCTCATGACCACAATCACCAGCCACACTTGAGTAGAGTGAATGACAAAATTATCAAGCAGATACTAAAGATCCCTCCCATATTCCACAGTAGATTTTTTTCTCTCACTCTTTTGGACTATTTCACATTTTCTCCATCCTCAATCCTCTGTGATAAAAACTCAGCTGATGACTTCATACTTCCTTGGTAAATGAGATAGAACCGGATTAAAATTGTCTCATCCTCTACCTACAAAATTTATTTTTTGGTTACTGTTTTATCTCTTATAGTCGGCCCATTTTTGAATAAATGGATTGAGCTAAGTTAAGTGAAACTCTTTTTATAATGGGAAATGTGTACAATTCCTATCTGAGGCCAACCATCACTCATCTACATTAGGACTTCATTCTTGCAGTTACACCTCCTCTTTCCTGCATCTTCTGGCGTTCTCTATGTTCACTAAGCTGTAGGCATAATTCTTTAAAGTGATAAAGGAAAGAAATGTTGAGAACTGTGATACTCTCAGGAAAAGAAATAGGCATTCACATATAGGAAGAATTCTGAAACATGCTGACGGATCAATGCAACATTGGCTAAATTGCCCTGTGGAATACCAGAGTCGCCCAGTGTTGCTGTTGACTTCTTCTGCAGGTAGGTACTGAGTCACAGGAGGCTGTGGTGTAGCCGTATGTTCTGGCTTCCTCTGTTTAGGCTGCTGCAGCAAAATACCATCGACTGGATGTTTTCTAGACAACTATTTCTCACAGTTCTGGAAGCTGAGAAGTTCAAGACCAAGGTGCCTGTGAGAGCCTGGTTCCTGGAACCTTGAGGGCCATCTTGTTGCGGTGTACTCACATGGCGGAAGGGTAAGGAATCTCTCTGGGGTCTCTTTAGTAAGGCCACTAATCACCATCAGGGGGCTCTGCCTTTATGATCGGATTAGCTCTCAGAGGCCCCACCTCCAAATACCATCACACTGAGGATTAGGTTTCAATACATGAACTTTAGAAAGATATAATAGTTTATGGCATATTCCATCCATTCAGATTAGATCACTTAATTATTTTCTGTTTTAAACAGTCCTCAGTCAAATGATCCAAGGATCAAAAGATCGAATGATCTAATACCACATTGACCAGGAAGATTAAGAACCTTTAGGAATTATGATTGTAATCAAAGAAGCAGTAACAGCAATTACTCCTATTTTCTGAGGTATTGACTCTGTGTAGGGAACGGTACCAAACGCTGTGCATACTATGTGCCCTTAGAGAATACACTTGGTGAAATTTAACTGAACTCTAAGCATGGTCTATGCTCTGAAAAAGTTTACATGGATAAAACCTGGCCTGTTTTGGAGATATTTGCTACATTCTAGCTGGAACTTAGTGAGTTAACCCCAAGCCATCTGGAACATTCAGCTGTTCAGAATAACTCATTTCCAGGGAGCTCTGTATAGCTGAAGACTTACTGTATGAGTTTTCACATAATGTGAATAGAAATGTGAGTATTTGTAACATTTAAACACTCACAATTTCCATAAATGAAAGAAAGTTCAGTATGAGATTTATCATGACTCAGTTTTTTTTTCCTCCCTCCTCAGAACGGTACTTGCATATTTTGGGTAGCTTTTGAATAGGTACCTCTGCAAAATGCAGTAGGTGACAGTTAAACATACGTTTCAGCATTTGCAGGGGATGAATCATGCTCTTTCCCAGTCATTTGGCTTTTCAAGATCTCTGTTAAAGAAAAGATGCAAAACCTCTCTCTTGTGGGCCTTTCATCAGTCATCAAACTTCTGGCTTTTAGAACACACTGGTTTTGAGAAGCTTTTCATGAAGCACCTTGAAACAGCTTGCCATGGAAATGGAGAAAAAGGAAGGCAGACGCCCGGAAAAGGAAATTTTTCTTTTAGTTAACATATCACAGAATGGGCTCTGTGCCCAAACTTGAGAATTCGGAGTTCTCATTGACATCAAAAGAAGTTTCCTTTTTTTTTTTTTTTTCAGAACGCTGCTGGATTGGTCCTGAGATTTGAAGAAAATTTTTACTCTTGTTCTTATTCTTTGTGGGGTCTTTTGCACCTTTGTTTTGTAGGCATTTTCCATGTAAAATCTGGATAGCTCTTTTCATGTTGAATAATTATGTCTCTCTGGTTGTTTCCAAAAAGGTTAGATCTAATGAATTCCTAAGAAAACACACACAATATTAACTTTCTTATCAGATGTAAAGTGGTAGAAGACAGAGTTAGAACTGTCTTTCATCAAGGTAATATTTATAGCTAAGCAAATCAACATTTCAGCTCTGCAAATCCTAAATTTGTTGCCAGACAGTATCTGGAGATTGGTTGAATGTTTTGATTAAATACAGATTCCTTGAACTTCTTTTCTAACAAAACCCAAATTCTACGTTAGTTCTTATTCTTTGTTTTTTCTACTTAGGTCTTGTGATAAATGAGATGTCTAATTAATGACTCACATCACTGAATGTAGAGAGTCTCTTTCATGATTGTAGTCACCTAAATTAACGTATCTTACAGTTTTTAATACTTAAAAAATAAGCATTTGAATTTATATAAAATACATTTTATTTATTTGACACAGAAAGAGAGAGAGAGAGCACAAATAGGGGGAGCAGCAGGCAGAGGGAGAAGCAGGCTCCCCAACGAGCAAGAAGTATGAAGTGGGACTCAATCCCAGGACCTTGGGATCATGACCTGAGCTGAAGGCAGATGCTTAACTGACTGAGTCACCCAGCTGCCCCTAAAATACATTTTTTGATAGAAACAAAACTGGGGAAAATAAGCAGTATTTTTTAAGTTAATAAATTGATTTTTCCCCAAATCGTGCTTTTCTGTATGCACACAGGAAACGATAAATTCTAAGTACATTTAACCAACACTGACTGAGTGCACCCTGTGTTCCAGGAACTGTGGTAGATGCTGGGAATACAAACGGCATGCTCATGCTGGAGACTTCGTGGTGGAATCAAAGAAAGACAGTGACATGATGAAGACGAGGAAGTAAGGTGCGTGCTAAGGTGCCAGTGTTCACAGGGGGCAGAGAGAGGTCACCAACAAGAGTGAGGGGAGAGCAGTGGTTTCCTAGAGAAGGTTTTTTAAAAAGAAAGAGAAAGAAACAGGAAAAGTTAGCAGATGAAATTGCAGGCCAGAAGAGCAGAATGAGACTTTATGACAGGTGACCAGACCTTAATATCAACCACCAGTTTATGGAGGATCGCAAGTAAAGCAAACTTCACAGTGGGTTTTTTGGGAAATCTGTGGCAGATTGGGAAGCACTGGGAAAGAGAATTCTTGACATGGATGGGAAAGTTTTCCCATTGGGAAAGATTAAAAATAACACAATTGTTTCCATGTGGTAGTCGCAGCCAAGAAGAATGTCCATGAGCTCATATGGAACAGTCCCAAGGATACACAAAAAAAGCACTCAGTGAGGTTTTAGAGGGGATAGAAATTAGCAGGTGTGGGCACAAATTGATAAAACAAATGACTACTAAAAATGTGACCCCATTCATCCTTAGAAGCTGGCATGGCCTGAAGGAAGACTTAATTATATAAAACAAGAACAAGAGGTGGCGAGGGAGAGCAGTTGATCAAGAACCAAACCATTGCTGGCTATACAATGTCATGTTGAGAATTCTTTTTTTTTTTTTTTAAGATTTTATTTATTTATTTATTAGGAAAGAAAGAGAGTGAGAGAGAGAAGGTCAGAATGAGAAGCGGACTCCCCATGGAGCTGGGAGCCCGATGTGGGACTCGATCCCGGGACTCTGGGATCATGACCTGAGCCGAAGGCAGTCGCTCAACCAACTGCGCCACCCAGGGGCCCTCATGTTGAGAATTCTTAATTTTTTGTCTCTCAGTTTTGATAATTTTGCCTGAACATATTTGAATTTTTACAGGAGTATCACGACAGCCATGTAGAGAATGAATGGGGGTGGGGAAAGCAAGTGAAATGTGCAGGTTAGAGGAGGAGAAGGAATAGTGCAGGAAGAGCAGTGAGAGCTGCACAACCAGGAAACACAAAGAAAAAAGGAAAGAAGAGTTGTTTAGGAGCATGAACATGGATTGGTTGAATGTGTTTAACAGGAGGGATCAAGGGAGTGAAATATACAAAGAAGCATCCACAGTCTCCAGGTTTCTGGCTTGGGCACGGAGTGGGTGGCAATGACAGTCATTGGAACAATGATTACAGGAAAAAGGAAACATTTGGATAAAGGGGGTGCGAGTGGCTAGCACTTGTTGAGTTTCAGAGATAGATGGGTTTATAAATGTTGGTCTAGACTTCAGGCTATGAGTTGGAGTTGAAAATATACACTTGCTGTTTTTCTCCTCTTGTGTTTTGTATAAATACATTCCACTTAAATTACAATGCTGTTAATTAGACCATGTTTGAATGTGTAGCCAAAGAGTTTCGTGTTTAAGAGAGAATGTTAGGGGAAGATAAATCACAGAAGACTCTCTCTATAAGGACTTGTTACTTTTCTTGATCGTCATGAATTTAAATAAGGGAAAGACTTGGAAAAACATCGTTTAAAGGGAAGTTAATTCTAATGTGATCTAAGTTGTCTGAACCAAAAATATTTACATCGCATCTCACTTGACACAACATCCCTACAAGCCAAGGCAATTTTATTCCTAAGAATTCTAGCACTGTTAGGCCTGGTACAGTCAGCACAGAATTTCTCTGGATTAGGCTTTAAGAAGTTAACTTGTCAAATGACACTAATGTAACATTGTGTACAGTGTAACATTGTAACTATATGTAACTATACTTCAATTTTAAAAAAAGGACTTGAGAAAAAGAAAGTTAACCATTACTTGGCTTTAAGATGAATGTTAATCAGGAATGTAAGGTGGTTAAAAGCAACTTAGATCTCAGATCTGATTCTTAGTTGCTGTATGACTTTTGTGTATTTACATGCATTTCTGGACCTCAGTCTCATCATATGCAAAATTAAGGGCATAATAGCATCTAACTCATGATGCTGTGTAAGAAATCAATTGTGAAGTAAGTTAACAGAGTATATCTAGCATACCAATAAGCCTAAAAATGTTGTCTATTATTAATATACACCTTCATTGATGAATAAGGGTAATAAAAAATACTGTAACAATAAAGGTTAAAATGAAAGAATAGAAAGAACAATTAAAATACATTTACTAATGGAGAGGTGCCTGGGTGGCTCAGTTGGTTGAATGTCTGACACAGTGGTTTCAGCTCAGGTCATGATCTTAGGGTCCCAGGTTCAAGCTCCCGTTCAGCAGGGAGTCTACTGGTCTCCCTCTCTCTCTCTGCCTCTCTCCCTGCTGGCCCTTTCCCTCCCTCTAAAATAATTAAGTAAATCTTAAAAAAGATAAAGTAAAATAAAATACATTTACTAGTGGAGAGTAAACCTCTTTAAGCCAGGAACTGTGACTTCTTGTTTCTATATTATCTGAGTATGTAGTAGCACTCTAATAAAAGATAAAAATTATAGTTAAAATATGAGAAGCATGTAGTGTAAATTTTAAATTAACATAAAAGCCTAAAATATTATGTTTTAACAGTAATTCTGCTTAATGAAACACCTCGATTCAAAAAGAAAAGTCTAAGAAAACAAAAATCAGTAAGCTTAAGAAAAATGGAGATTCTAAAACTAATAGATTAAGAAAATAAAATTAGAACTTTGAGCTAAAAATATATAAAGAGTATTTTGATATATATACAAATTTAAAGAATACAAAGGAAATAAAAATACTAGTTCTCCAGATTTTTTCATCTTTTACATTTTAGTCTCCAAAGAATGGTCTCCTGGCAGAAAGCTCGGAAGCAGAGTTCAGTGCACTGTGGCCTGGGTCTTTCTCTGGTCTGAGGCCCCTCAGGACCTTGGAAAAAGTGTCCAGAGGTCTGGCCTGCCCCTCCCAGCTATCACAGGGAAGCCATACCTCTGTGGGGAATATTTTAGCACCACGAAGTCAAACAGACCTGGTTTCAAAACACAAAGTCATAAGCTTGGGAAAGTTCCTTTACGAACTCTTTAACATTATTTTCCTCATGGAGAGAAAAAAAAACCCCACAGTAACTTAGATTAAGTGGGCAAATTCTTAGACAGAAACCGCTGAAAATGACTCGTGAAGAAATAAACAATCCGATTAAACTTATTACAACAAAAATCGATTAAACTTATTATTACAACAAAAATTTTCTTGATTCCAGTAGTCCCACCAGCACCACTCTGGCTCAAGACCTGAGCTGCTGCAATGGCGTCTCTTCTCCTGGTTCTTGGTCCTTCACACACTCAGCCTGGGCCTTACACCATCCATCCCCTGATTCTTGGGCCTTCAGATTTAGGCTGGAATTATGCCACTGGCTTTGCTGGGCCTCCAGCTTGCAGATGGCGGATCATGGGACTTCTCAGTCTCCATAATCACGTGAGTCAGTCTCTCTCACAGTAATTGTCTTTCTGTATATCCCTATGCTGTCTACCTACCTACCTACCTACCTACCTACCTACCGACGTACCTATCCATTCATCTTATTTGATCTGTTTCTCTGGAGGACCTTGGCTAATGCTGTAGTTGACAGTGACTGGCAGGAAAGGAAAAGGAATGCGTGCTGATAGGTACAAGGTTTCCTTTTGGAGTGATGGAATGTTCTGGAATTAGCAGTGGTGCACAACTGTGTAAATATGCTAAAATTCACTGAGTTGTATACTTTAAAATTGTGAATTTTATGATATGTGAATTATGTCTCAATAAATTCAATTTATATGTATATATTGATTTTCAAACAAGATTTGACCCCAAGTATGGATTTTGCATCAGAGCGGTAAGGCTTTAGGGCACCTCACTTGCATGGGCCCATCCAAGGCCTTGTGAGGAGATACTGTTCATACGGTCATGAGTGTTTTGTAAAGTGTGCAAAAGCAAGATATTTCAGCTACAATTGGTTAAGACCTGGGGCCTGTTCCACGCTAATTCCCCCTGCAACTTCTTTCCTTTGTATTGGGTGCCATTGGCACAGCTGCAGAGATTTGAGAGACGTGGCTAAGAGGCAGGCTGACTCATGAATGCAATTGCTTTATCTGGAGACTGCAACTGACCCGAGATCCAGAGAAAGAAACAGAATTCTCTTATTCTCTCTGCAGAAAATGATAGCACATTATTCTATAAAGTGTCTTTTGAAGACTGCAGCCCAGGAGCACCTGGGTGGCTCAGTGGGTTAAGTGTCTGCCTTCTGCTCAGGTCATGGTCTCGGGGTCCTGGGATTGAGCCCCATGTCCAGTGGGGAGACTGCTTCTCCCTCTGCCCCTTCCCCTTGCTCATACTCTCTCTCCCTCACTCTCTCAATCTCTCTCTCACCTAAATAAATGAAATCTTAAAAGAAAAGAATGCAACCCAAAGACATAAAGAAATATTACAGAGAAACGAGTCACTTGATTAGTAAAAAAATAATACCATTTTTCTAAATTTTGTGCTGTTTTTGACACTTGTCAGCTCTTTAACTTTATAATTTATTGTGATTTTTCTCTCACAAAAAATAAAAATTAATATTATTTGTAAGTTGTGATCTTTTTCTCAAAGAGATTACTCCAAATAGTGTGGCATTAGAACCTGGAAAATCTGGACCTACCCATATGTGACACTTAGCATATTATATTAAGTATTAAGTATTAAGTATTACACTAGAAGAAGAGAAAAACACACTCTTTCTGGAAAATACTGGGGATGTTTTAGCTTTTCCTCTCACTGCCTGTCATGTGAGAATGATATTTCTCAGAATGATGAATATAGCAAGATACGCTCACGTGGTATGAGTTAGGTCATGGGGGGGTTCAATGACTCCTCATATACACAGGTAGCACATTTATTTCTTCAAACCTGACTTAATTAAGAAAATAATAAAATATTGGCAAACTAGAATATCCCTGTTCTCTGAGAATTGACTACTGGGTTCTCCTGTGTCCACCTTCATCCAAAACTGGAGGAAAGGAAGCCACTTTGTCTTACTTTGAATATACCCTGGACATTTTGTCAAGAATTTAAATTTAGAAACTCTTCCCTAAAGTATACATGTGGTGCCCAAAATAATCTTGTCATAACAAGTGTCTTCAGCACTATCGAAATTAACCTTCCTGATACATCAGTGTCTTTATTATAGTTGTCAAAAGCTTTGTAGTTGTCATGTATTTAATAATTTGAATTAAGAAAGTACAGATGAACGTAGGAGGCAGACACCTCCCAGGTTTTCCTTGGGTATGGGTGCCAAGGATATCAGAGAAAAGGGGATCAACATATGATCCCATATGAACATTTCTTTATTATTCCAGATGGTAACCCCCCCAAAAAAGTTTTGCTAAGGAAGTTATACTTACATGTGAGACACCTATTTAAGTGATATTTGTAAAGGTAGGAAAAGTAAAATTTTTTTTAAGTCATTCATTGCTTTGGACCTTCATGTGAATGAGAAACCCTTTAGAGTATATGGTTTTCAGAGCGTGAACTCAATGCTGATAACCCTGTGTGAGAAGCAAGTCCAAATGCTGAGAACATAAAGCAATAAGGCTTTCAGATGTACAACCAGTGGTGTTTCATCTAGGAGATGAGGATAGATGACAGATCTTCTAAAGCCGACAGTAGTCAGGGATACCTGATAGCAACTCAAGCTGAGAAGCTACAAAAGTCAAAAAAAAAAAAAAAAGAATCCTCTGGACTTGTCTCCCTGAGTGTTCAAGCTTTACTTAAAAGCTTTAACTTTCCTAACTAAAAAGTTAGGGTAGGGTGGAGTGGAGGAGGCAGGGAACCCAGCCAAATGTTGTAATAATATTCCTAAGTAGAAGATTCTGCCTCTCCTGCTCAGTTGCATTTGTACAAGAGAAGTTCAAAAGGAAGAATGTCAGGAGTTTGGAAGTGTAGATGTCTGAGTCACATGTTACACTATTTGCTGGATTATAGAACCACATTAACTCTCCAGGCATCCACTTCCATGCTCATGACTTTGGAATGTGAGCCCCACCTGCCTCTCCTGGGTGGCATTTTCAGAACTGTAGCTGAAAAGAAAAGTGGGGAATTATATATAAATATCTACCAAAGGAAATGGTCATTACTACCAGAGGATGGGGAAACATATCCATTTATGTGTCAGTAATGTACAAGAAGGATACATGGGGAGAATATTTTTCATACTAAAAATTTCAAATCTTATCCTTTTGTACTTTCTTTGAATATTAATATAGCACAGGCTTTGGCCTGTGGATGTTACTAGCACTTAATACAAAGCTTTCAGCAAAATCTGCGGATTTGAGATATTTTCATACGGACAGGAGAGAAATCTGATGGTTTTTATCCTGGAAAACAAATCCTCTACAAGTCAGTAACAGTCTTGAGTTTCACACTGCAGATAACGTAAAAGCACTGTGCTTCTTATTGTAGAAGAATGCAAAATTCCCTCCCGCTTTGTTTCATTAGATACAGTGCTGTCGTTTCTCTTCAGAGATGGCTACCATAAAAGTGGTCAACAGGTACAAACTTCCAGATACAATAGAAATAACTACTAGCAGTGTAATGTACAACATGATAGCTAGAGTTAACACTGCTCTAGGGTATATTCGAAAGTTGTTAAGAGAGCAGATCCTGAGAGTTCTCATTGCAAGGAAAAAATTTTTTTTCTTTTTCTTTCTTTTTTCTATCTGCATGAAATGACAGATGTTAACTAAACTTACAGTGATAATCATTTTACAAATGTAAGTCAAATCATTGTGCTATACACCTTAAACACACAGTGCCATATGCCAGCGATACCTCCATGAAACTGGGGGAGCATGGCTCTTACCCCTATCATAGACTCAGGAAACACAGAGGTAGAGATGGAAGAAGTAGTTTTTGTAATACTTTCTGCTAGCTGTCTTCTCTGAATAGTCATTATGACCTCATTTCCCCAATTTAGGAAGGATTGACTTGCTACTATTTTTAAATCTACACATCCCATCATTTAAAACATATGTTTTAATCAAATCAAGCAAAGATGTCTGGGGTGATTAGCCTGGGATTTTCATTCCTTGAATGCTCTCGGCGTGGGTATTCAACCCTCCTCTTTTACATTCCCCAGATACTATTGATTTCTCCAGTTATAAGCTTTCCATCGCTCATGTTTATTTTAGCTTGTTTGCAGGAAAGCCGACACCATACAGTGACAAGAATCACATTCCGAGCCTAAATGCTTAACATTTAACAGGGATTTTAACTAAGAGACCTAACAATGCCAAGTGTAAAATAACCTGTCATTTCTGGATGATCTGCTTTGTTTTATGAGAAAAGGCCAAATTTATGGTTTAAAGCAAGGCTTTCCATGATGTGGTTGTCACAGAAGATTGATAAAACAGAAAATCAGAAGTTGATCATAGCAGAGACATAGAAGTTCTGGTAAATTAATATATATCTCATTTTGTTGTTAATCATTTAAGTTGGCATCCCTCCCTCACACTGGATGGTCAGGAAAGATACAATATCATTTTGTGATGGTTTGTAATCAGACGTGGAAGGGAGCCTTTTCTGATGTAAAAATGTTAATGCCAAAAATGCAAATGAAGAGAGTTAAGGATTTTATTTTCTTAAATAAAATGAATGTTCTTCTCCCTAGAGTGACTGATTTAAATCTGCAAACGAGATTTAAATGAGAACGAACAATGTACGTTCACGAAGTGAACAATCAATAAGTCCAATTCATACTAGTACTTAGAGAACAAGTGTGTAATGTTTGCTTACCAAATGATTTCCTTTACCTAATGATACTGAAGCCATTCAGGCAGCTCAGTTCTTGAGCCAGAGTGGGGCTGGTGGGACTACTGGAATCGGAGAATTTTCTTTATTAGATTTCTTGCTAAAATCTGGGGAAGGCAATAATCTCGTCCCCATGCATATTTTGCTTGAGTGTCCTATACCCCAAGTATGTTGTCCATGAAACCGTGAAATACAAACGAAGCCTCCTGATGGTCTTTAAGCGACATTAACTCACACCGAAACAAACACTACAGCCCACTACTGCTAGGTTTCTTTGCGATGAACAGTGTATTTTGCTCAGTGTGGGGAAAAGGCAGGAGGTAGCCTATTGTGTGTTGTAACAGTTATCTCTGAGTGAATAGAAGGAATTGCTTCCAAATGCAATAACAGAATTACTGTAGATTAGTGTAGCATTTGAGCTTTAGCGCTGAGGTAGAATTGTTTCCTCTATTGCATGACCATGATCTTGAAAGTTTTCATTTTATTCCAATAATGGAGATGCTTGATCACATACTGAGTCAGGTAAATCACAAAGCCGACTCTTCAGCAGTCCTGGGCAGGCCATAACGAATGCCATTGCTGAGGACTGCATTAACCACAATTTGGATGAATAAAATCCAACACAAGCTCATTTGATTTGGTTACAGTGGGAAGAGAGACTTTGTCCAGAGACACAATAAAGCAACAACAATAAATGCTCTTGTTCCACATTGTGAAAAAAGAAGCCCAGGTATCATTCACTGTGGTCTGCAGTCTTTGATTATTAGGCACAACGCGCCCAGTTCACAACGCTGGGTATCATTGAAAGAAACAGCAACTTGTGGGCTCAGGGCAATATTGATATACATTTGAGGATGAAAGGGCTGAGGGATGGCAGCATTATGGTATCAATTACAATGACAAACATGTGGCTGCTTACAATTTTTAACTTGAAACATGAAAAGGGACTGTGCGTCAGTATAGCACATGGATAGCCTATAGCTTCAGCTTTGAAGCGAATGACCCACTTTTCTTTTGTGCGTATCCGCCAAAATTCAGTAGCACCTTGCTTGAAATGTTGATAAATTTGAGGTCAGAACAAGCAACACATACAAAGTTGAACAGAGGCTATAACTTCACCCGTTAAACGTGCTCACTGAAGAGTAACAATAGCCTTATGTTAGATTTGATTTAGGTAAGAACCAGATCTCTCTGCCTTCATGAGCTTTTAGTGAAAGTAAGAGTCAACAGATAGAATATGATAGAAGATTAGGAATATTGCTTAAAAAACAAGCTCTATAAGCACCAGCAAAGAAAAGGGGGTGGTATACTTCCTTTAAAATTCTGAAAAAAAAATCCAGGAAAACAAATAAGAGAAAGTTATTTAAGAACATGATTTTATTATCATCAATTGCATCCCAGTTGGTACCCCATGTAATCACTCCAAGTTACAAGGTTCTGTAGTTAAGGAGACTTAGGGACTGACCAATTGAACCTTGGTAAGTTAAGTTAGAGAACAGAAGAATTTTTAGATATGCTAATCTTAGTACACAAAATACAGGTCCCCTACTTGGCTATTAGGAATCAGGGTTAGTTTTAATGGTATTAGAAGATACTAGAATCAGGGGACCTAGAACTTCCAACTTTTACTTCTGGTCCTCACCTCGTTTTCCACATGAGACTCCCAAGAAGCAATGAACTCAGAGGTGAGGACAAACTCTAAATTTAAATTTGCCTTAGTTCTTGTCGGCTGATCCCCAGGGTCCTATCAAAAAGCAATCTGGACAACTGGGCTGAGTACTTGGCTTAGACTCATGGCTCAAGAGAAGTCTCTGGATCCATTTTCTCCATCTTAGCTGCAGCTGCTCACCAGTACCAAACTTGGTGCTCACAAGTATAGGAGGCATTGGAGGGCATTGCCAGGGTGACTCCATTAACCAGGAAGCTGGTACATTTGATCCCATCAGTATTTCCTTCTGACCAATCAAATTAACTCTACCTTCTCCCCAAACAGAGGATGGAGCAAGGAGGACAAGAAAAGGATTAGAAGAAAAGAGGCTCCAATGGAAACAAAGTGGTGCCTAGAGCTCCCGTCCTTTCAGAGGCCAATGACTCCACATAGAAAACACACCTAATTCAATTCCATGGACAGTTATATTCTATCACAAATGGAAAGGGAGGAGAGTAGAAATAAGACACGCTTCTTGTTCTCAAAAAGACTCAGGTTTAGCAGAAAATGAGCTCTAATCGTAATACAATGTAATAAATGTTTTATGTATTTATAAACCAACTTACGTAGGAAATCCAAAGAGGGAGTCATTATCTCTGCTATGAGTGTGAGGGTGGTTAGAAATGGCTAAAGCAGAGACATTTGAGAAAGTATTGAGATTACAAAAGTAATTTTAGCAAATTATTGAGATTAAAGACATAATAAAAGGGAAAGGGAGAAGGTGGAGAAGGCAATAAGAATTAAGGTAAGGAGATCTGAAATAATGTACCCTATATGATGAGTACTCTGGCTAGAAATATGGGGATATTCTAGATGGGATAGAGGATGGGAGACAAGTACAAGCTACCTCAGAGACACTGTAGGTTAAGTTCCAGAGCATTGCAATTAAGCAAATATCACAATCAAGTAAGTCAAATGAATTTTTTGGTTTCCCAGTGCATATAAAAGTTATGTGTACACTATATGGTTCACTATTAAGTGTGCAGTAGCATTACGTGAACAATGTACGTACCTTAATTAAAAAACTCTTTGTTAAAAAATGCTAACCATCATCTAAGCTTTCAATGAGTCATAATCTTTTTGCTGGTGGACGGTCCTATCCTTGTCGTTGATGGCTGTTGACTGGTCAGTCTGGTGGTTGCTAAAGGTTGGAGTGGCTACGGCAATTTCTTTCCTTCCTTCCTTCCTTCTTTCCTTTCTTCCCTCCCTCCCTCCATCCCTTTCTTTCTTTCTTTCTTTCTTTCTTTCTTTCTTTCTTTCTTTCTTTCTTTCTTTCTTTCTTTCTTCTTTCTTTCCTTCTCTTTCCTTCATTCTCTTCTTTCTTTCTTTCTTCTTTCTTCTTTCTTTCTTTCGCAACTTCTAAGTTTTTATTTAAATTCCAACTAGCTAACATACAGTGCAAAATTAATTTCAGGTGTAGAACTGAGTGATTCATCACTTCATACAACACCCAGTGCTCATCCCTAATCCCCATCACCTATTTAACCTATCCCCCTGCCCACTTCCCCTCTGGTAACCATTTGTTTGTTCTCTATAGTTAAGAGTCTGTTTTTTGGTTTGTGTAGCAATTTCTTAAAATAAGATAACAATTAAGTTTGCTGCACTGATTGACTTTTCTTTTTGTGAACATTTTGTCTATAGCACGCAATGCCGTTGATAGCATTTTACTCATGGTAGAACTTCTTTCAAAGTTGGGGTCAATCCTCTCAGATCTTGCTGCCGCTGCTTTATAAACTAAGTTTATACAATATTCTAAATCCTTTGCTGTCATTTCAACAGTCTCTACAGTATCTTCACCAGGAGATTGCAGCATTCGGTTACGTCTTCAGACTCTACTTGTAAATTTAGTTCTTAATGCCAATTCCACCACATCTTCAGATACTTCCTCCCCAGGTTTCCCACTGAAGTCTTGAACCCCTCAAAGTAATCCACAAGGGTTAGAATCAACTTCTTCCAAATGCCTGTTTATGTTGATATTTTGACCTCTTCCTCTTCCAATGAATCATACATGTTCTTAATGGCATTTAGAATGGTGAATCTTTTCTAGATGGTTTTCAATTTACTTTTCCCAGATCCAGCAGAGAAATCACTGTCCATGGCAGCTATAGCCTTACAAAATGTACTTCTTAAATATAAGATGCAAAAGTCAAAAGTATACCTTAATAGACATGCTGCAGGATAGATGTTGTGTTAGCAGGTATGAAAACATTAATCACTGCATATATCCATGGGAGCTCTTGAGTGACCAGCAGGAATAATAGTTTGAAAGAAATCTTTTTTTCTGAGCAGTAGGTCTCAACAGTGGGCTTAAAATATTCAGTAAACTGTGTTGTAAACAGACGTGCTGCTATACTGTCTTTGTTTTTCCATTTATAGAGCACAGGCAGAGCAGATGTAACATTTCTTAAGGGCCCTAGGATTTTCAGAATGGTCAAAGAGCACTGGTTTCAACTTCAAGTCACCAGCTGCATTAACCCCTAACAAAAGAGTCAGCCTGTCTTTTGAAGCTATGAAGCCAAGCATTGGCTTCTCTCTAGCTGTGAAAGTCCAAGATGGTTTTTCTTCCAATATATGGCAGTTTTATCTACATTGAAAATCTGCTGCTTAGTGTAGCTACTCTCATTCATTATCTTAGCTGGATCTTCTGGATAACATGCTGCAGTTTCTGTATCAGTACTTGATGCTTCACTTTTATGTTATGGAGATGGCTTCTTTCCTTAAACCTCAGGAACTAACCTCTGCTCACTTCACACTTTTGTTCTGCAGCTTCCTCCCCCCTCCCACCTTCACAGAACTGAAGAGAGTTAGGACCTGGCTCTGGTTAGGCTTTAGCTTAAGGGAGTGTTGTGGTTGGTTTGACTTCTGTCCAGACCAATCAAACTTTGTCCATATTGGCACTAAGAAGGCTGTTTCACTTTCTTATCATTTGTACATTCTTTGGAGTAACACTTTTATTTTTTATTTATTTTTTTGAGAGATAGAGTGAAAAAGAGTGAGTGCAAGTAGGGGGGAGGGGCAAGAGAAGAGGGAGAGAGAATCCCAAGCAGGCTCCTCACCCAGTGTGGAGCCTGATATGGGGCTCAATCTCACAACCACCAAAATCATGACCCAAGCCGAAATCCAGAGTGGGATGCCTAACCCTCTGAGCCACCCAGGTTCCCCTGGAATAACACTTTTAATTTCCTTCAAGAACTTTCCTTTGCATTCACAACTTGGCTATTTGTCATGAAAACCTCACTTTCAGCCTATCTCTGCTCTTAACATGCTTTCCTCTCTAAGCTTAATCATTTTTAGCCTTTGACATAAAGTGAAAGAAGCATGACTCTATCCTTCACTGGAACACTTAGAGGCCACTGTGGGGTTATTAATTGGCCTAACTTCAATATTGCTGTGTCTCAGGGAATAGGGAAGCCTGAAGTGAAGAAAAAGGGGGAACACTTTATCAGTGGAGCAGTCAGAACAAACACATTTATTGATTAAATTTGCCATCTTATATGGTGCAGTTTGTGGTGCCCCCCAAAATTACAATAGTAATATCAAATATGACCAATCACAGATCACCACAACAAATATAGCAATAATGGAAAAGTTTGAAATAGTGTGAGAATTTCCAAAATGTGACACAGAGACAGGAAATGAGCAAATGCTGTTGGAATAATAGTGCCAATAAACTTGCTTTACATAGGGCTGCCACCAACCTTCAATTTATTAAAAAAAAAAAAAAGCGATAAGAGAGGGGGGTGAAGGACAATAAAATGAGGTATGCCTGTCCCTGGAAATGATCCAACAAAGGTATTATTGCCAGTTTAGGAAGGGCCTTGAATATTCTGCAAAGAAATTGAGTTTTATCTTTGATGATGATGGGAATCATGGAAGATCTAGACAGCTGAAGTGTAGAAGTGTGAAAACCATAGTTGCTTCACAGCTTGAATTCAATATTTTTTGAATGACTACTCTGTGTCTGGTACTGTGCAATTTGAGGGCTTCGTGGGTTAGTGGGGCAAGCCCTTTTCTGTGGTTTTCAACTATAAAATGAATCATAACCAAAAAACTTACAAATACATGCTTCTCATAACAGAAATGACTAGGAAACTGAGTGGTACCTTTTTGAATGACTGGCTGATCCACAGCAGCCTAAAAAATCCTAAAGTCTCCCCCACCTAAAAGTTTTAAAAAAATAATTTGAGATGAACTTTAATGATCAAGCACAAACCTCCCCTTTGTTCTATGTTTGCCATTGCATTTTCCTTTTCATAGACGTGTCTGTTCTGAACAATCATGCACATGAAGGTAATCTGTAAATATGCTCC
Source organism: Nasua narica (assembly GCA_028533885.1). NCBI lineage: Eukaryota > Metazoa > Chordata > Mammalia > Carnivora > Procyonidae > Nasua > Nasua narica. Next base: position 130,102,101 of record CM052798.1, on the reverse strand, counting down.
AGATGTGAGGCAAGTTTATTTGTCTCTGTGACCAGCCCCAGCTCTGAGGTTCTGGATCTTACTGGACATCACAGTTTGGAAGGCCCTTTGTCACTTCAACTTCTAAAATCCTCAAATTAAACTCCCCCTCAAAAAATCTGTTTTATTCTTGTGCTCCTTATCTCAGTTGATGGCACCAGTACCATCAGTAAGTTGCCTAAGCAACATATTTCATCACTTATTAGGATCTTTGGAAACCCAGAGCACAAATAGTGTGTGATAGCCTCACTTCCACTAAATAGACACACATTTTAAAAAATTCAGAGTAAGTACTGTAAAGAAGTCCAACAAAATTTGGATTTTCCCCATAAGCTTTAATGTCTTTTTTGAACTCCATAATGTTAAATTATTCCAAAAATATTTTTGGTGCCCCTACTTTGTAGGTAGCCTCACTGTCTCCTGAGTGATCGGCATTGTTAAACCCAAACTCTCCACACTCCCTAGGTTCATATCCTTTATAGCTCCTAACTGGTTAGCTTCCTGTTCTGTTTCTAGAACTTTATATCTTCCAATCCATCCTGCAGTATTTTCAAAATCTCTGCTAAGCACAGATCTGATCATATTATTTCTCTTCTCCAGAACCTTCCATGGTCCTCATTGTCTTCAAAGTTTCTTCTCCTTTGCCTTGGAGGACATTCTAAGGAAATAACCTTCTCAAAGTCCTTTTCAGCAAATAGAACCATAGAAAAATAAAAATTAAATAAATAAACAAACAAAACCAATTGTAAGAAGAAAATTATCTTAAGACTTCCTTTTTATTTTAGGGGTGTCTGAATGGTGCAGTGGGTTGAGTCTCTGACTCTTGGTTTTGGCTCAGGTCTCAATCTCAGGTTCATGAGATGGAGCCCTGCATTGGGCTCTATGCTGAGTGGGGAACCTGATTCAGATTTTCTGTGTCATTCCCTCTGCCCCTCCCCACTGTGCACTCTCTCGCTCACTCTCTCTCTAAAAAGAATAAATAAATCTTTTTTAAAAAATATTTTTTTTAAAAGATTTATTTATTTATTTATTTGACAGAGAGAGAGAGATCACAAGTAGGCAGAGAGGCAGGCAGAGGGAGAGGGAGAAGCAGGCTCCCGGCTGAGCAGAGAGCCCAATGCAGGGCTCTATCCCAGGACCCCGAGATCATGACCTGAGCCTAAGGCAGAGGCTTTAACCCATTGAGCCACCCAGGCGCCCCAAGGATAAATAAATCTTAAAAAAAAGATTTCATTTTTATTTTAGAAATTAAGAGTTTTACTTGTTAATAACACCGACATTTGGCAATTATAGAGAACGGCATTGCTTCTGTCAAAGAATAGACTGTTGGAAATGACTGTTTGGAAAGCATTTTGATAATGCATTATAATAAAGAGTTTAGAACTTTAACAGAGTTATCAGCTATGCTATTAAAAAACAACAACAGCAATAAAAAGGTCTCAGAAACTGAGACTCTCCTAATTGAAAAAAGAACCTGTTAAGTATTTCCCTATTTTCAAAACAAACACCAAACAGAAGAAAACAAATTTGAGATAATACTATATTGTCTGATTACAATACAACTAAATTTTAAATAAATAAGAGATAATTTTAAAAGACTCACACATTTGGAGAGTTTAAAACTTCTGAATAATAGGTCAACTAAGAAATTATGATGGAAATTAGAAAATATTAGAATTAATGGCAAATAGAATATTGCATATCAAAATTTGCTAGATGAAATCATACTGGTTCTGAGAAGGAAAGAGCATTTTTTTTCAATTACTTGAAATAAATTTGAAAGCCTGTCGACAAACATTTTTTCAAGAAGTTATAAAAAATAGAATAAGCCAAAAGATAGTAGAAGTGAAGATATAAGAAAGAATAGAAACTAATAATATAGAAAGTAAAGGAACGAAATTGAGATAGGAAAAAATATGTGATAGAGGAGACAAATGAAAATATATTCTTGATATTGACTTCTAGGAGTTAAAATGTGAGACGAAGCTACAGCAGAACTTGGAAATTACAGAAATAACTCGTCCATTAATATGTGATCATTGTAAAAATGTTATAAAATGCTTGAAACAAGCCCAGAATTAACTACTAACGTTTTCTTAGGAATCCTTCCAGGTAATTTTAGCCTCATTGGTGGTATAAAGTGTGTGTGTGTGCACATGCATGTGTATGCACATATGGTCACATGATCCATGTTTGTTGTTCCCATGAATTGCTTTCCTACTAAATATTCTGTTCTATAATTCAGCAGCTTTTCCATTTAACAGTGCACCTCAGACATTTTTCTTACATCAGTACATATAGATTTACTCCATTTATAAAATCATTGTTTAGAATTCTGCCTAGAATGTGTACCATAATTTATGATGGATATTTAAGTAATTACTAGACTTTTACTATTGCCAACAGTGTTACAGTTAATATCCCTGAACATATATCTTTGCACATTATACAGATTTTTCCTCTGAAATTGATTATTTGAACACACAAGTAACTCATGCTAATTGTTTTTACGTATAAATTGTCGTTAATGTGCAAAAAAAAATACAAGTTTAATTATCTGAATCCTTAATAACCTTCTCTGAAAGCTTTCTCTATCCCTCAAGCAGAAAAAATAAGTAGATGATAAAGTTGTCCCCTATCTAGACTGAGGCAACGATGGTGACATTTGTTTTCAATTATTAATTAAACACACATGAAGCCCTTTAGATGAGCAGGTGAGATGGTTATTATTAGATGTGTTGCTTGTTTACAACAAGGGCATATTTAAACTCTGAGATCAAAGTTCTAAAGCTGATTTCTAAACAGTAGCTTTAATTGTACCAAGGCCTGGGACCTGGGGAAGCAACTGGGAGAGAATGAAAGTCACCCAAACTAAAACAGAGTCACATCATTCTGTCATTACTCCCAATCAGACCATTACTGACCATTACTGTAATCAAATCATTACTTCTTTACTCAGACCTTCACTCTGTATTGGTGCATTGGTACAAAACCCAAACAAACCCAAACAAAAAACATTCCATGCTGTTCTCTCAAGGAAGAAAGGCACTATATGTCTGTGAAAGGGTTATATCATTTTCCATCCATTAATTCCTTTGCTTAAAAAACATTTCTTCATCACCTACTATATACCAGCTCAGTGCTAAGCAATGAGCATACAATTAACAAAATTGAATATCATCCCAGGCCTCACAAGATTCTCCTTTGCACCTGCTGCTTAGCCACTATAGTAATTTTTTTGGAATATTTTGGTATATCCTTCTTCCCCACTATTTTCAATGCCTTCGTCTAGTTCAGGATCATTATCATTTTTTTTAAAGATTTTATTTATTTATTTGAGAGATAGAGAGAGAGTGAGAGAGAGCATGAGAAGAGAGAAGGTTAGAGGAAGAAGCAGACTCCCCGTGGAGCTGGGAGCCCCATGTGGGACTCGATCCCGGAACCCAGGGATCATGACCTGAGCCGAACGCAGTTGCTCAACCAACTGAGCCACCCAGGTGCCAAGGATCATTATCATTTTATTCCAGAATCATTATTTTTTTATAAGTATTTACCCTGTTCTCAGCCCTAATCTATGAACCCATTACTATTGAAAGTATTTTCCTAACACACCATTCTCATCATGTTCTCTCATTCAAAAACAGCTCCTCTATGCTATCTACAATGTCCAAAACTCCAGCATTTCCAAATTTTCCCCAGTCTATCCATCCAGCCTGCCAACAGATGCCTGCCTTCCCACCCTCCACCCCCAACGCACACACATAGACTTCCTACTCCAGGAAGTACATGCTCCTTACTAACTCCAGAAATATGCCTGGGACAATTTTGTGTCTGAATCTTAGTTCAAAGTCTAATTTCCAGTGGATTTCCTCTTTTATTTTCAATTATCTAAACCCTGCTCATAATCTAAGAATCAAGTTAAGCCCTAACTGAGGAAAAATTAGTTATCTTTTATTTGTTGTATGGCAGGCACTGAATTGAATGCTAGGATTCAAAATAAGTATACAAAGTATAGTGTTTTCACTCAATGACAGACAAGTAATTGCAACATAAAATGACAGCTTCAGAGAAGACATATACAAGTTACTATGGAATTAGAGATAGGATTACTCAACACAATTAGAAGCATGGGTAGATATAAGGAGGGCTTCATGGAAGAGGTTACTCTCAAGAAGAGTCTTAAAGAATTTCAAGGAGTTAGCCAGGTGAAGGGAATAGGGACATTCCGAGCAGAGAGGTTAGCTTGAGCAAAGACATCAGCAGAATAAACAGCACAGCATATGAGTGGAATTACAAAGAATTCAGTATTGCAGGAGAGCATGAGGTAAATGGTCATGTAAGATAAAGACAAATAAATGGAACAAATGATGTGGAACCACTGGCAAGTTTTGTTAGGGAAATGACGAGATCAGAATTGAATTTGGATGCATTCTTTTTGTCCATTCTATAAGGATGAGTTTGAGCACGTAGTCTTAGAGGTTGGGAGACCAATGCAATAAGCTAGGGCTTACATTAAAGAAGTATAAGTAGTTATGGGGATGGAGAAAATGATTCAAGATTTAGGAAGTAAAGTGCATAGCACTTGGTGATTATATGGATATGATATCCAAGGGAAAGGAGAGACTCAAGAATGGGATCTCAGCCCTAATTTCTATTTTGACCAAGTACATGGTGTGTTCCTGAGTCAGGAATTAGAAGGAGGAGTCTTGAGGGGGGAAAGTAATGAATTTGACATTGGGCATTTCCCGTTTGGTTATTTACTGATGCCCTGACCTGTTCCAAAGGATTTAGGGAAGTGCATGGAACTAAAAGTTCCTGTAGGACAGTGAGATCAAGGTTACCATGAGGTTCTGGACCATTTCAGAGCTGGAGGGAGAACTGAAGCATTATTGACATCATACCATGAAGACAACTACAGTGTATTACTACCTCTGGGGGCAGTCGACCCAATCCTGAGTAGGTGGATTTGCTCAAGGAACTGCAGGAAGTGGAAGAAATGTGAGTTGATGGTGGAACCTTGAGGAATATCCCCACTTAAGATGTAAACTGTAACAGTGAAATTCATGGAAAAGGCCAAGAAAGAGTGTTCAGAGATGTGTAGCTGATTAAAGACAGATTGGCAGAGTGGCGTAATGGAAACCTAGAGTGGAAAGTGTCAAGACCAAGGGAATAATGAACCTTGTCAGATGCAACAGAAACATCTATCCAGTTCAGTGGCTGGAGGCAGGAGAAGCCAGATCTCAGTCTACGAAGAGGTGAATAGGCCAAAGAAGAGAAAACTCAATCCCACATTCAAGAAATAGGAATGACAGGGAAGAGGAGAGAGAGGCTGATGCAAGAATAGTGTATAGTCAAGGGAGGATCTTTTTTTTAGGATGCAAGGTATTTCTTTATTTTTTCACTTATGCCTTTAAGCTCTTTTGTTTCTCTAACAGAGAGGTAAGGCAGAATGTCCAGGATAAAGAAGATAATTGAGGGAGGAAATCATAAAACAAGGCAACTAACTCCGTTCACCAATGGGAAAGGAAAGACTACTCTGTTCTCTATGACTAAAAGGAAGGAGATGAATTACTGGCATGTAAATAAGTGTGTAGCTAAAGAGGGAGGGCAGAACTGAGGGAGAGCATATGTCATGATCTCATCCCTCTCTTCAAAGTAGGATACTTTTCCGAAAAGTATTCCCAAGGAGCTCTCTTTCTCCATTTGTACTCCTATGGCACTCTTTTCTGAACGATTTCTTAAAAATGCTCTGGAGTGCCGTTTATTTCTACATACACGCACACATGCACACACACTGTTTAGCTAAATTCATTACTTTCCTGAACAATTAATATTGGTGCATATTGGCCAGCACATATGCATAAAATGGGCTTACTTTATGATTAAAGAATAAATATAGATTCAGTAGTAAATTCAAGCCCTCCAGAATATCCCGTAATAGATTCTTTAAATAATTCTTTAAAAAGAAAAGAATATGTAATAGAAAGAAAAGAAATGAAGAATCACTGCCTATTTTTAATTTTAGCTCATCCAAAAAGGAAATGAACAATTCTAGAGGCTTTTAATTATTTGAGATTTTTCTGTATTAACCGAAATGACAGAGACAGAGTGAGAATGGAAAGAGAAAAAAGAAATATACACACCTAGAGAAATAATATTATTTTGCTACCCTTTGGATCCTCCACAAGGTGGTGCTTGGCATATGGCAGGAGTCAAGAAATACAGAGTAATGGGTTGATATCAACCCTGAAAAAGGAGTTCTATATATGATTCCTACAAACATGTATCTCCTTAACAATGGCCTCATCACTAATAGTGAAGAACCTCTGAGAATTAGAAATAATTAAAATAAGAACTGGAGCAGTGCTCGAGGGACAATGTGTACCCATATGAAAGGCCACGTGATAGCTCTCCCTGACCCCAAGGCCTCTGGGTGTTTTGACAGACTTGATGGCAATGTCGCCAAGTGGGTTGCTGTGGAGGGCAGGTTTATGCCTGCGCTCAGATCCCACCCGCCAGCGCAGGGGCCCACAGGGAAATGGGGCCAGACCTGTTTGGCTTCAGCTCTATTTCCACTTCTATAGATAGCCATGGTACTCAAATAGAATCTAAGGAAGTGAGATGTTTTGTAAACAGGAAAACGGGACTGCCATTTGTCCTGGTTTCACCCCAATGGGGGGAGCAAATAAAGTCAACCCCCTCGCATCGCAACAAAATCTTCCCTTTACAGCTCCACCCTAGATCTTCAGGGACCTGCCTGGAGTCTGGAAGAAAATGTGCACTGCAGTCTGTGCTTTCGCTTCCCTTCACTTTGCTATCCTGTTTGGGGACTGATGAATATTGACTTGCACGTTCAGGCATATCTCATTCCTGAGACCATTTGCTCACTAAAGCTAGAATAAGATATGTACAATACTGTATTATGTGTTTCAAAGTCACTAAGGGGCTAGATCTTAACTATTCTCACCACAAAGAAGAAATAATAATTATGTGATGTGGTAAAAGTGTTCACTAACCTTATGGTGGTGATCCTATTGCAATAGAGAAATGTATCAAATGCATAGGACCCCTTAAACTTCTGTGATGTTATATGGCAACTATTTCTCAATTAAACAAAGGTTTGCTAGGGTTCCCATTGAAGTCGGTTCTACTCAGATTCAGATACTTCTCAGCCCATCAAACTGCGGTGGCTTTCCTGCTAAAATTCTTTTCTAGAGTTGCCAAGTCCACAGTCGAGGATGGTTTTTGCCTGCATATCTGATTTGCTCTCTCTTACTCTGATGGGACTCTTCATGCTGTGAATACTGACTCACTCTCAGCTTCCTTGGCCCTTCCCAACAAAACTACAATTCTAGGAACTCCCAGTTCTAGAAATAATTGATTCTACCAAAATAAAAACATAATTATACAAGGATGTTTATTACAGCAGAACTTGTAGCAGCAAACAACTGGAAATTACCTCAGTATCCATTAATGGAGGATGGTTGAATAAAGCATATATCCACACTTTGTAATATTTACGCAGATATTTGCAAGGTCTAGAAAGTTCTACTGATTTTTTTAAAGGAGTTGAAAAGTAGCAGTTATAATGTGATACTATTTTTTTTTCCCAAATGTGAAGTCTTTGTGTGTCTATTGGTCTGTCTAGGATTTATATGTGTTAAATAAAATATAAAAGAACAGTCATCAGGTTGTTCAGATCAGTTATGTCAGTTGGGTGGTTGGAAGGTCATCACATCCATATTGTTGATGTTCTTAAGCAGGAATTATATTTATAACTTTAAAAATAAAACACCTAAAAGTTCAGGATACCTGACCCTTGTCCAGACTTGGAACACCTCCAGGGATCATATGAGAAGGCTTAAGGATAAATAAAATGAATACGTTTGTGTAAGGAAATAAATGTAGACCCATTAAATTTCTTCTAACTCTTGGAAACAAGACATGTTATTTTATTTTATTTTATTTACAAAGATATTTCTTCTATGACTCTCTTACCTCATTAGGAAATCCTAACAATGTTGATCCATTTTGAAGATCTACATGAATTTTAAGAAAAGAAATCGCTTGTCTATTTACTCTCGTTTGACCACTATCCCTTGTTAAGATTTAAATGTTTTTCTAGAAAGTTCCACAGTCCCATTTTTGGGGGGGGGTGGTGAACAAAGATGCTTTATACGAGTGATCCTGTTAGCTGGCAGCTTGACATGTATTAAATTCAAGCAAGCTACCCTGAGATGCAGAAAAATAAGGCCATTCTTCTCTCGGGTGATGATTTATGAAATCTAAAGCTTTTCTGTGTATCAAGTATTTCATTTCAAAACTCTTGATTGGGACACAAAAACTTAGACATCAAACACCATAGGCTGCTTTTGGGCACTAAAACAATTGCTCATGATTTTCCCCTCTGTCATTTTCACAGTCAACTTGTCATTCTTATGAAATCCCAGGACTGCTTGTAGATTCACTGGCACAGTACAGTTGGCATCTCACCAGAAGGTATGATTTAAAATAGTTTGATGTAAACCTAGAGACGTTTCCTAAGATACTGGAATCCAGAGCTGTAGCGCTTCTGAGCTTGAGAATTTTTAAAAATACTAATTTAAAAGTTTTCTAAATATAAAAATGAAGGATGCTTCCAAAGCAGGTTCCTTATACAAAAAAAAATTTATTTCAGTTAAAAACTGTGAACTGGGACTTAGTATCATATTGGTCCTTATTTCCTAAATTATATTCTAACTGTTAAACCCAAGCATAGGAACCTACACTATGCTCCGGTATATTTATTCTTCATCACGAGATTGCACACCTAGAACATGTTCAATAAGTGTTAAATGGATAACGGAATTTAGTCATACACTTCTTTTTTGTGAGATTTTATTTATTTATTGGAGAGAGAGTAAGCTTGAGAGAGAGCACAGGGTGGGGAAAGGGGCTGGGTCTGGGAGGGAGGGGAGGAGGGAGAGGGAGAAACAGGCTTCCCGGTGAGCAAGGGGTCTGAAGGCAGGTGGGAGGTTCTATCACAGGACCCTGGGATCCTGACCTTTGACGGACGCTGAAGGCAGACGCTTGACTTACTGAGCCACCCAGGCACCCCAGAATTTAGTCATCACTTCTATAAAACTTTACGCCTTAGGAATGGTATTTTTATATTCTACTGCAATATTAATTATAGAATATTAATGCAATATTAACAATAGAATAAACTTCTGAAACTAAACTAAACCATCAAATGACTAAAGAAATGGTTTGATGCCAAGAATTTTACGTGTGTGGGTGCACATGTATGCTCACACACACACACACACACACACACACCTGTATAAAACTTTGTACCTAAGATAAAACCAATATAAAATATTAAATAGTGCAATACCTTTTCTTCTAAACTGGCAATTCTTGCTTCCAAGTAAGATAAGGGATACAAAAAGTTCAGAGAAAAACAAAAGTCACATTGAAAAAAATGTGATAATGGTGGTTTTTCTGAAAAATAAGTCAATATATTGAGGAAAGAATGCAAATAGAGCAAGTGATGTTGATTGCTCCACTTAAAAGACTTTTTTTTCATTTATTACAAGTGGCTGTACTATGGGTTAAAGTTGTCTATTCCAAATTTATCAGGGGTCAGAGAGCAGTCTCCGTGACCAGCTATTTCATGACCACGCAGCTGTAAGGGCTACAGCCAAGGATCCTCTAGGAGCAAAGAGGAATTATGTATTTAACTTTTTTAGAAACATCCCTCTCTTTTTCTTCTCCCTCTGTTTTTCCTCTTAGCCACTCATCTTCTCTTTCTCTTTGCTGTCTGATCATAAATAATCCTTTCTGGGCTGCTAAAAACCTTTCTTTTTGGCTCCTCTTCTCCCTCGGAGGAGTTACCTTTTTATCTCAGACTTACTGGAGACCAGCGCCCAGAATGGTGAGTAAATCCCAGTTCCATGAGCACCAATTCGTGTCTGTGATCCTAAATTCATAAAGTCTTTCATCCTTACCAGTAAAATTGGGAGAAAGAAAGGATGGTTTCTCTCTGTTTGAGTCAGCTGCATTTCTAACATAAATCTAAAACTTCTTTCAACTCTTCGTGACACTTGATTTCCTCTCTGGCAGCATGGAGCTTTCCTATTTTTTTTTTTTCAAGAAATTTGTCAAAGTCTCTGAAAGTATCCCTTAAACAATCCTCCCTGCCCCCATCACCAAAAAAACAGCAACAACAACAAACAAAACCTGCCTGATCAGTTAATGGTAAATGAATCAGAAACATACGGATTAAATTCCCCTTAAAACACACAAGGGTTTAAAAATTAAGCAAAAAAATTACTGACTAAAATATTTGTTTGCCAAATCCCAAATGTTTGAAAAATAGTTCAAGATGTTTGTTGAACCTGAAATGGGCCCGAGTTACCCATCCATATTTAATTCAGGCGAAAATAATTCTTACCAGCTGAATGCTCTAGCTAGTAGACTCAGCAAGAAAGAAAAATCAATAACAATATAGGAGAACTTTTTAATTTTTTAATTTCCAGGTTTTTTTCTAGCTTTATTGAGATAGAATCGATATATAATATTGTGTAAATTTAAGGTGTGTGATGTGTTGATTTGGTGCACTTTGTGTATTACAAGCTCATCACCCCCCATAGCATGAGCTAACACCCACAACGTGCCACGTAACTGCCATTTCTTTTTTGTTGGGAGAACATTTAAGATCGTTCTTTTTAAAATACAAGCATTCAAATCGAAAACGAATTATGTTTGTAAAAGGTACTCTAGAAAGTTGTGATGACTCCATTCTGGATTTTCCAGGACACCCAGGACACACCCCAAATTATGTTTTGATAAGTTATGCATAAATCCTCCTTTCCACAGCCTGTGTGTTCCTATGCTCTTCAGTTTAGCTATTTCCTTTGGTAATATGGCCACAAAATATTGTGGGAGAGTGAGAATGACCATGTCAAGAGCTTGTGACTGAAAGAAAAATCTCTTCCCAGAGTACCTTTGGCCTTTAGTGATTTTAAGGATTTCTATTTGGTTACTTCATCACCTGCTCTTACAGATATTGGTCCCATCAGTCTTGATGAAGGATTTATCCCATCCTAATAGATAGGTCCAAGACCAGTTAGCCATTAAATAATGTGTTTGCTGGAAAGTTAAAGTTGATGATAAAGAGTTGGTGAGTACTATAAATAACATACTTTCCCCACATATATTTCCTAGGTATAGAAGTCTAATGAAGCAAATGGATGGAGAGAATGGAAAAGAGAAATTGTTGGAGAGAAAAATAAAAAAGAGAGGAGACTCTTAAGTACTCTCTGTTAAGGTTATGACTTGGGGCCAATATAGTGGCAGCTGTACACATTTTAATGGGAAGAAACTGGAATTTCAAAATGGGAAGGGGCTTTTAGAAATTATCTAGGCTAGAGCAACTTCCTCATCTTCCAATTTCCAGATATTTACTCAGTAGCCTTAGTTTAGAAAATTATATAATGATAACTCTATGCACTAATTTTCTATTGTCATCATACTAAATTAGCACAAATTTAGTGGCTTAAAACAATACAGATTCACTATTGTACAATTTGGTAGGTAAGAACTCAAACACAGGTCTTCCTGGGTTAAGATCAAGGTCTCAGCACATCTGCATTCCTTTTGGAGGCTCTAGGGGACAATCTGTTTCCTTGCCTTTTCTAGTTTCTAGAGGCTACCACATTCTTTGGTTCATGGCCTTCTTCCTCCTTCTTTAACCCCAGCAATGCTGCATCTCTTAGACGTTGCTTATGTGTTTGTATCTTTATCCCTCTTCTGCCTTCCTTTTCCACTTGTAAGGATTCTTGTGATTAATTGGGCCCACAAAGATAATCTGGGATAATCTATTATAAGGTCAGTTTTTTTAGTAACCTGAATTCCCTCTCTAATCTTAATCCCCCTTTGCCATGTGACATAACATATTCACAGCTTCCAGAGATTAGGACAACATCTTAGAGGATAGAGTGTGGGCATTATATTACCTGCTGCACACTGTAATCTCATTTGTAGATGGAAGCCCAATGGGAGAGAGGGATTAGACTGTTACCTTTGTGGCAAATTTATTTTTCTCCATGTTTCTATGTAAATGAAATGGCATCATAATATCCTGCCACCTCTAGTAATTCTGGGTTACTCAATGATTCCCAAACTAGAAATGTGTCTTATCTCCTGCCTGTCGTCCAGACACTGATTTACTTTTAGGTCTGGTCAGGCCGGTGCGTGAACTAAAATAATCAATGAATCTTTAATTATTGAGTGGTTCATGGGCCTAGAGGTAGACTCCTGACTAAGATCATCCATTGGTGCAGTGTTTTGGGGATTTCGAAACCAAAGCTCTGCAAGGTAAACAAAAGCAGATCTATGTAATAGGGATTTGGGGTCCTTATCTCATAGTGGTCCAGAGTGTTTCCTGAATGTAAATTAAAAACATTTTTTGGCAATGAGGATAACGAAATGCAGCAGAAAATAAACTTCTAAATAAAAATGGAAAAAGCATTGGCCTTTGTGTTAATGTCCTAAAAAGTAAGCACTGCAGTAAGCTCTAATCTCCTAAATTCAGAAATATAAAGTTTATGGGGGCAAACAAAGCATTTACTGATTTTCTTGAGGCACAAACAGTGCTAAAACTTAGGTAAAATATAGTGTAATTTTCCAACTACATTCAATACAACTAGACTGATAAAATTTTCAATTAATTTTTAATTCATTAGTCATAACAAAGATGCATTTAATTTTCTCATGTTTATAAATACCATTTTTTTTCCTCTTGTCTCACCTCTTCACTGTTCCCTGGATCGTGATGTATTTAGCTCAGTGACCAGCTAATTGGTCGCTCATTCTGTCTTTATAGGAAGAATAAATTAAAAATTATAGTGTATTTAGAGCATATAAATATTAATGTTATTATAATATGTAAACAGTAAGTTAAAAAGAATGAATCAATGAATGAAGGAATTGGTAAGAAAATACTAAAAACAACTTTGAGCAAATAATTACCTCAATGTTTAGATTCTCCGGAAAACAGTACTTTAAAGCTAAAAGAGAATGGTAAACTATACGTCAATATCTAGCGAATCAGAAATTTTTAAGCATACTGTTTAGATCCATGCCACATAACCATATGTCATGATTTCCAAATTCCTCTAAGTCCTGAATGGGCACATCTAGTTGGTCAGAGGGATGCAATGTATCAACACGCTTTTTAAAATTTTCATTTGGGAAACATGGTCTCGTCTCTTACCTGCTGTAGGACCTCTCTTATCTTATAAAGTATTCGCATGCTGGGCCGTCCAAATAAATGTCACTGAGTTATAAAGATAATCTTACAATGAAACAGTTTATTGTCATTAGCGCTAGGAACATCTATTAATTTATTGAGAAAAAATAACCAGTGGTTATTTTAAGCGCATTATATACATCATCTAATTTATCTCTTCAAAGTACTGAGAGGTAGGTGTCATGATGTGCCCATCACAGTTAAGGTTCAAAAAAATTGTTAACTTGCCTGCCTTAGGATCTTACAACTGATTGCAAACATCACATCCTTCTGCTGGTCTCTAACCAACCCTAACTACATTAAAACCAACCTGAAGTCTTTTTTTAATAATACTAACAAAACCCTTTTGATGGGCTGCAACAGAACCCAGGTGAGTGTTGCCTCTCCCTTCATTCTGCTGCACATAAGGACGGGAGGTCTACCTATGAAAAGCCTAATTTCAGTACTCAACACCAACTTCAAGTTATTTCTGGGAAAGTAGCAAAGATGACTTTTGCACCACTTACTTTGGAAAAGAGGAGATGAAATTAAAACAATACTGAGGGGCATAAGCAAAGAAAATAATCTTAAATCACTACCTTCTCCTTTTGGTAGAATTAGTATCAAGTCCAGTGACTAGTTTCAAAAGTTATTGGACTGAGTTACCAAAATATTATAAGCCCCTTTTCCTCTTCGGTTCTTTAAATCCCAACAGTGTTCTAGAATTGTGAAGGACTAATTCTGTCTGAAGAATGGCCTGGAAATTTTAACCTCAAAGAGTGCTTTTCTAATTACTTTGATTTGTTCTTGAGGGCACGTACCAGAAAACACGAAAAGAAATGATACCTGACAACTTAAAAAAGTTGAGGTCAGGGTGCCTGGGTGGCTCAGTTGTTAAGCAACTGCCTTCGGCTCAGGTCATGATCCTGGAGTCCCTGGATCGAGTCATGATCCTGGAGTCCCTGGATCGAGTCCCGCATCGGGCTCCCTCCTCAGCGGGGAGTCTGCTTCTCCATCTGACCTCTTCCTCTTCCTCTCTCTCATTCTCTCTCTCTCTCTCTCTCAAATAAATAAATAAATAAATAAATAAATAAATAAATAAAATCTTTTAAAAAAAACAAGTTGAGGTCTTTATTCAAATATAAGATATTATTTTCTTCATTGACTTTTTTTCCCCAGCATCATAAATATTCAAGATAAATCTTGAATAGAATTATAAATTTTTCTTGGTAGTATTTTCTGTTCTTCATAATATCTATCTCATACCACAAAAATATGTTGGTAGGTGAATCTTTATGTTATTACATTTATAGTTTTGTAGTTTTTTAAATGTATGTCATTTAAGGATTTGAGTCCAAGTTCATTTAATAAGCATTCCATACTTCCCTTCTATACTCTTTTTCCAGATATTCTGTCGTCTGATCTTTGAGGAACCCCACAACATAAGGCAGGACCTCCTGCTATTTTCATGCCACAGTCTCCCTGAGTGCTATTATTAACAATCAAAATTTCAGCCAACAAATGCTCTCCTCCCCTTGCAGGCTGCATGCTGACGACTTCTTAATTAGTGTCTTCTGCCCAGGAGCCTCCCCTGAGTTGTAGACTCCTATATCCAGTTTTCTGCAGGCATCTCTGCCTGGATATCCCATAGGTACCCAAAACTCGACATGTCTGAACACTCATCACCTTCTCCATCACCCAAGCTTTGCTTCCACCACCCCTCGGGTCAACCTCTGTGTGTTCTCTACTTCGTATTCCTGAGTCTTCTCTATTTTTACAGATTTTCCTTTCCAAGTATTTCTTGGGTCTTCTCCAGCCTCTTTCTCCCAGCTCACCACCAAGAGATTCCTACTGGCCTCCTTTAAGTCCATCTTTCACAGGGTCACCTAAGTGAATATTTCAAATCAAAATACGATGAGAGCATTTTCCAGAAAAGTCTTTATTGTCTTCAGAATTAAATCCATGTTTCTTAATGAGGGGTATAAGACTCTTTGTGAGCCATCCTATACTCTCCAGCATTCTTTTTTCTTGTCAGGGTAGCCGGAGTTGATCGTGTGGTTCTGTCTCATTGTTTGACACTTTTTACACTCTGGTGGCATCAAATCACTTGAACCCATTAAAAGGGCACTGTTTCCCTGTGTTCTTTGCCGCCTTGAACTGTCTCCATTCCTTTATAAGTGAAGATTCTTAGTTCATATGTCACCTCTTCCTAGAAACTTTTGCTAAGCCCCTTCATACATCCATACCCACCAGAGATGAATTCTTTGTGTTCCCACAAACTTCTATGATCATCATTACAGATGAACAGAGGGTCATGCCAAACCTGGGCATTTCTTAAGAATACCTGAAAATACGGTGTCTGGGTGGCTCAGTTGGTTAACCAACTGCCTTCGGCTCACGTCGTGATCCCAGAGTCCTGGGATTGAGTCCCACATCGGGCTCCCAGCTCCATGGGGAATCTGCTTATCCCTCCCTCCTACCTTCTCCCCTCTCATGCTCTCTCTTTCTCAAATAAATAAAGAAAATCTTTAAAAAAAAAAAGAATACCTGAAAATATCTGGAGTCTTTCTATTTCCATGTCTTACACATTTTAGGCCATGTGTAAATGTTTGCAGTTGAATAACTAAGTAAAAGATACTAGAATGAAGTTACATAGGTATTTCAAATTCCTTTTTTTTTTTAAAGATTTTTTTTTATTTATTAGAGAGCGAGAGACTGAGAATGAGAGGGGAGAAGGTCAGAGGGAGAAGCAGACTTTCCCGCAGAGCCGGGAGTCCGATATGGGACTCGATCCTGGAACTCCGGGATCATGCCCTGAGCCGAAGGCAGTTGCTCAACCAACTGAGCCACCCAGGCGCCCCCCCCCTTTTTTTTTTTTTTTTTGGTTACACCATGCTGTCTCTAATGCTGATTCTATCTACTTCAAAATAAGTACTGCAATTTTGGTAGGACAGAAATCACTAGTTTGAAATGTTAAATTTTCATAGTTTGATACCATACACAATAAGTAGAATTTTAAATGAAAATTGATTGATCTGGTAAAGTGTTCATATTCTGCCAGCTATTTTCACAGTTCTGGGTCCAAAATCATTATAATATAGTTTCTACTTTAGCATTCATCAAAACTATAAAAGAAGTGTTGCCATTCATGGATGTATTAGTGCAATAGGGCCCAAATGCTGCTTTCAAAGACTATTTTCTTATACAGAGACATTTTATAGTCAGGCAATCATCTTGTTAAACATTTCCTATAAAATTTTAAAAATCATTACCTGGGAGTCTATCACTGTGGCACTAATCACACCTCTACAATTAAGCTTATTTCAATCCTTTCACTGGAATTCTTTTTCTTTAATCAAGGGTTTATTATTGGACTGTTAATGTGAAAGTTGAAATAAAAAATCTCAGCTCAGGAATGAATTCTAATAACAGTTATAGAAAACCCTGAGAAATTCTAATATAATAATATAATATAATAATATTCTAATATTTTATGTTAGGATGTGGGTTTCATTCCTCCTCTCCCTTTATTTTCCTGTAGAATGATTTGCCTTACTTAAGGGAATTGAAATTTTTCCTCATGTCTTTAAGGATATCCTTAATCTACTACATTTGGGTTTTCCTTGGGATGTATACAAAAACACAATTATTTTATTAAGCTAGAGGTGCAAATACAGTTAGCCTGACGATGTTTTCTACCTTTTCTATATCATGAAGTGGAAGTGCAGTTTTGACTTTTGTAAGGAAAAAGCATCAGAAAGTATTTTATCTTGTCAAATAAATCAACCAGCTTTTATACCTCCCAAGAGTTTCACTAATGGAGAAGAGTTTTAAGCTGAAGGACGATACATATCTTAATAACAAGCTAGTCATATTGTGACTTTAGAAGGCGCTAATTTGGTATAAAACTAGTTTTAAAGCAAATTCACACACAGTTGCATTTGCTCTCCACAAAACGCCTGAATAATCTGAACAGCCTTAAACCTCCTGAATTCTCCACTGCCTTCCTCCTCCCTCTTCACCACCACCCCTTCAGTTCAAGTCCCAACCATCTGTCATCTCGATCAATAGCTTTCTGCCACCTCACACCATCTCTTTCTCCTTCTGATCAATTTTCCCTGTGATAGCCTGAGAGATACAGGTTCTTAAGTGATTATATGTTTTAAAATTAGAATGTTTAATGCCTTCACTCATTTTGCTTTTTAAGGTAAAGAATAAAGCCATTGGCACTAGAGATAGGCATTGTTACTAACTGAATCCTATATCAGTCCCTATTGTGGTTGTTCCTTGCCCTCCTTTCCCAAAGAGCTAGAAGAACTAATATTCACTTCTCCTGACTTTCTTGCACTTGCCACTAGAATGGGTATGGGACAGATTTCTAACTAATAAGGTATAATTGGAAATGTGCTGAGGACCAAGAGGACCTTTTCTTTTTCATATGAAACAGATGGATGTAGCTGTTGCTGCCACTTTTCCTTCACTTCTTGCTGCCTTGGATATGGTTGTGATGTTTGGGGTTTCAGCAGCCATTTTATGACCATAAGATGATGAGTGTGAGGATGAAAAACAACCCACTGACTATAAATGGAAGAAAAACACAATAAATATGGATCTCCGTTCACATCAATAGATGGCTGAACTAATGTCAATAATTGTCTACTGCTAAAATCTTTGTTATTGAGCCCACATTTTTAAAACTACTGTTAATAGAATCTTCCATTACTTGAAATCCAAAGCATTCCTAACAAAAATATATGGCTTACAATGTCTGCCATAGTTCTCCCACCTTCCAGTGATATTGGTGTTCTCTGAGTTCTTAAAATGTTTCTCCTGACTTGGCGATTTCCATCATACCATGCAATCCCCCATGCACATACTTCATCTAGTTAACACCTTTTTAATCTTCAAATCTCAATTAAAATGGGTCTAAGAGACTTTCTCTGATCCCTGGGCTATGTCATCTCCTTCAGTTATATACCGTTATAGCTTTCAATGATTGTGTGTCTTGGCACATATTGCATTGTAAGTACATATTTATTCATAAGAGTATTTAATAATGTTGTTTTTTCCATGAGATTTATTAGGGTTGAAGCTATATTGTTTACTATTAACTGCCCAATTTTTAGCAAACAGCATGGCATTGAGCAAGCATTCTATTACTTCAGAGGAGGAAAGAAAGAATGAAAGAAGAAAGTAACAAAGTTCAAGAGAACTAAAATCTCAAATTTACAGTTCAACTTGGGCTTTCCTCTGACTTTGTAGTTTTCTATCTCATGATAGTGGTATTTCCTCTGCCAGGTAAATATTGCTTTCTAATCTTGTATGTGAAGACAAGGAAAGAGCCTAAAGTAAATGTTCTGTATTTTTGAAACCAAATATGAAAGCATCATAATGTGCTTATTGCAAAAAAGTGTTAAAAGAAAAATTTATTAGTTCTTTACTATTTTGGCTTTCTTTTATCTCATTTAGTTTGTCTTTACAAAAAAAAAAAAAAGTTGAGTTCAGGTGCTCTGCTGCCAATTGGTGTTTGGTTATCAATGCAACACTGTCAGAGAATCAGGAATGGGAAAAGTAATCAGTCTTGACATTGGATTTCATGTCTTACTAAGGGTCCAGTAGGGTCCCTAAGGTTTATGCCTAGTCTATAAGGGGCCATGAAACTCTCTGAAATTATATAACAAATTTTGTATGTGTGTGCATTCCTCAAGGGAGAGAGCTGAGAGCTTTAATCAGATTTTCAATAGGGTTTTAGTTAAGAATAGGCTGAGGTTAAGAATCACTGGGTCAAGTTACTAAATATAGTGGTGGTGTTGGAAATCAGAAGTTATATTCTTTTAAAAAAGATGAACTGATAGGTGTTTACGATATGCATGTTTTGGAGAGATGTATTTGCAGTATTCCATGTTTTATGTGGTTTTTGAAAATCATTTGATCAATTAATCAATCAATTTATTAATCTGCCTCTCTGCAATGAACTAAGATAATGACACTTCATATATATCACTGTGCTAAGGTAATTCAACGCCTTATTATCACTTGATTTTTCTAGCAAATCTGCAAAGCTATTATTATTGTCCTACTTTTCCTGATAAAGAAACTCAGTCTCTAAAGGCATGCTATCAAAGCAGAATACAGGGAAAAAGTAAAGTAATACATTTCCAGTCTTCAAGAAAACCAGACTTGTGTAAATGAGAAAATAATGATCATTTGAAAGTAATGTGATAATGGCCAAAGATATAGTAAATAATATTAGTAATAATAAACACTTTAGGATTTTAAAAAAAGATCCTTTGGGATCCTGCCTGGACTGTGATCACTGGTTAAAAGCTGAGTAGAAAAGAAAGAGAAGATTTTAGGCAACTGAGATTAAATGAGCAAGATCGGGAGCGACAACATGAGTTCCAGAGGCCAACTGGGGAGTGGACTCCTGTTGGAACAATGGGAGATAAGGTTGGGAAGGATGTCTGGGTGCAGTTTGATGGTCTTGTGGACTAAACTAAAATGTTTGACCTTTGCCCCTAGATAATGAGAACCACTTGCAAGAGTGTTTTGAGCTGGAAGGTGACATCATGCAAACTTTTTAGGAAGATGAATTTGGTACTAGTCCACTGGATGGACCAGAAAGAGGCAAAACCAGAACAAGGTGGTCCAGCCAGAAAAGCACAGAGAACTGAGAAAAAAAGTGATGTGGGTAGAGGGAAGGGAGGAAGGGAGAGTTTAAAAAGGCAATCCCAGGGAACAATTGATTATGCTCTTTGTAACTTTGTTTCTTTAAAAAATGAGCTCTTCCCTTAAAAAGGGGAAGCCACCAGGAGGCTCCACATTTATGAAGTTGGGCTCTAAAGGAGCTCTTTAAACTTCATCTCCATCCATTTTGTCTCTCCTTCTCCTTTTTTTGATTCCTGACTTATCTTTTTTTTCTCTGCATTTTTCATTCCTTGACTTATTCAACAAACTTATTTTATTCCTATTGAAGGACAAGCATAGATCTAATGCTAGAAATGCAGCAGCAACCGAGAGAGGCAAGGCCTTAGCCATGATGAAGCTCACATTCTGTTGTTGATAGACAGTCACCAAATAAATGAATACATCCACAAGGAAAAGGGCAGAGGATTAAAATAAGGTAATGTGACAGACAATGACTGGGGGAAATGTAGGCAGAGTGTTAAAGTGGCCCTTCTGAGAAAGTGACATTTAAACAAAGATTTGAATGACAAGAAGCAGACAGCCATACAAAATATTGGCAAAATATTTTTTTCAGTGCTCTGTGTACAGGACATTGTTGGGCAGTGGCCCCAAGACAGAAATGAACTTGGCTCATTCCAGGAACAACAAAGGGCCAGTTGGCTTGAATGTGGTAAGTCACAGTGAAAGTGGAAGGAGATAATGTCAGAAAGGTAAGTGGAGACAGGATGAGATAAGGCTGTTTAGGCCACTGTAATAAGTTAGGGTGTTGGCATCCTAATGAGTTAGGGTGTTACTCTACTTGGGAAGGAAAACAGTTGGATAGTTTTCAAGAGGAATGTAAGATAAGACCTGATTTCCATATTTAAAAGATCGCTCTGTTGCTCTCTTCAAAATTGATCATAAGGGCCAGAGGAGAGGCAAGGACAACATAGGGTGTTCATTGCTGTAGTTGAAGCTAGAAGGCACTGTCAGAGGAGACTTGACCATAAGTTTAATAGTGAGTGGTACAGAACTGTTGGGAAGTTTGGGGTGTGTTTTGAAGTCAGAGTTGGTAGCATTTACTGATGGATTGGATGTGGATAAAGAAAGAGCAGAATCCCAAATAATTCTTAGATATTTTTTTTTTTTGACTTGAGCATGAATGATGGAACCAGAGAGATGGAAAGGTTGAGACTGAGGTGGGGGTGAATGGACATTTCCTCTCTTAGCTGTGTTAAACTCATCTATTCTGCTCCATTAGATTCTAGCCCAACTTGCCCCTCTTTGTACAGAAAGTGGATGACTTAGTAGCACCATCCCCTTGACATATCCTTCTCCTCCACCCCACCAGGATGGTCAGACTTTGGGACCATGTACTGGACTTTGGGGAAGTCTTGACATCCTGGACCAATTTGGACAGGTAGCACATGGTGGCTGGCACACAGGGGAGGGAAAGTAGCATGGGTGCTTGAGATACTAAAAAGGACTGGAAGATGTTAAAATTTAGGGTATTTTACAGTTTAGGCTTAGAAGATGAGATTGCAATTGTCGGACATTTGGACATCAAGAGAAGTGTATAGTTTTGACAACAATAAAAATGATACTGAGTTTGGAGTTGTTATATATTATTTGAGATCAAAACAAAATTTTCATGATAATATTCTCCATGAGTTCTAGCTATATTGGTAGAGGCCTGTATTCCTGCTTTACAAATAAGCATATTGTGGGGAGTTAGTCTGGTTGCTAGATCACTGATCAAGAAATCCACATAAAAACCTGAGCTTTAAAATTGCTCTGAGCTTTCAGAAGTTTGTGCCAGTTTAGTTTAATTAATTTATTAATATTCCTTTATGATGGCCTTTAAATATCAGTAAGAAATCCTATTTACAAAAGAATTCACCAGCAGGCTTTAAGTAGGAAGTGATTAATTGTTGAGCCTGCTTACAGAAATGCGATGTCAATGTAACTTTGGGGGATCCCATCCACTGCATTAAATTAAATATAACTATGTGTAGGGAGTTGTTTTGTTTTCTGAGGAATTTTGGACAAATGTTTCCTGATTTGTTTAGGGATTTGTGGAGGAGGAATGGTGGGTGTCCTTCTCATTCTCCTGGGTTGACTTTTTTTTCCCCAAGAAAAGAATTTTGCAAAAAACCCTTTTGAAAACTCAAAATTGCATTTTTCGTCTTGAAAGGGAAGCATCAGAGGAGTTAAGAAAATTTACTGTAGTTGAAAATCCACTTCATTTTCTTTACAGATTATTTTGAATCTGCTTTAAGAAATGCATATGTCCTCTCTAAATATATGGTGGAAATGGTTCATTGAGTGTTATGAAAAGAAAGTTTAGTCTCATTTCCTAAGCAGACTTTTTAACCTGACAGTGCTAAATGGGGAAGAATTCTTTGGGATTATGGTGTGTGTTTTGATAGAGATCCTGTAACAGCTGGTTATTTTCAGTCATTTTCTCACTGCGGGAAGATTTCTGCTGCTGTATGAAGTAAAAGGTGGTAGAACCTTGCTATCCATGCAAAATTAGAGAAAAAGATTTCATTTTCTAACATACACATTTTACTGTTTTGTTTATAAAATGCATATTTCAAAATGTGCACTTATATGAAAAAATAATCTACCAGCAGTATCAGTATTGAAGATTAAGAAAAAAAATATTTAAGTCTCCAAACAGGTGGGCTCATGACTTTCTTAGTCATTTTCATGACAGAGAATCTGGATATTTAATAGCACACGAACTCGCCTTTTCTTAACTTATGGGGCACTGGGCAGTTGGATAACTGATCCGAAAGCCCGAATCATTTCAGTGTGAGATTTCTGGGCATTCACTGTGTGGCGTTGCTCAGCGGCCATGAGAAATCTATCCATCAGGTCCAGTTCTGATTGCACGCAGGTAAATGGTTTATAGACTGTTAGCCCACACTGCTGGTTTAGATTTGAGGAATTACTCTACAAGAACAAGGCAGGTTCTATTTTTGACATTTCAGCAATGAGACCACTTGTACATTATGGCCTGATTTGATTTACTGTAAGAAAATAAGAGAGCTGTAATTTGTAAAAGACATTTATTACATGAGTCCAAAAATTAAAAAAAAAAAAATGCTTAGTGTCTCTGTCCATCCCATCTGGTTTTATTTTAATCTCACTCTAGTCACATATGAAATTTTGCTTAGCTGTCTTCATTTTCTTAGTCAATCTTGATTAATGGCCTTCAAAGTAAAAATAATTGGCCTGCATCAGGGTTGTTTTATAACTCTTGTTCACAAAGAATGTGAAAGGCTGGAAAATGAGCCTAAACAGAAGGAATGCATTACGCTCGTCTTTGAGAAAGAGCAGTCCTTCAGTTGTGTTTCACTGTGTATTTTTATAACAGGCGCCTCCTTGCCCGTCCGTGATATTGCAGATATGTGGGGCCAAAGCTTATGTATACTTCGGCAGACTGACCACGGCAGCTCGGCATCTCCAGGCAGCCACACATGTGACGGCGGAACTCACTGGCCAGCCCCACTCGCCTGAGCCTTTCAAAAGTAAATTATCGGGAAAGCCAAGGCTCTGAAACCCAGAAGTTAAAAACGGGCAGGGGGCTAATTGTCTCTGAAGTTTAAATGGCTTGTTTATAAAAGGCTTCTCAAGCATTGGTATTTTTTTCTCCTTTCTTGAAAAGTGTGTTCAACTTGAAAGGAGTTGGGGGAAATGCAGGCGCCGTGTGGCCGCTGTGGATTTGGAGTTGAGCTCTGCTTCCTCTCAAGGCCCCCACTTCTGGGAGATGCCGTCAGTTCAAGGGGGGCAGAAAGGAATTTGAGTTCAAAAAAAGGAAAACAGCCCTCTGAGAAGATAATTTCTTTCTTACGTGAAATTCGTGTAAATGGAGATGTGATGTCTCTTAAAAAGCTAGTGGTTTTATGATTGTACTGACACTAACATCAAGAACTTTCCAGCTTTTCAGTAATCTCACTACCAAGCTCAATTACCCAGTGATGTTTTTCAAGAACTTCAGCTGTTCTCTTGGTGTTTTAAAAAAAATTAAAATTCCCGCTCAGATTTGATTCGTGCCGGATCCAATAAAATATGCACGGACCTGCAGATATGGACGGGCCTGTGTTCAGCGTCCGGCTGGTGTTCAGCCAGGACCTCTGGGGGGGACCGTTATTTTTTCTCTTTCACACAGCCTCAGAAGGGCCTGCTACTTCAGGGAGGTCGCTGACAAGGTGAAGGCAGAGAGGACAGTTTCCTGACGCAGAGGATAACCTTCAGACAGATTACGGTAACTATAGTAGAGTCTTGAAGGGAGACCTGTTATGTTCCAAGTGTTTTCATAAAAGGAAAACGAGTTCTCTTTGAGTTGAGGGGGTTGGATCCTTCTACCAGAGATTGGGAATTCTAGCCTTGCCTCCTTCAGGGTACCTGCCTTTGCATTTCTTCCTGTCAGGTTTTCCCGCCCTCTAACCTTTTCCTAAGGTTTCTCCATCCCTGTCCCTTCCTTCTTAGCTCCCCTGTCTTCTCAGCCTCTCCCCTCTTTTTTTGTATGTCCCCTGAGCCCTCAGCCCTCTTAAGGCTTTTTCCTGGTCCCCAGAACCCACTGAACTTTCAAGAGATGTGACTGGGTTTGTTTGTTTGTTTGTTTTTTGCCTGGTGAATTGAGTTCCTTTTTTCCACACATCATAGAATAGTTTCATTTTTCAGAAGTCATGGGGCAATCACAAATGATTTTCTAATCTAACACACCCACCCATTCAGCAGCCCACCCCCGACACACACTAATCTATAATCTAGCCTGAATGCTGTATATTTGTGACAGTTTTATTTAGAAATGTATTACAATAGTTCTTGATGTTTATTTGATGGTTTCTGACTATGTGTCACTGCATGAAGCATTTCAGAGTTTATTTAGCATCTGATTTATGCTAAACTAGCAATAACTATTTCCATATATTATCTATTAATCCTTATGACAGAGCTAAGAAATGCATATTTTATGCTCATTTGATAGGTGAGTGAACTTTACCTTTGTCACAGGTCAAAGAAATTATCCAAGTGACTGTTTTGATCCAAAACCGTTTTTCTTAACCTCTATGTAAGGGTTTAAAAGCCTGGTACTATTGACATTTGAGGGAGAGGTAATCCTTCATCACGGGGGGCTCTCCTGTGCATTGTAGGATATTTAGTGGCATCCCTAACTTCTGCCCGTTGCATACTACTGTCACCCTTCTTGCTCCCCTCCCATGTTAGTATCAACCCCAAGTTTCATTACATGTTGCCAAATGTCCCCTGGGGAAGAAAACTACTGTCCTACATGTCGCCACTGTACACATATTTTCTCAGCTACCTTTGTAATGTATCAGGTCACCAATGCTGGTTCTACACTGATACAGTCTCAGCCATGGTCGATCTCGGGAGGTGAGGAAGAGGCAGCCAGGGCTCCCCTGAGAGGCCCAGTAGAGAAGCCCAGATAGGTGAGTTATTACCACCTTCCCCCAAAGGTTTGTCAAAAGTCAGATAGAATTTCTAAAAATAAGACTAATGACAGTGGGTACATTGTTACGCATTCAAGTTTAGGAACTCCCGGGCGGGTGGCAGGCCCCCGTTGACTCTTCCAAGAAAGGCTGAAGCAACATGTGACTTCCTTTGTGGATCTGGAATAGCGTGTAGAACAATGGCCTGGCAGCTTCCAGACATGGCTCACAACCTGCTCCCAGTCTGAGCTGTGTTGACCCTTAAGTCGACAGACCCTAAGTCTCTTCTCCAGCAGCCCAGTCAGGACTGTAAGCGCTGGATGCCAAGCTAACGGTTTTGTCGACTGGTGTGACTCCACTTTCTGAGGACTCTCACTCCCCAGTTTGAAGTCTGGGGAGTGAAAGTGAAGTCCCAGTTTGAAGTCTTCCAGGTCTTAGTTTGCATTTTTGTATTTACAAATGTAAAAAATGGGTGCACTTTCAGAGAGGGGCTGTCTCATTCAGTCACACTGGCCTGGGCCTTGATTCACACACGCCTGCCTCAGGAAACACTTTCTCTGTGAGACTCTCACAGGCACATACTGAGCCTCTAAACTAGATCTCCTGGTCCCGGTCACGGGGCAGAAAGAGTACCAGGTTTGCTGCTGTGACGTGCAAGATGTTATGGAACCTCTGGCTTTATTCAAAACTGTCAGCTGACCTAAACTTTAGGGCCAGGGTTGCTCCCAGGAGGAAAGCAGATCTTAGCTGTGACCTGACTGATGCCTAGTGTTCTGGACTAAATTGTGTCCTTCCAATTTGTACTGAAGCCTTGACCTCTAGTATGACTGGGTTTGGACACAAGACATCAGATAGGTAATTAAGGTTAAATGCGGGCATAGGGAAGACCCTAATCTGTTGGACCAGTGTTCCTATAAGAAAAGGAAACACACCAGCGGTCTCCTTCATCTCTGCACATGCACAGAGGAAAGGCCATGTGAGGAGGACGCAGCAAAAAGCAGGCCATGTGTGAACCACGAACAGAGGCCTCACCAGAAACCAATGCAGATAGTACCTGATCTTGGACTTCCAGCTTCCAGAACTGTGAGAAAATACATTTCTGTAGTTTAGCTGAGCCACCTAGACTGTGGGATTTTGTTATGGTGACCCTAGCAGATGAACTGAGATAAAGTGGGAGGGAGAAGGCTCAGAGCTGGGTGGAGAGGGGAGGGCCGGGGGACAAGCACCGGCCTGGAGTGAAGAGGGAGGCTGGTTCTCCCACGGAAGATTTAGGGAAACACTGCGTCCACAACATGGTGTTAGTTCATGCCATAGCTACCCCCTGGCCCCCACTTCTCAAATTGTACCCACCATTAACTTGATGCGAGAAAAGAAACGGCCCTCTTGGGTTGAAGAAGAAAGCTTGATGTCCACGGTGAATATCCGAAACCCCACAAAACCGTTTCCCATTTGTCTGCAGCCCCGGTGGAACAGAGCACTTGCTAACAGTGACTGGATGACCTACCGAACGGGGAAGAAGCTTTACGCAGAGCAAGTGCTCAGGAAAGGGTGAGGTAGAAACATGAGAAACATGGCCGGATTGGTTCATTCGGAAGCCCTGCAAATCAGATTCTATTTGCTAATGCGTTTGAAATGTACAAAAACCAAGTCTTCAAACTGTTGGAGCTCTTATCAATTTAACTATGTGTCAAGTAGCATACTCCTTTAGGAGACCTAAAAACAATGTATCGACATTATTTTAAGCAAATAATAAATAGAACTGTCTTGCTGTTGCAGAGCTAACAGCTTCCTCGCTCCAGAAAAGAGAAAATAATGGAAGCAAAGGAATGTCATCATTTGTACTTTAATTAGTAGCATCACCATGTCTTTATAGGTGAACTAAAATAGTTGATATGCCCAACAGTCTTGACAGCTACGGAATGTGGACACAAATAGTAGGAGCAAACAGCTACTTCTGCAGGTGGGTTTTGCTTGTTTTGGGGGGCCTGAGAAAATTAGAAGGGGTGTTCAGCCCTTCCTTTCCCTAGGCCCGTCCTCTCTAGCTCCCTTGCAATCCTTACTGCAGAAATCGGCCTTGATCTTTTCATACAATATGCAGCTATCTGCTCTTTCTTACATAAACATTTGCAATTCACCAAGGAGAATGTGCGATGCATCTTGCATGCTTATCAAGCGCCACAAGAACTTTGCAGATTACTGCCTGCCTCAGGATTCCAGTTCCCTGGTGCTTATGCATAAGCAATGGATTTATGCAAACATTGTAACATTTCCAAACAGACTGTGACATGAGTTGTTCCTAGTTCATATAAGGTTCAGATATGCAGCCTATTTTCTGCTCCTACTAGATCATTCATCTCATCGAGTTTAAAATGTATCATCTCAGCTTATAATGTTGTCAATATAAAATGTCATAATGTGGTACTCAATTTGAACAGCAAGATGGATATTAATCTCAGAGGTTTCTGTGCACGGCTGGAGTGGGATCGTATAATGTGCAACAGCATTGGTCTGTTTGTTTGCATCGCACACCATATGCATAGGTGGTAAACATTTTGTTGTATTATAGACCGACTACTAATTCTCCTTGATCTAGAGTGTTTATATAGCCCCAGTGGTATAATATGCATTATAACTTAAATTGGATAATATATTTAGAAAGAAAAAAAAGCCTTTACAAAGAATAGCATCATCAAAGGATAATGATAACATGCCTATTTACATAATGATAATGCACATATTTACTGCCAAGCATGTTTGTTTTGCATTAGTGTTTGTAGCAGGGCACCGGGAATTAAAGAATTACAAAAGGGAGTTTTTCTAGACTCCATTACTGTAGTAGGGTGGTTGTTGGCAGTAAAGAAAGAAACGGAAACACCCATATTTGAACTGGTGAAAAAAAATGAACAATGCCAGTTAACAGTTCGCATTGTTTGTGGGTACAAAAAGGCATGTGCCCAAAATCCTTACTTTCTCATTCTGAGACACGGTGCCTCTTAAAGCAAGTAAAACCTCTTGCACAGATTTTTTTTTTTTTGGCAGCAAGCATCAAAAATTAAATACGTAAAAAACATCTCTATTGGTTGTGTGCATTCTTAACAAACACATGCTTAAGGAAAGCCACGGTTGGAATCATTCACTCCAAGTTGTGAAAATCTGCATTTTTGCTTTTTGCATCCAAAACTGTGAATTTTATTTATACGTCTACGAAAGCCTGGAACCTTGCACTTAAAAAAAAAAAAAGTTGGGAGATGTTATTTTGTGAGCTGTCATATGTTTTCTGAACTTTTTATAATAGAGAAGAGTCTCTAAAGAGCCCTTTTCCTCACTCCTGTAACAAAGGCATGTCCCAGTTTATTAAAAAATCATACACAACAATACTGCTTGCCAGGTTTTATAGTCCTAATGAAAATTTGGTCCAGAGCACAAAAATTATCTGGAAAAATGCCTGAAATTTCCCTGTCGCAGATGTTTCAACAGAAGGTGCTTGCATGCCATTCGTTAATACGGCGCCATACGGGACTCAGTGTGACCACTGCAATATAACCAGTAAGTAACACACGCAGCGTGTGCTGGGCTGCGCCAAATTCTCCGTCTGTTGTGTGGGACTCGTATCCCATGGATTGAGACGTACCTTGATGAAACTGCATTGTCATGGAATGATAATATTTGTGGATCACCATGCACGGAAAACATCCTATCGAGAATGTGGGAGGTCCATTGAAATATTCAGAGTGTTTCTTGGCATCGTGGGTGCTGAGGATGGATGGCAATATTAGTGTTTGCAGACCCCTCCCTCCCCCATCCTGTGCCAACTTAGAAGAGTAACTCCACGGAGAGAAAATTACTTTTTTCGAAGAATATTAGTTTGGGGTAACATAATTAAAAGGCCATGTGGAAGCGGTTTCATCTGTGCATGGAAGGCAAATGCACAGGCTGCCTTAGTATATTCTTCGCTTTAAAATATATATGAGAGAAGTGACTCAGTGCTCACTCTCTTTGAAATAAAAGGAATTTATTCATCATGGCAAAGGCTAGTAAAAATAGAGGCGCATTTAGGATGCTACTCACGTACACTGAATTTTTCCACCGAACCTAGATAATTCTTGCTGGATAAGACTGGATAGTGATGCATTCTAAGGAGCAGATTTGCAGCTACCCAATACATAGTCCGTACTCAAATCTAGCTGCTATATCACGAAAATAGTGTGCTTTGTGCGGGGTTACTGCAGGGTAGGGAGATGGTTGGAAGACAGCAGGAGAATCATTTACCCTGTACCTCTTGGTCAGGAAGGGGTGCTGATTTCATGTATTTTTTGTGTTTCTAGAAGTATTACTTGGCTAAATACAAACAGCTAAAAACACTACAATTTTTATAACCCCGCTTTGGTACTCATATTCTCTTACTCTATCAGTAAGCCTCAAAACATCACAGTGATCACGACTGCTCTCAAACTTTGAGAAGCTCTATGCTGAGTTGTACTTTCAAAATAATAACTGCTGTATGTGATCATGGCACTTTCATTTACATGTTATGATTCTTCTGAGGGAAAAAGGTTTACAGGTTTTCCTTAAATATCTTCTTTTCTCTTTTTTGGAGGGAAGAATAAACTTTAAAGCCTTTGCCATCTCAACTAATTTAGTATCTCTATAAAGAAAAAAATTTAGCAAGGAACCGTTACTTAAAATTTTCCTGGGATTCTTTATTCTCTTTAGAAAGATTGTGACATCGCTATGAAACATTTCGGCAACAGGGTGGAAGGTAGGGAGAATCTTTGGACAACTTTTCTTAAATAAAATAACTGCTTATGGCTAGTAATTTAAATAGTTATTTTCTCAGTGCATTCATGTTATAGAAGTACTTTCTAAAAATTTTTTTAATTCAATTTAATATATAGTGTTATTAGTTATTATTATTCGTTTTGGAGGTAGTATTTCGTGATTCATCAATTGCAAATGACATCCAGTACTCATGACATCACATGCTGTCCTTAATGACTGTCATCCAGTTACCCCATCCCATCCCCCACCTCTCCTCCAGCAACCTTGTTTGTTACCTATAGTTAAGAGTCTCTATGGTTTATCTCCCTATCCATGTAGATATTTTTAATATGTATTTTCTCACTTAATCTTTGCATTAGCCTCCCCAATTATTAAAAAAAAACCCTCCCCCCCAAAAGAACCCTAAGGCTCAATGCCATTAAGAGTATACAGAACAGTTATTGGTGTTTCTAGGTCTTGAACTTAGAACTTCTAACTCCAGATTCTGGGCTTTCATTGCATTATAATGTCATTCAATACAATCAACTCATACCTTAGCTATGAAATCAGATATAATCAAACTATGGCTAATGAACCACTCTTAGCCATAGAACCAAGGATTTCTGCAGATCTATTTGGAATGTGTTACTGTAATTTAATGTCATTGCCTATATGGACAACATAAGAGGTAATTAACTAAGCTTCTACTTCTGACGCATTACTCCAATATTCATAAGTCCATTGATGATACACCGAGGGACAGTATTCTTCAAAATTATTTCACTTTTAAGAATATAGATCTATTTGAGGATATAAGTATATTTATATATTTTAGTATTCTTAAAAATATTTTTGAGAGAAAGTGATAGATGTGGCCTACAAATGATAATTGTCACTTACAAATCTTTTGACTTTGTGGAAGATACCCACCATCAAGAATAGTTTGAGGTCTACTTGGTTTCATAAAAGTCAATGAAAAACCAGTTAAGACATCAATTTGTAGTTGGGACATCCTGCCTCAAAATGGACACATGCCACCTGGTTGCCTTTTTTAAAGGTAAGAAAAATGGGGGTTTTGTTGTTGTTGTTTAGAAAAATGTCTTTTTTTAAATCCTATAAATTGACTTTTATTTGAAGAGTTCCTGTCCTGCTTAAATCGTTCTGAAAATTCAAGTGCTGGTGTATTTCTGCACTCCAGTATGGAAAAAAAAAGAAGTTTCTCTGTGTGACGATCTTTCAGTTAAGAATACTGTATGCTGGGCCCTCGGAAGACACTCTTCTTTCCTAACATTGCTAGAAACCACTGATTAGGAGTAGCAAACTATACATGGATGATCCTTATTAAGTCCAACTTGCAAATTCTCTCCATAGCAGCACTTCACGGGGAGGGAAGGGGAAATGTCTCCGCTTGCAAGTGAAACTCAACCATATAATACACTGTTAGATAATGGGCCCTTCCAGACACTGATCAAGTTCACTTTTTTCTCTATGCAAAACGGCATCTTCTTTGAAGCTAGACTGCTATCACTTGATATTAATTTTAATGTGTATTTACTAATCTCCAAAATTCAGTTCATTCTCTGTTGGTTTTCTTTACCTTCAGGTAGGTTAAAATATTCCTAGATGCCACCTCCTCCGAAGATTCCTGAAGTGTTTTAAGCCTTCCCAGAAGCTATTGGTCGATGTTGAACAATACTGAGAATTCTAAAGTAATTCCACACAGTAATGCCCACTGGCAAAGCCCCAAGTAAGAGATGCTACCAGCTGTGTCACTGATGGATGAGAGCTGTTTCATGTGTTTCTTCCTAAATAGTTTCCTTTGATATTTTAACATTTTTATGGTAATGTATTTGTTTTGTTTTGTTTTTTCTTTCCTCAGTCTTCTCCCTTCTTTCCCCCCACATGCCTCCCTCCTCCTCCTTCCTCACGAATTGTCAGTCACTGTGGTCAGCCTCTGCATTCCATCTGGGTTGCTGAAGAAGGCAGTGCAGTTGGTTTTTGCCTGTTTCGTCGACTTCAAATTGTTAGCGGTCTCTCAAAACACTTCTTTAACTCCCTAGAACATCGCTCAATCATCATCCTCTCATTTAGAAACTAGGTGAGATTTAAGCCCCTGGCATCGGTAAACTGTGTATCACTAGAGAAGAGAAATCAGGTAA
This sequence comes from Nasua narica, assembly GCA_028533885.1. NCBI lineage: Eukaryota > Metazoa > Chordata > Mammalia > Carnivora > Procyonidae > Nasua > Nasua narica. The sequence continues at coordinate 130,069,765 of CM052798.1, read as the reverse complement.
AACACACGAAGTTAACCTAGGTACAGGGACATAGGACCCAAATGGTCTGCCCCAAACCAAAGCTAGAACCTTCTCACACACTTGGTTTCTTCATGATAGGGCAGGCCCTGCTTAAAGCAGATAATTCTCCCCTCTTTGTTTCTTTTCCTTTTTAGCACCTGCTTCACAACGTCCAGACCTTCGTTTCACTTCATTGTTGAAGACACTGAGGCACAGAGAAGGGAATGGACTTGCTCTTGGGACCAAATCAATAAGAAGATTGCATTTCCATTTGCCATCTAATACTAAATTCTAAACTGAGACACGTCAGGTGCTGCAAGATAAGGACACCTCTCTCTTGCACTGAGGGCATTTCAGTGTTCCAAGTGTCCTTAGACGCTGTGTCTCATGTTGCTCTTCCCCCTTCTTCGGGACAATCAACAGCTTTGAAGATGCCATTCAACTCTTCTGTGGTCGCTCCAGCACATACCAGAGCGAGGGGAAAATGTATATGCTCCCTGAAGGTTCTAGAGCATTTTGAGCCGTTGAGAGTGTGTGAACTAGGAATAATGGTGAAAACAGATGGGGAGCTGAAACAAGAAAACAGAATAAAATGTTATGAGGTCATGAACATTGCTGAGGGCGGTAAATGGACCTCAGAGGACGAGAGGAGAGGCACTTTGTGAGACTCATTCACACGACAGAGAACGGAATGGCTGTGCGTGACAGTGACAAGAGTGACCAAGACCGAGTTGAGGGTTAAAAATATGACCACCTAGAAGTCTGTTATCAACTGGAAACTTCTTCATTGACACGAACGTTCTCTTCATGGTGAGCTCATCCTTACTGTGGCAAGTGAGCAGCTTTCCTTTCTCTCTTGTATTTTGTTGAGTATATAAATGATGCCTCGTTTTGGGTGCAGGGGCACTGGCAAAGGCACTTAGCTAACCACTCTTGTGAATAAGCCTCGGTGGAATGATGTGAACATGTAGCTCTCCTATTTCTTCATTGCTTTTTATTTCTGTAAATAATATTTAGAGAAAGATATTGACAGGGCACTCCTCAAAGTTTGTCGTAAGCAGTATGTCCAATGTCTTCACAAACATTGTCCCCCACACAGAAGGACTGTGGTTTGCAAGATCCAGGCTGTGACCTGAACATAGATTTCTCCTGAGCTGAAAGATTTCTTGTTTCATTTGGAATCCCATATGTTCCATTTCACATTTGAACACTTTCCCCATGAAACTGTAAGTATATGATTATAATTATGAAAAAAATAGTATATGAGTATTGGGGTATTTCAAAATAACAAATACCCATGTTAACAAGTGGGGAAATGAATAATCCCTATTTGAGGTGTTCAGAAACATATAGGGATAGGGCTTTGGCTCTTATTATTGATTTAGAGTTGCCTTTTGAAGATTAGAAAAATTGCTAATTAAGTAGTGACTCAGTTTCTCTTTAGGGAAGTTTAAACCTAATTGCTGTGTAGATATTTAAGAATGGCTATTTATTGATAAATTGCTATGCTATCTTTGGTGAAAAAATAGTGTAGGATTAAACTATAGTATGGTGGACTCAGGTTGGCTTTTTTTGTTTTTTAGATTGGCTTTTTAAATACTGGTTTTTAAATCTATCTAAAAAGAAATCTATTTCTTTGTTTCTTCCTTCACATTCTTCGTAAGTACATTTACTGTAAAATAGCTCATTAGAATTACCACATGTGGTCTTTGCAGAGATTATTTTTTTAGCAAGGGTGGTTTAGTTCATTAACTGTTTGATTTTGATCACATCAGCAAGAAGAGGGACTAGTTACAGAAATGTTAATGAATGCACATTCATGGAAGAGAACTAGGGAATTAATACAAGGGCACTGTGATAAAAGAATTAGCTTTCAGTTTTTATGCCAAATGCAAGATAATTTTTAGTGACCACAGAAATGATGAAAGTTTTGGCCTTTCCATTTTTTTTTTTTCACATCAGGATGGAGAATCATCTATTTAGAGGCTCTCAGACATTTTCTTCTGATTGTAAGTAAGATCATGAATGCACTTTGCAATCATGCAGACTTAGGTCCAAACCCCAGTTCTGCTGTGCCCTAACTTAGGTAATGCTATTAAAACTCTATCTGCCTGGGTTCCCTCATCTATCATAAGCCCACATGACACTTATCCCACATAGATATTGTATGAATTAAATAATGTATGACGAGGTATATAGTGATGGACACAAGGAATGTTCTTTCATACCATGGCTTATTTAGTGATTCTATGTATCCTTCTCCCTCTTGGTATGGGTAGCAAATTGGGCTGAAGTGGTGCGGGAAAGTTCCAGGGATAGAATGCCAGCCCCAGCCTGGAGTTGAAAGGTCTTATCTTCCAGCACCTAAAATAGTTTCACACAACACTCTCTAAGTGCTTGCTGAATAAGAGGTGACAAACAAACAGGCAAAAAATGTCTTATTCGCCTTACTCATGTACCAGGAAGCTAATAAGAATAGCATCATTTATTGGTATTTATTATACAATAAGCACTTTACTCTTAGTTCCATTAATTCCTTCAAAACCGCCCTGAGAGCATCTTTATTTTTTAAAAAAAGATTTTATTTATTTGACAAAGAGAGAGACAGCGAGAGAGGGGATAGAAGCAGGAGGAGTGGGAGAGGGAGAAGTAGGCTTCCCGCAGAGCAGGGAGCCAATGTGGGGCTCTATCCCAGAACCCTGGGACCGTGACTTGAGCTGAGGACAGACGCCCAATGACTGAGCCACCCAGGCACCACTGAGAGCATCTTTATTCCCATTTTACAGATGAGGAAGCTAAGGCTTAGAGAGAACTTTCCCAGGGTCACAGAGGTAGTAAGTAGCAGAACTCAGTTATGACAGGGGGTTTGCTTTGGGGGGTATGCACCAGCCCATAAACACTAGACTACTCTGCAATGGCTTCATGATTAAATAGCTGTTTTTCAGCTATTTAATGTTCTGGCCACATGACCCCCTGGGGATGCTTCCCTAATCCTCTTCAGGGAATCTGACCACCAGTTTAAGATACAGTGTCAGAGGTATTCCAATGAAATGTCATAAATGTCAGAGCCTTCTCCCCCTGCCCTTGGATGATAGCATTTTGGGGGTGTTTGAAAGATAATCAAAATATGTGTAATCCTCAGACCTTTGTTTATTATCGATTTCCCCTCACCACCTATAGTTTCTAGTGTAGCGAACGGAACATGCTACCCCCTTTCTTAAAACCTTTTGTGATTTCCCTCAGATCTTCCATTTACCAGAATGCCTTATTTTTCCTCTAACAGGTGGCCAATCACAAACCCGGCTTTAGCCAAACTAAACATTAAATGATCATTATTCTTGGAAAACAATGTTAAAGTCCAGAACTATAATTGCCTAACAGGTAACACGGCATAGTAAAAATAACATAACATTGTGCTCGCCTGGTTAAAGCATCGCTTATATTCTGGATCAGAATCCATTGGCCTTAGTACTGGCAAAGTATATAGCACAATAAAATGCTATCGATACCAATTATTGTGAAATGGAGTCAGAAGGCTGAATACCAAGAGAACTTTCTCATCAGCTATTAACGATGTCATAATGAGTACAAGCCCAACACATTACACACGTGAATGTGACCTTTTTTCTTTCTTTTGGCTTAAACATTTTTTATTCCATCTGTACTCAGATGCTACTGCAAAGGCCTTTACTATACTCAGTTTTTCTCTGGGTTTCACATCATTCCCTAAAATCACATTCATTGGGTGTTTTATCTTGAAAGTACCTTGTCAAGAACGAACCAATACAGGGTGCCTGGGTGGTTCAGTTGGTTAAGTGACTGCTTTCTACTCAGGTCATGATCTCAGGGTCCCGGGATCGAGTCCCACATCGGGCTCCCTGCTCAGCGGAGAGCCTGCTTCTCCCTCTCCCTCTGTCCTTCCCCGCTGCTTGTGCTGTCTGTCTAATAAATAAATAAAATCTTTTTTTAAAAAAAGAATAAGCTAAGACAGCTCACATTTGAGTCCAATTTGTGAACTGTCTTAATAAGAAAATATATTTGTACATGTTGCCTGTTTCTCTTTAATTAAGTAATCTTACAATCAAAATCAAAATTGTAAGTAATTTCAATAATAATTGAAAGTCTTTTCAAATGTAGACAAATCAGCTGTTTAACTGTAAATAAGATATTAAGACATTCAAAATCTGAGGAACATCAGGAGCTAATGTAAGGGTCTAGGAACTAGAAGACTTGAGGCCAAGGAACGTTTCTGTAGAATTTTGAGGTAAAATACAGAGTGTCCAGTTACATTTGAATTTCAGGCAAATAAAAAAATATTTTTAATAGAAGTATGACCAAATATTGTACGGGACATACTTATCCTATAAGATGATTGATTGTTTATCTGGTATTAAGGTTTAGCACCCTGTATTTTTGTTTTTAAGTCTACTAAGCCTACTCTAAGCTTCAGTATACTTTCACTTGAAAAAATAAGATAAAAATCCCTAGCTACCTCTTCACATCGTTAAGATACTCAAGTGGGGCCAATGATAGCATAACATGAGGCTTTTTTGACTTCAACATATTCAGCTCTATGCCTATCCCTTCATAGCTCACAAAAAGAAAGAAAAAGCATCAGAGTCAGAGAAAGAGAGGCCAAGAGGGAGATAGGAAACAGCAGGGGCCATCCATCCAGCCCCCCAGTGCCCGAGCACATGCCTGAGGGTGAGAGTGACAGGCTAGGCTGTCCCTGCTAAGGCTTCTGTCTCCCTGCGGCTGCTTCTCATAATGTGAGCACCTGATGGTGCAGGAGTGTGATTCTAGTGTTTAAAGATACTTATTTTTCATGCAACATGGTCCCTAAACGCAAGCCAACTGCTTCATCTGGAGCTCAACCAAGGAAACAGCGATCTGTTCCAATGGCAGAAGAAAAAAAGAAATCTTTGGACTTATTGAGAAATGGGATGTTGAAACTGAATGTGGCACTTTCTAAGGGATTTTTAAGGGTAACTGAACTGTAGACAGTTTCACCTTACATATTGGTGTGAGGGCCCAATCTCCATGTCAGGTAAGATTCCACTGTCCTTGATGTGAAAAGTGTTTTGTACATTTTTTGTACAAAAACTGTTTTGTAAACTGATGCAAGCCATCATTATTTTTATATTCTTCTTTTACTTCCTGTTATTTTTATTACCATTGTCATTGCACCAAATAAAGTGATATTTAAGATTTTGAGAGTTTGCCACAGAACTGGTAAATGGGAAACAATGTGAACATGCAAATAGATTCAAACATAACTACGATTTGATTGCTTAGGACTAATGTCCTGCAAGAGTAAAGGAGTAAATGTACGTGGTAAAGCATCTTAAGGGAGAAAAAAACCCTTAGATGCAATGAGATAACTAACTACAAAGACTAGGCATAATTACTGTACAATGACAGAACTTCTTCATAATGAAATCATGGGATATGAGGGTTTGTTGAAACAATTGGAGGAAAAGTAAATCTCAGAAAAAGAAATCTCCTGGAACTTCTGTCTTGTACATTGTAGCATCATCTTTTATGGGATGCTGTAGGAACCAAATAGATCAGTCATTTAAATAGACTCATTAAACACTTAAGAATATGTTATGGGGAATTATCATGCCAGAGCAGGAAGAAAGGTCAACAAATCTAAATGACCTTGCTTTTCCTGATTGTTATGAGAGTTTTTACTAATACCTATCTACTGAATGATTCGCTCAGATTAGAAACTGATAGGAAGATTAGTTGTGATGATGATGATGATGAAGAAGAAGATGTTACTTTCACAGTTTATTACACTTATTTGGTTATCATTGCATATATTTTTACAGTTATGTCACTATCAGCTGCTTGAATGCAAGGACCATTCACTTTTTTTTAAAACTTTTTTTTTTTTTAATTTGAGTGTAGTTAACACACAGTATTACAGGGGTACAAAATATTCACCTCTTTATTCCCTTCAGTACCCAGCTGAATACTTTCATCCTCACTCCTTTGGGGTAGTATTATTTTTTAGCCCCATTTTTAGAGCGAGGGAAACAGAGATTAAGTCACTTGTCATGGTCTCATAACTGGGATGTGGTGTAGACAATCCAGCCCCAGACTGAAGTGGTCCACCCTTTATGCTATACGAATTTCCCATAGTCATATCGAGAATGCACTGAGGGTCTGTGAACACAGGTTGATTAATACACATCAAGGGGGTTCGGTAAGAGTTCCTAAGAAGACGAGCTGACATGAGAACCACGTGTCACATTATAGAGGCAGGATTCCACAGTCAAGGGAGGAAGATTACTCAAAGCAGAAGAAATGCTAGCGGTAAGGAGGAACAAGCAGCTTGAGAAAGGCAAGTGAGCTCACAGAGTCGTAAGCTGTGAGAATGGTGTGGTACCAGAGATGGTCAGGTATGATTTTCATCGACTGTTTGATCCTAAGTCGTGGGACTGTCACTGAAAAAGACGAGGCTGAATTGATGAGAGGATCCAGATGGAGAACATGGGAGGAAGGATGACTGAGGTGGGCCCAGGCCAGGGATGAAGGGGTCACAGGAGGAACTGTAAAAGGGGAAGGTGGAGATTAAGGGTCTGAAAGCACCCTTTTCTGTTCTGCCATCGCTTCAGTCTGGGACGTGCTGAATTGGATTTGCTGAGAGGTCTTCTCAGGTAAATATATTTAGCAGTAGTTGGAATGCAGGTCTATAACCCAGAGAAATATTCATGGCTATGGAAGCAGATTTTTCAAGTCATCCAAGAGCAGAAGGCTCAGGAGAACATAAAGTTGCCTCAGGAGAGACAGGATATAAGTGGAAAAGAGAGCTGAGAGTAGGCACTGGATCAGGCCTACATTTGAAGTGTGGGCCTAGAAAAGAGAGGAAATGGTCAGAAAGTGGCAAGCTTTTAAAAAGTCTGAGGAAGTCCCATTTATTTCACATAGGTAAAAATGGTAGGAAATGATAATTTTGGTTTTTAAGTAACACAATGTTCCCTTCCTATCCCTCTACCTAATGACATGGATACACACACACACACACACACACACACACATACATACACCACCTTCGCTAAAGGCATTATGTTCTACATTATACTTAGGAAATAAATACTTCCAAGAACTGTATAGAAAGACTCTTAGCAGCGGAAAACCAAAAAGGATTTCAAGAGCCCATTTGGTCCATCTCCTTGCCAGTAGGGGCATTTCCTAAATCATCCAAAGAAGAAAATTGTCAATTCTATTTTAAAATATCTCTACAGATGGTGATTCCATAAGCTCCCCTGCTAATTTGCTCCAGTGTTTAATCAGCCTGACACACAAAGTTCTTCTTTACATCTAACTCTATGCTCTCTTGTTACAATGTAGAATCTATTTCTTCTGCAGCAGTAGAAATCTAAAACAATATAATAACTCGGAAAATCCATAAGTCAAATGTTATCAATCCTAATGGCGGCAAGATGCACATGGTATTCTTATTTCATGTCAATAGCATGCAGTTTAGTCCCAATGACAAAGGAAGTCATCTTGTCTTAAATCTACTATAAGCTGGCACTGAGGAATACTCAAGTGTCCTTTTGCTCTGAATAGGAAAAATATGTGCAGAAGACTTTTTTAGAATCACTAAACCAGAGTTTTTTTTTTTTTTTTTTGAAGAAACAGGCCCCATCTAAAGATTTTAATGACTCTTTGGGGACTTCTGTAAGCCTTTTAAGTGTGATATATATGATTAAATGCAAAATCTTCAAATGCCCATAGGTTTTTATAATGTTATAAACATTATTTTTTAATTACTCTCCTTCTTAAACAATGGCATTGGACACATGGCTTATTCTTTAAGCCAGAAATCTACATAAATTCTTGTAGATTTGAACTTCTTTGGATGACAGGCAGTAAGAAAAGAGATTACTGAAATAGCTGAAAAGAGCAACAAGACAAAAGCTTTATTTTTTAATTTTATTATTGGCATTGGTTTGGGGCCAAGCATGTGTGCCCAATGCTGTGGAATATTTCATTAACCACAGAGATATGGCTAAGAAGGGAACGAATATCCTCACTGAAAATGTAGAAGCAAAAATCAGAATAAAAAGCAGAATTTTAAAAGCCTGCCCTTTTCCTCCCATTGCTCTGATAAACCCTCCCAGCAGCTTCCTGAGAGTTGCACTATCCTGGGCCCTCAAGATTGCAGGTGCCAAAAGGGAGAAAGCCACACCAAAATTAGATGCACAATGATCAAGGAAGAGCACCCTGACCTTCTCTCATAGATGGAAACAAACTAACAAAACAAAACAAAATAAACAAACAAATAGGAGAAAGCAAAACATTTGCCCAAAGATATTTAGGGACCAACAACAAATATTTTTTTAAAACAGCCACGAAGAACACAACTTCAGTGAATATTGAGACGTAGTCTCAGTTCTTATAAAAATACAAAGAACTGTCAATGTCTTGAAGGATCGACATGCTATGCTGTCTTTCACTCACAGGTCTACTCTCTAGACAATGTGCTTTTGTATGTGCCTAGAATTTTCTTCCCACTCTCAATGTTTTCTTCACTTGCCTAATACTTCGGTTTTCTGAAGACTTGATTTATACGGTATTAACTTCGAGGAAGCCATTGCTGACCTTCTTAAAAGGGCAGGCTCCTGTTCTCCCTACTTCAGCTACTCCCTATATTTAATGCATCCTGAGATGAATCACGTTATATTGGCATTGTTTCACAGCTTGCCCATCTGTCCTTCCCTACCCAATGTCAAGGGCAGGAAAGAACCTTTCTCTCATTCAGGACTACATACCTAGTAGATGGCACATTGTGTTGACTAAAGTGTGTCAGATACGTGAAAATCAAATAAATGCTTATATGGCTCCAAAGCCCTTTCTGCTCCTCTATTTGTTGATGTCATTCTTAGTCAGGCCTTCCTGACCTTTCAACGGGGTCAGTGTTATGACTGAATTATGTCTCCTCAAATTTATATGTTGAAGCCCTAATCCTCAGTACCTTAGACTGTGACTATATTTAGAGATAGGGTCTTTAGAGAGGCTATTAAGGTGGATATCCTTATAAGAAGAGATACCAGGAGCAGGAATGCAGAAAAACAACCATATGAGAACATAGAGAGAAAACAGCCCTCTGCAAGCCAAAGAGAAAGGGCTCAGAAGACCCTAAACCTCCTAACACCTTGATCTCGAACTTACAGCCTCCAGAACTGCAACAAAATAAATTTCTGTTGTTTAACCCCCTAGCTAATAGTATTTGTTATGGTAGCCTGGGCAAACTAATACAGTCAGTATTTTCACTCATACATACCATCTCTTGGACATCCACTCCTCCCCTTTTGTTTCCTAATCACAATTTCAGTATCTTGATCAAAACTCTTTCCCACTTAGGGTCCCATGAAGAAAACGAAAACTGTTTAGGTTTTTCAAAGACAGGAAATTTAATGCAAGGATTTGGTCGCACAGGTTATCAAAAAGCAGAGAACTTAAAAGCAGAGCTAGAGAAGCAACTCAGAACAAGAAGCTGCTGTCGCCCAAAGGATCTGGAGGGACAATGGGAGGAGGAGGCTTTACCAGAGCCCAGAAGTAAGGGATGTCTGTCAGGGCTTTGAATCACGGCCAGCAGAACTGGTGTCCACGGGAGAGGCAGTCATCTCCTGAGACAGAGAGGAAAAGAAGCGGCAGGGCTGCTGGCTTCCTCCTGTGCTCTAAGGCTGAGGTAGGTGCCCTTGGAAGAACAGGTCAAAAGCCATTTGACAAAGGAAACTAGGAAATACAGCACGCAGGGATTAGCCCTCTTCACTCCCCCACCAGAGAGGAGCAGAGAACGGTAAGAAATGGATGTAAAAGCAGAATTAAATGATGGGCATAGCCCACTAGAATGTAAGAAACAGGAGGAGTGGGGGTGTATCTGTCTGGTTCTTGCTTTATCCTCAGCCCAGCACCTACAACACACGGTACAACATGTACTAAGTATTTGACAAAGAGTTGTGAAATCAATCGTAGCTAACTGAACCTCCTATTTCTCACTTACCTAGTTCTCTGCCGTAATTAATAGGCTGTGTACCTGGAAAACCCTTCTAGAGGATAAGATTCAAGAGCAAGAGGTTTTATGATCTGTTTTGCTCCTTGATTTAGTGCTAGCACTTAGAGCATGCCTGGCCAGTAGTAGGTGCTCTAGACCAACTTGTTAGACCAATGAAGAAAAGTTTGGTAGAGTGGGAAAACCCACTTTATCATCTGGATTAGACTGTGATACATCAAAATACATGCATTATGAAACTGTTAGTTTGGGCATCAGAATTCCTCAAGGCCAGGTTTGCAGAAAAGATTTACGTGCAAAGAATGTGTGAAATAGACTTGCAAAGTGGGACCATTTCAGTGCATTTGGACTTGAAGGCAAGGAGGTAGACTAACTCTCCCTATTCTCCCACAACTGCCCTTCCATGTTCTCCTTCAGCCTTAACTTCCATAAAACGCATAATTGCCCTTTCTGGCAGTTCATAGAAAAGTGCTTTTCCCAGCCCTTGTAGGTTACCCTGGATGGAAAATGCCCCGGGTTCTCAGAGACTTAACACCCGGCCTTGTGAACATGAGCGAGATTATTCTCTCTGAGCAGCCCTTTTCACATGTGATACGCTTGGCAAGCTGCCCTGGTAAGTGTCAAGCTCCGAATGTTTTTGTTTTTGCCCTGGTGGTCCTGAGGAGTTACTGGAATACTTCTGGGGGTCTGTTTTGTCTCAAACTGTGGGCCGATAGTGACATTGAGAAGAAGCAGGTAGAGACAGAAAGAGGGCTCTGGACTGCATCGCACTGAATTCTGATAGCAGACTCCCTGTCTGCCCGGGCTGCCTCAAAGCTTCCTTCGGTCTGTCTCTGGCTCCTTCACTTTGTGCTTCCCAGTATTACAGGGCAATCTTTTGTGCGCATGTTTTCCCCTCTTGCTCCCCAGAGAGGCTTGTCAAAACTCCTTATCTGCTGATGAATGAAAGGAATTTCTCCTGTGCGGGCGGGACCTGGTTAATGCAGCTCTGGCCAGCACCGGTAGGTCACTGAGTTAAGGGAGCACCAAAAGGCAGAGTGCACTGGAAATATCAGAGTTGCTGTCGTGCCAGGAAGTGCCATCAGCAGGCATTTTCCTCCAAGCAGAGGGATGGACAAGAGGAGAGTTAAGGCTAAAAGAGGTACTCTTGGACTCATTTATTCTGATGGGGAGAGATATGCACTGTACCAGCCGACATTGACTTTGGCCTTTGCGGCATTCATTCCACACTGATATTTGAAAACATGTGGTGAGGGGCTTGAATACATTTTAGAGCTGAATGAGAATCAGCTCCATTTCTTCCTCTTATAGGACTTTTTGATTATTTGAACTGAGATTCATTTTCTTAAATTCCTCCAAACCTCAACCATCTGAAACCTTTTCCAATTACACAGAGCAACAGAGATTAGACTGTTATGTCCATTAGCATAAACAGTCTATGATGCCCAGTTATGCACCTCACACAAGGACTCGCAAGGAGTGATGACTCAATACTCACTGAATGATTTAATCAAGGAATCAATGAATGGATCTTCCTTCTGCCAGGGAGCTCTAGTGTATATGGCACCACTGTCCATACAAACCCTAAAAAGCAAACAGAGAGAGAGAGAGAGAGAGAGAGAGAGAGGAAGGAAGGGAAGGAAGGTTGGAAAGAAGGAAGGAAGGAAGGTTGGTAGGAAGGAAGGAAAGAAAGAAGGAAGGAAGGAAGGGAGGAAGGGAGGAAGGAAGGAAGGAAGGAAGGAAGGAAGGAAGGGAGAGAGGGAGGGAGGAAGGAAGGAAGGAAGGAAGGAAGGAAAGAAGGAAGGAAGGAAAGAAGGAAGGAAGGGTGGGTGTCCTTGTTATCCACTGTTGGTCAGGGGATGAAAAAAGGAAATGTAAGGGCAGGGAAAATGTAGGTGGCCATCCAGTGACTCCGCTGAGATGTTCATTATGTCTGTTACATTCTCATGATTAATTTACTAAGTACATACTGGTTGAAAGATGTGCAAGAATATACCATTATAAATATGTCACAGTCTGGGTGAAAGCTACTGGGAATGAATTATGAGGAGCACAGGGGCTAAAGTCAATAGGGTTTAAATCCCAGCTTCATTTCTTGCTCTATGTAACCAACTTTAATGTACTTGATCGTTCTGAACATCCATATCCTCCTCTGCAAAGTAGATCTAGGAGCAACAGCTACCTTACTTGGCTATAGAAAGGCTATATAACATATATATATATATATATATATATATATATATATATATATATATATATAAATTTTAAAGTTATTGAATCCAAACACCTATTTTCTAGAAGGATTTGTAGCATGCATATTCTTGATTCAAAATATTTTCTTTGAAAAATTAAAAAGACTGCTCAATAAATCAAACTTCTGATTTTCATTTCAGGAAGTAGACAGTTCCTTTCAAGAATTCTCCTTGTTCAGAGAGAGATGCCTTTCTAAAGCAGACCATTTGCAGTCTTCTATTGTGCTGTCTACCAAACAGACTGGAGGAAATACAATTGTATAACTTGTATCACCTAGATGGCATTGTAGTTGCATTGTGCAATTAGGAATATCGTGAGAGGCTTTCTAACAGATACCTTAGCTAAAAATAAAGTCTATCTATTTCTGCTCATTGCATTCAGAATTATGTCCTTTGGGGAAGGGGGTACAAAAAGACTAAGGACTTTGTGCTCCTGCTCCCTTATACACTTCTCACCTTTAACTCTGATTCTGCATGTATTGGCAGGCCTTACAAGTGCCTCTTACTTTGTCTCAGGACCCCTAAACTCAATTTCCAAATAAATACCTTACTAAAGAAAAAAAGTGTCTGTTTTAAATTTGTAAGTTCTAAACTTAGTTGTGAATTTCCAAGTTCTAAACCAAGTTCTAAATTTGTTTGCTCTTCCTATCTGGGTTTCCCAGAAGGCCTGACACTGGTCTATTTCCTTTGATTGCTGTCTGCTGGGATGGCCTTGCATCTTTCTCTGTGACCAAGCCTCATCCATTCTCTATTTAGCAGCTTCTCCTGCCTTTGCCCCATCCTCCAAACCAGGTGGCTTCCTGTTGGGCTAAGATGTCTGGTTCTTCTTTGTCCTGATCCAGTTTTACAATGAATATGCTGAGGGCCAGAGTACTCCTCAAGATATTGCATATGAAAGGTAGCCTATTGGATGGTAAAGAAGCCACTATCATTTGAGGTTACCAGAGAAGACAGGCTTTGTTAGATTCATTGAGTCACAGAGTCATGTTTATGTTGAAATGGGCCTTAAACAGAACTCTTCCAACCATCTCTTTTCACAGACAAGGAAAGAGAGAAAGAGCCTAGCAGAGGTTAGATAAGAGTAATTTAAATGTAAATTTGGGACTTAAGGCACTAATTTGAGATAAAACAGGTTGGGTTTTTTTGGGTTTTTGTTTTGTTGTTTCACAAGGACAGGAACCGAGGAGAATGAGAAAATTGGGAACCCATATGGATGAGGGGGAAAGAAAGTGGAAAATCTTTGTGTGTTGGGTGAGGGGGAGGCATAAGAGAGTAGAGGCAAGTGTTCAAAAAGGAAATCCACCAGAAAAGAGGTAAGAAAGAAAGAAAACTCAACTATTAATCGATGAACCAGGGCAGGAACTAAAAAGACCCATTTTAGAAATTATATTGGTAGAACACCTTGAAAAATCAACCATGAAAGGGTATTTCTAGGCATAAGGAAAGGAAAGATCGAGAGGAAAGCTCAACTTGTTTAGAATGGCTTAAAAGAATAATTTGGGTGAAATCTTGGAAGTAGTTGCTCTTTCCTTAAGCGAATTAGAGGTACCAGACACACAGCTTAACTTGGTGCAGAAATAGTGTGGAATTGGCTGTGACCAGACTCTTCTAAACCAGGCAGAGCTAACTGCGTATGATTTGTTGACCTGTAGCAAAGTGAAATCCAAACTTCTGCATTCCCAAGTAAAAGTAAATCTTGCAGCCAAAGGTGACTGGCTGAGGAGGAGATTTTGATGACCGTGTTTTTTTGTATAGACTGTGTTTTTCACTCTTTTGAACTGCTGCAGCCAATGGTAGCATTTATTACTGTGAGTTTAGTCAATAGTAAATTTGACAGCAAAAAAAGAAGACTGCTAATCATTTGAGTATTTACTGCAAATGGAAACAATATAGGTGGTCTAAACTGACTTTCAAATAATATCCGAAGCAAATGACTGGTAACTTCAGGGTCATGTTGACAATGCTGGTGCCTATCTTGCTTCATTGGATGTGTACTTCGATGGAAATAATGTACAGAAATTAGTTATGCTCCTTATTACCTGTGTGGGTCCCAGATCTTATAAAACCTCAAGAATAAGGAACGTGAAGATATATATGTTTATTATCATGTAAATATTCAATAACCATTTATGGAGTCTCTACATCTTATAGGGAACTATAGAGTTTCCAAACATTATTAAGTAAAACTGGGAGAGTGTACAGCCTTTAGTATGCTTTGTGAATTTTAGCTCTATGTACGAAATAGCAGCTTGCTTAGAATGCAAAGTTTGCCTTCTACCTCAACATGACAGCATTGGGATTTTTAGATAAAGCAGATTACCATGTGGGTAAGGTTGCTGATTTAGTCTTCAGACATCAGTTATTAAAAAACAAAAACACAAAACAGAAATGAAGAACCTAGTAAGTAACATCATATCTCTACAAATTATGGTCATAAGAAGCAATTTTTAGAAAGAAGAATTTTATCCATAATAACTACATTAAAGTCTCTACACAACAAAGTCAGCAAAACAAGGGAAAAGAGAGGCCAGAGATATGAAGATGAATTATTCAGATTTACCAAGTGTCACTCAAGCTGTTCTGTTTTAAAGATTCACTCATTAATGTATTCATTTAGTTAATCTTATTAAATATCTACAAGGTGTTTGACAGTATAAAATAGCAGGACAATGTGTTTCGCCTCAAAAAAGCTAAAAATCTGGCAGGGAAAACTCTCTCCACATAAATATCTATGGTCCAAAGCATGTTGCAATGAGGTTGTAATCAACATAGAGAAGGACGACAAAGGGAGAGAGCCAGCTCATAAAGGAGGTGATAGTTAAGCTAGGACTTAATAGATGAGCAGAATATTGGCAAGTCAAAGAGAAAGGACATTCCAGACAGAGGTAATAGTGTATGCAAACCCATAAAGCTACAGTAGTTTCTTTCTAACTCATATATATATATAAACAACTAGTGGGTAACAATGAGAAGATTCGATAAATGCTGCTGAGAAATATCTTTTTGGAAAAAAAATAAAATCCCTATCACTATACACAAAAAGGTAAATTCTTGATGGATCAAAAACATAAAAAGCTTAGAAAAAAGTATTTAAAAAATATATGTATCACCTTGAGATGCAGCAAATAAGAAACAAATGCACACATTATTGAAGAAAGCATAAAGCTGACTATGTTCAAATTAAAGCACATGTTACACAAAGGACACCATAAGCAAGGTAAACAGATACACCACAACACTGAGAGAAGTCTTTTACAAAGTATATAACAAAACAAATTATAATCTCCAAATTTTAATGTTTACAATGTTTACAATGCTTACAAATGAGACCACACACATAAAGCTCAATAGAAAAATAGGCAGAGGATATAAAGAGGTAATTCACAGAAAAGGGAAAAATAATTGTCCTATAAACATCTGAAAGGTTGCCTAGCTTCCCTTGTAATTTGGGTAAACCACAATTAGATACAATTCCAGACTTAGTTTGGCAAAATGTAAAACGTTTGATAATAGCAGATGTAAGCAAGAATATAGAACAGTGGAAATCTTGTATACTGTGATGGAATGAAAATTTATCTGGACAACAATCTGGTAATATCTAACAAATTTGAAGATGGATATCTCCTTTATCTCATCAACTTCACCCCTAAATACTTAACGCAGTGAACTTTAGTAGATGTACCCAAAGAGATGTGTAAAGAACACAGATTACAACATTTTTGGTTAAAATGAAAAGCTAAAACAAACCAAAAATTAAACACAAGGGTCCATTAACAACAGAAAGAATATGCCAATAAAAATTAGTAAGCTAGACCTATGAGTATCAATGAATAAACTTTAAAAAATATAATAGTAACCAAAAATTAAGTTTCAGCTTGATGATACCATACATGAAGTGTGAAAAGATGCAAAACAGTATTTTTTTTTGAGGGCCAAAAATACAAAAAACATGCATGGCTGAAAATAACGATGCCAAATTCACGACCATGGTAACTCTGTGACATTTTCTTTGATCAAAAAAAGAGTAAAAAATCTGAATTAAAATAGGTACCTGTATTTGTCAGTTGGTCCTCCACGATTTTCTGTGTATTCTGCAAGCTATGCATTGTGACATCAAAGTTCTTGGTTATTCATATGAATTTCAGGAATCATCCAGATGGAATGTTTTTCAAAGACTGTGATACTTGCAGCAGTGCTGTAACAGAGTAGAGAACAAAAAGGCTACATGGGTCTTGAAGATGGCTGATTCTTCTATCGGTGAGGGTGGCCATTGACATACTTCCTTATTTATTGCTTACAGTTGTTAGAATCTTATTCTTAAGCATGAGTCTAATACTTTAACAGGATAGGAAATCCTCAGCAGTTAGGCATAGGTTAATGCTTATTGTAACTTACGAAGACGTAAATTATGAAACTCAGTAATCAACAATTGCTTCACGGACTGAAAAGCATGGGATAAAGTTGAGCAAAGCATGGAATAAAGTAACACTGACCTTCTTATATTTGTTTTTTTATTTGGCTTTTGTTTTTGTTTTTTGACAATCCCTCCAGACATATAAGCAGGACTCAGCAGGGAGAGCTCATGTCTGCTCCACTTGGCATAGCAGGGTATCTCAAAGGCTGGAAGCTGGAATCTTCTGAGGGCTCACTCACTCACTCACGCACTTTCTAGTGAAGGCTGCTGGCTGTTGGCTGAGTCCTTAGCTTGGGTTATCAGTCGAAACACTTCCTCACAGCATGGTGGCTGTATTAGTTTTCTATTACTGCTTCAACAAAGTAAAACAAATTTAGTGGCTTAAGACAACACAAATGTTTATCATCTTGTATTCTATAAAGCCAAAAGTCTGATAGACAGCTCACTGGACTAAAATCAAAGTATTGCAGGGCTGTATTTCTTTCTGGAGGCTCTCAGGGAGAATTCATTTCCTTTGCCCAGGTTGTAGAGACTGCCCACATCCCTTTGCTCCTGACCCCCTTCCCCCACCTTCAACACCAGGGACTTTGCCTCTCTCTATGCCTGTCTTCCATAATGAGATCTTCCTCTGATTAACGTGCTCCTGCCTCCTACTCCATGAGTATTCTATAGTCCCTGCTCCTTCTGATTCGGAACTTTCTGCCCTTTCTACTTTTAAGGAACCTTGCGATTACATCTAATATAATCTCATCTCCAGGCCTCTAATTAATCACATCTGCTGAGTCCCTTTTGTGTACAGTAATGTATTCACAGGTTCTAGGGAGCAGGACATGAACATTCAAGGAGCCATCGCTTTGTCTCCTACAGTGGCTCAGTGCCAAGGATGAGCATCATGAGCAAGCTGGGTAGATGTGGTCGTGCCACTCCTGATTTAGCCCCCAAAAGACATGCCGCATTACTTCCCTACATAGCTACTTCCATGGTGGTCAGAATGCCCACACAGCTTCCAGAGGAGGGAAAATAGACTCCATCTCCTGATGGTGGAGTTCAAGGTTCTGGAAGAGAAGTTTGGAATAGAAATAATTCTCTGACCATTTTTATAAAATACAACCTTCCACAAATAGTGTAATAGATGAAAACACCATCTCTTGTATCCAAACGCTTATGGTAAAATCCTGCCCTTTCTCCTTAAGAGCAATAGCGGTGTGTCCTTGAGAAAATAAGCCTTGCCAATGTCAAATTTCTTCATCTCTAAAATGAGCATAACAGTTGTACAATCCCAAAGAATAGTGGTGGGCATGAAATACGTTAACCTATATAGAATACCTTGCATGGTGTCTGGTTCATTGTAAGATCTCAATGAACCAGCTCTATGTATTTAAGCAAGTTACTCAACCACTTTGCAAGTCAGTTTCTTCATATGTAAACAGTGATGAGAGTGCTTACTTCATAGGACTGTTGTGAAGATTAAGGAGGTTTAGGTCTCGCTGATAGGTACTAAGCATTCAAGAAATATTATAAACAAATAATCATAATTAAATACATTTATACTTAGAATTATATATATAAGTGTATATATAATTATAATAATTAAATATGATGGATTATAACTAATCACTCCCCCAACGAAGCAATATCACACTACAAAAAAAAAAAAGAGGCGGAATTACAACTATGAGACTATATGTACACAGATATGAAGAACATCAAAATTATGAGTCACAGTTAAGTTTTTAACTGATTTTTTCAAATCTATACCTCAATGAAAATGATCAACCACAACAGTATTGTGAGCGTGTGCTGTGGTTCATCATAAATGACACTGGGGTCTGCTGGAGAGAGTTTGAACAGCAATACTGATAAAGAAATAGAGTCCTAAGGAAAGAGGAGCGGTGGGCACTGGGAGGCTTTGATGAGCGCTAATCCAGTCCAAGCTGGAAAGGACTCAGAGGGCCGTATCTGTGCGAGCTCACTGAAGCCAGCCAAGACTGCTTGGAGCAATGCCTTAATCACACTCTGATTAGAATGGCACTGCCTAGAAACACACTCCAAATTAAGTCATTTTTGTCTTCAGCAAGTTCTCCTAGAACTGCTGTGTATGATGTTGATAAGTGCATGAAATAAAAGCTATACTGTTTTTAAAATTTCTAAAATGCCTTGTCTTTCTTGTCTTACTGAGGTAGAAAGTGCTTTTTTAAAAATAAGGTTGTATATGTTGGGGCACCTGGGTGGCTCCGTCGGTTAAGTGTCTGCCTTCAGCTCAGGGGTCCTGGGATTAAGCCCTGCGTCGGGCTCCTTGCTCAGTGGGGAGTCTGCTTCTCCTTCTCCCTCTGCCATCCCTACCACCCCCCTTCCCCGGCTTATGCTCTCTGGCTCTCTCTATCTCTCTGTCAAATAAAGAAATAAAATCTTTAAAAAAAAAAATTGTATATGTTGGATAAGAGTTGGTGGAGGCTCGCAGTTACTCCAATACTCTCAAGGATCAGGACACTGTGATATCACCAGCAAATTCACTTTCCATCAGAGTTAGTTTCATGGACATATGACAAATGCAGTCACACATGGCCTTGAGCTCAGAGGACTGGAGACTTCTTGCTCTACAGTCACTGTTTTGGAATTATTAATAATTTTAATCTTTGAATATGTGTTTCGTAAGTGAAGTGTGATGGGACAATAGAACATGAGGAGGTAGGGCTTGGAGCCTCAGCTACTATGCGGTGAAGCCCCCTGCCTTCCCACCTTCCCGGTGTGGGTTCTTGGCAACCCATTCTCTACTCTCTGGGCCTTGAGCCCACCACACTTCCCACCTCCTGCCCTGCTCCCACTGCTACCCTCCACCAAGGGCAGGGTCAGGTCATCAAGGGAAGGCTCACATTCTGCATTGCCCTCCACCCTGGTGGGTCCTGGGCAAGAGCACGGAGAGGTTTGGGGTTGCATATGCCTGTACCCCACAGTATCTCAGGGCAGGGTATCGTGGTTGCTGTCCCAACCCATTCAGGATTACCAGCTTTACAGGGCATTTAAAGGGTAGCTTTTTTGCACTGGGTGTAGGAGGGGTGGCAGGGGTCGAAAGCTTTTATCCAGTTTTTATCAAGCTTTTATCAAGGTTCCTAGCATGCCCTCCTGGAGGGTGGAATCCCTCAGGGTCAGCTGTCCACACAGCTTGGGTGGCCAGCATACAAAAGGGAGATTGACAAGTTGGACTGGTGGCTCAGGCTGAGCCCTCTGTCACCTTTGAGGGTCTGTACTGACCCTGTGTGTTCACCTGCCTGAGTCGGTGCAACATTAAAGAGTTAATGAAAAACATCAAAAGGTCAAGAAACAGATCTCAGAAGAAAGAAAATGTTATATTTTAGTACTTTTAGCAACACATTTTTCCTTATTTTAAACTAGGAGCCCCCCAATTTCATTTTGCTTTGGGTCTTGCAAATTATTTATCCAGCCCTGCTAAATAATCTCAATAGACTGCTGAAATTCCTTTATTTCTTTCAACTCTAAGCAGTTGGTGGAAGAGAAAGAAAATTCAGTACAGGGGGTTTACTATCTGTACCGTAGAGGAGGCGGTTTCACTAGTCTGAATGTAACAGTTCCTAAAGCAAATCAAATATGGCTTCAATACTGATCTCCAAAAGCTCTCTCAAAATAGTCTTTTCAATGGATGCTGGCGGGCAGTCTTCAATTAAATTTCCATTCTGACTCATTTCTGTGGTTGGCTCTTGGCACTTTTTAAACTGAAGGCAGACCTGTAATTGGTTAAAACTGCATAATGATTTTATGGAGTTTTAAGAGTGCTGCTTGCTTTTGACAGCTTCATTTTTTTTTTCTTTGTCAGAGCTTGGATTTATCTTTTTAGAGCAGTGATAATGGTGTAGCACATCTCCTATGCAGGTGAAGCAATTGAGTTTGAAGGACTCCAAAGAGTTCCCAGGGTTTGCCCCCAGATATTTTACTACTCCCCCATGAGGGGCTTGGCTGCTATGGAAGAGTTGTCCCCTGTTAGCATCAATAGCCTCTTCCTTTGGGCTTGAAAGGAAGTGCCACACAAACTGACTTGTTACAGGATTTCATAGTGCAACCTACCATCCAGCTGGATAATGAATTCCCTCAAACGTACTTTTGTCCTAGATGCATTGTTTTTCTCCTTGATATTAGATTCCCACAAGTTAATAAACATCATAGGATGTTAAATAACGTTCCTTCCACTTGCATTTTAGCGTTCTTAAAATCTTAGCAAGGCTTGCTTATTAAACTACCTAGTCTTTTTCTTCTTCATTTCTTCACTTATGTTAGCCACATACTTCAGTGAAGGAGTTACATAGGAGTCATACATTTGAACTCAAAGTGCCAGCAACCCTTTTATTAAACTGCAAGTTTTATTTTTAATACCTAGTAGGTGGTTACAATGAAAATGTCAGCACGTAGCAGAATGGGGGGGGAGGTAAATTGGCAGGATTTGTTAATAGATTAAATATGAGGGGTAGGAAAACAGCAGACCTAAGGAGGACTTATAGGTGTAAAGCCTCATCAGTGGAGTTGATGATGGTGCCACTTACTCAGGTGAAGAAAACTAGTAGAGGAACTAGTTTGGTCTAGGGGTAAGTCAAGGGTTCTTTTGGACTTGATGAGATGACTATTAATATTTCTACTATCTAAGTGGAGAAGTCAAGGGTGCAGGTAGGCATAAAAGTCTGGATCAAAGTGCAAATGTCACAATGAATACATAAAGCTGAGGGATAATAGCCGTATAGGTTTTATGTAAAGTTAGGAGCGCTGAGGAGATCTCCTGGGGACAGACTGCTTCAGAAAACAAACAGTGGGTCTGGGCCTATTCCCTGAGGCCTCTCAACATTCACAGAAGAGCCAGAAAAGCTGACTGTGGGAGTTCTTAGAAAAGTTAGATGGAAACAGAGAGTGAGGAACCATCTAGAATAGGGTGTCTCAAAGAGGGTATGATCAACTGTGTCAAATCTGAAAAGGACTCAAGAAAGAAAAGGGATGAATAGGGACTATGGGATAAAGCCTATGGCAGTCAGTTCTGACCTTGACAAGAAAAATTTTAGTGGAAGGATAGGAAAGAAACCTAATTGGAAAGGTTAAGAAAAAAGAATATACACAACACTTTGAAAACTTTTTTGTATAGGAAACAAAAAAGTTAGTGCTAACTGGAGTTCAAGTCAAGTTGCTTTAGTCCATTATTCCTGTTTTACACTTGATCTTAGCCAAAAGGCCAAGAAGCTATCATTATTCCTGTTTTAAATAAGGGTAGTTGTTATGGACTTACACAAGTAAGTGTTCCTTCCCAAATTCATATGTTGAAACCCTAACGCCCAGCATGATCGGATTTGGAGAAAGACCTTTAAGGAGGTAATTAAGGTTAAATGAGAACATAAGGGTGGGGTCCTAGTCCTAAAGGACTGGTATGTTTTCAGGAAAGGAAAGAGATAGCAGAGATCTCTCTTTCCATACATACACCATGGAAAGGCCAAGTGAGGACACAGCGAGAAGGTGGCTCTCCACAAGCCAGGAAGAGAGGTCTCACTAGAAATCAACACTGATGGCACCTTGATCTTGTGGTTCCAGCCTCCAAAGCTGTGAGAAAACAAATGTCTGTTTATGCCACTTCGTGTATGGTATCTTGTTCTAACAGCCCAAGCTAATACAGTTATTTACAGAGTGTACCTACAAAGTCTTGTGCAAATTAAAAAAAAAGAAATAGTTTCATATTAGCAAAATATTTCTCTGTTGATCTTGATCTCCACTCTATATTCTTTTCCAGTTTCAACCTACTCATCCTCTGGGTCACTCTCTATTTCAGCAAATGTACCAATATTAAGCCATTTGTTCAGGACAAGAATTTCAGAGCCATCCTTGATTACTCCCTTTCTCTTACCACATCAAGTCCATATAAATAATCACATCAGTTTTGCCTTCAAAATGTATCTCAAATATGACCATCTCCCTTCTCCTTCACTTCTGCCCCCTTAGTTTAGCTGCTGTCACCCATCTGCTGTAAAAGTCTCCTGAGTGGTCATCTATATTCCATGTATGTTCCACATATAGTAACACTTATATTCTACCTACACTATGAACCACGTCTTGCCTTCCCTCTGCCCTCAACATTCACATGGTGCTCTTTCTCACAGAACAAAATCTGAAGTTCCCATCGTAATTACAAGGCTGCCATGATCTGCCCCCTTTGGCTACCTTTCTGTATCATGTAACTATTTCTAGATAACAAACAACCTGAAAACTCATTGGTGTAAGACAGTACTGATTATCCCTTAAGTGTCTGTAGCTTGGCTAAGACTTGGCTGATCTTGGCTGGACTCGACTGCCAAGTCTTGCTTGGCTGGGTGCCTCTGTTCCTAGAGGGACCGGAAGTCTAGGCTGAGCTCTTGTCATAACAATGGCAGATGTGTGTGTGTGTGTGTGTGTGTGTGTGTGTGTGTGTGTGAGAGAGAGAGAGAGAGAGCAGAAATAGACAAGGTCTCTTAACCCATTGATTCAGAATTGGCATATTGTCACTTTCCCTTTATTCTAATGACAAAAGCAAGTCATATGGCTGAATGCACAGTCAGGGCTAGGAACATGTACTACTCCCCTTAAGAGGAGACCTACAATATCATGTGGCAAAGAATGTGTACACAGACAGAAATAAATGACTGTACCAGCAATGAAGTCTATTATATACTCTGATCCATTTTCCTTATTTCTTCCTTTTGTTCACCTGACTTCAAAGCTCACACTTATCAATAAAGCCTTTGGACTTGTGTTTCCTCCCATGTAGGATATTCTTTCTCTAGATTACTACATAGTTTTTATTCATTCATTCAGTTCTCTGCTAAAATATCATATTCTCAAAGATTCCCATGACTAGGGGTTAACAAACTATGCAAACTATGGCCCACAGACCAATTTGTGCAAACTGTTTATTTTTGTAAATAAAGTTTTATTGAAATACAGCCATGCCCATTCATTTACTTATTATGTATTAGTACTTACATATAACAATGGTAAAATCGAGTAGTTGTGTCAGGAACTATGCCAGAAACTTTAAAATATTTACTATCTGGCTCTTTCCAGAACAAGTTTGCTGGTCCCTACTCTATCCCAGGGTCTTTCTTTATTTTTCTTTTTGATGTTTATCTTTTGACATTATACTATATTTATTTGTTTATCTGTTTATGATTGAGCTCCTTCACTAGAATCTAAGTTTCTCTAGGGAAGGATTTTGTTCTATTTACTGCAGTGTTGCTAGCCCTAGAAATGTGCCAGGAACTCAGAATTATATTCTAATTCCCTGTAAATCTTCGCCTAAATGACACTTTCCCAGTGAGGTCTCCCCTGACAACTGAGGTACTTCTAGGCCCTCTTCTTTGCCTTATATAGTATTTTCTTTACTTGATAGAACTTGTTGCCTTCTTACATAATACCTAACTTTCTTCATAACTTTATTGCTAACTGTCTGACTCTGATATGAGAATGTAAACTTCTCAGCAGCAGAATCTTTATCCAAAATGTTTACTTGGTACAGTGCCTGGCATATAAGAAGTGCTCAATAAATATTTGTTGAGTGATTGAGTAAATAAAAATAATTTCTTGGAAATAGAATTAAAATTGTTTAATTTCAGAGAATAAAGTAAATAATGGGAGGTAGTTACATTGTTCATTGTTTAGGGAATCCTTGAGAAAAGTCTTTAAATGAGACTCAAGTCCTCCCTCACTCCATGCATGGAGATTTTTTTTTTTCATAGAACAGGTGAATCTAACAGCTTATCGATCAAGAATGTCTAAGTTATTAAGACCTTTTTTGAAAGGCATGCTGCCCATTAATGTCAAGGGAGAATGGAAAACATCAGCAAATACTCTACTGATGACCCCCTTATTTAGAAGTCCTGTTTACTAGATCTCCTCAATGTGCATATTTTAATAAAGAGGGAGGAACTTTCCTTTGTACTCCAAGTAAGGTAAAAGGAAATTCTAATTGGATTTCACTCAAATTTTGTGTTGCCAGGGGAATAATAACAAAAAGTAGGATGTCAAAATCCTCCCCTGCCCTCACTAGAATGGTAGAAGGGTCATGAGAGTAGCTTTCTTGCATCCTATGTTGTCTCATTTGTCATTCTCAGAGTGAGCAAAGCCAACTGCGGCGTCAAGACTATTCAGAAAATGAAGATTATTTCAGGAGGCCGGAAGCCATTCAGGTAATATCCGGATGTATCAGATAAGCTGGGTGAAAGGATAGTTCTCATTCATTTGTGAAGCCTGCAGCAGGGGATTCACTAGGAGCAGCTGCTTGGAGTCTGGATGCCCAATGGATTCTGCCCATTTCCCAAAGGTGAGAGGAGGAAGAGGAGATCTAAAGGTTCAGGTTGCACATTCTAGTGGAACAGATAGCCGTTGGGTGAGAAATTTGCTGAGGATAGTTTTATCATTACATGTTAGAGCGGATGCAGCCAGCGCCCTGCCATATTTGTTGCACTTAACACTGAGAGGTGCAGCAGCCTGACCTCTAACTGCCAGTATTTGATATTTGCCTGAGCAACTGGCTTGTCCACCAGCACAGACCAGAAGTCCGGGGGAATTAATCTCCAGAAGCAGCTCTTAAACAATGACTGGCAGTACCTGGTGCCTAAATATCCCAGCTCCCTCACCC
This sequence comes from Nasua narica, assembly GCA_028533885.1. Lineage (NCBI taxonomy): Eukaryota > Metazoa > Chordata > Mammalia > Carnivora > Procyonidae > Nasua > Nasua narica. Next base: position 130,044,413 of record CM052798.1, on the reverse strand, counting down.
TCCAGTGAGTGAGGCTGGAATGTGTATTTTATGTGGAACCCCAGCGTTCCTAGTGAGAGGAGAAACAGTCACCTGCTATGGTGACTGGTTTGATAATGTGACTTTTATTGGCTGTCTTCACTTTCTATCGTACATCGCCTACATCCACCCACACTGGTGTTTTCTTCTACTCCTCAATAAACTACATGTTCTCAACATACTGTGTCAAGGTTCACTTCTAGGAAAACCCAAACTCAGAAACATGCCTATCCAATTCATACTTAACTTTAATTCCCTAGCCTAACTTAAATATGTGTGATGAGTCTATTTTTATTTCAGGTGTCAGAGAAAACATGCTCAACCTTGAAAAACCAAACCCTCTTCCTAGTTGATTGAACCTTTTGGGGACATTTAGTATTAACCTTTCCAGTAGCAGTAACTTTCTTATTCTTGGTTACAAGTGGACATGTTATTGCAACCTAAAAGTATTAACAAAATATCCATAGGTATGTTAACATTTAGACTATTAATATAATATTTTAGACCTGATAGTTCTTTTATAAAATTCAAGCCTTTTATTTTATACATGAAAACTCATTAGGTGGGATGAGGTTTAGGCAGTGATTTAGCTGAGATCCCACTGCTAATTGGCTTCGCTGCTGAAACCAGAAGTTAAATTCAGATATTACTTAAAATTAATATTATTTAACATATAGGAAGTGCTATATATTCATCCTAGATGCTAGGCTTTCCCAGTTGTACCTATTTTAACTACTCGGTAAAGTATATTTCTGGATGGTTTGGGAGACGGAAGTCTCTCTTGATTTCTTTGGTCTCTATTCTCCTTCCTACAAACAGGAGGGTGTTAGCTCCTCAACACAGAACATCCTTCTTTTTTGTGATTTCTGTGTTTACCTGAATACCCAGGGTTATTCCACTCAAGGAAGAGGAGATGTCCTTACCTTCTCTCTGTGCCAATTTCTGCAGACACCAGCTGTGGAAACAGCCATTCTCATGTTGTAGCAGAACTAATGATCTGCCTCCTGGGACTCGTAAGAGACTCCTCTTGCCACCCTGGATAAGAGCATGGGGCTAGGTTGCTTGTATATTCCTGCTCTCCCCCTGCATCAGACTCAGTTTCTGCACTTCCGCACAGACACTCAAGCCTACTTGCCCCATGGGCGTGGAGCCTGTGGCAGCTCTCCCCCATCAGCATGGATTTGCCCTTGGCCACCATCAGGAAGCCCAACAGCTGCTGCTGTGGCCTCATCTTGTCACACCCCATGTTGCCTTAGCCTCCTGCAGGGGCTGGGTTGGGACTTCGTTCAGCAAAGCTCCATCATCATCCTGTCTGTCTCCTCAGAAGCCTCGGGCTCCTGTGGGCTGAGCCTGTATTGTGGGCTGACCTAGCTGAGCTCTGAAGGTTCCAGTTTCCCAGAGGACTGGTTAACACAATCCAAAAGTATCACTATCACGGGTTTTGAATTAAAATAGTTCTTTTGGTTGACAGTGCTCTGAACATGGACATATAGCACAAGCATTTTGCCCCTATTCTAGAGACTGGGCATCAAAATAGAGAAAGCTTAATGAATTCATCCCAGAATTACTTGCTGTACCAGGAGTAGCTGTGAAAAACACAAAAGCTCATCTCTTCATTTCGTCTTATCTTGACTTTTTTACTGCCCTGTGTCCCTTTTTGTTTGCTTTTCCCCTGGGTTTATCTGTAGGGAGATGTATAATGTATAATGGTTAATTTCTTCCTAAAGAATAATTCATCCAGGGTAGTAGATGCTGCCTACATCTGCGAGGCTCTTAAGTATTTCATGTATTATGTGGCCCAAATGGCTACATTAGGAAAAAAAAAATCCCAATTAGTGAAATTTAAATGTGGAATTTCTTTGAATTGCAATTCTTCTTTCATATGTTACAACAACCTGATCAATGGCACCAAAAAGCAAAAGGTTTCTCTTATTGCTATATATTTTTATTTCCCTCCAAATATCAATGCCACATCAACTGTTAATCTGAAAAACCTCATTTAATGTCAGCTTGCTCACAGTTATGAAAATTCAGGTAATGTATTCCTGTTACTAATTGTATTTGAGAAAGTGTTATTAATTTCATATATCAAGTTCGTAGTGGCCATCTGTTCCCTCCGAACTGCTGCGTCTCCCTCCATCTGCCCTGTTTTTCTTCTGCTAATCGGGTGGCAAGGGCTCAGATGATCGGGAAGTTTCTCTCTGACTTTTGATTTGTCACTCATCATCAAGCCAGCTGTGCATTTGTAACAGACTCCTCCGACGGGTGGTGGTGAATTTAAATCTGTCTGGTTTTCTTTTTTTTTTTTTTTAAATAAAACTTTTTTGTCAAAAAATGTTTAAAGGAAGCCAGATTGTATTTTCTACACTGTAAAATGTGCTTTGCTGCCACTAATTTGGCTGCATCTGCACTCTCATGAATATAGATGAAGGTGCATGGCCAGGATATTATTAGGGACTGCGGCGAGCGGGGAAGAATTTTAAATGCGGCAAGATACCATAGTTTAGATTTCTGAGAACATTAGGACAAACTCGCATGAAACTGCTGACATTTGCTAGCTTTAAGTTCAAGATGAGTTTTTGAATCTTAACCGCAAAGATTCTTCTTTGAATATTTTTGCTTGTGTGTGGTTGGATAGGGAAAAGAGATTATGGGAAGGATTCTAGGAGAATGTGATTAAATCAGAAAGGGTTTCAGTTTAAATTTCTTCACCCTGTCTTCAGTAAATCATGGACTAGAGTCAGTGTGCAAATGATGTGTTTGAGTGCATCTCCTAGGTGAGCAAGCTGGGCAGGACATTAGCTAATATCATGGGCTTCCCGTAACTCAGACACCCGGTGGCTAAGATATGAAGCTTACAGGCCTGGGGACTTGAAGATGAACCTAGGATACCAATTATTTATTGTTTCTAATTGTTTGTTGTATACTTTAAGGCAAAAAACAGGCTATACATAGTAAGTGTTTACAGAAATGTCATTCATCTCTTCGGATAAGCATTTTTCCCAAAGTCCAATAGAGGAAAGCAACAATCAGATGTTAATGATGATTAAACAAGTTTTATTTGGCCTTCAAAGTGATTACCTATAACTAGATATGAGAAAATATTCAACTCATGTTCAATAAACATGTGTTGACAGTGCTATTTTAGCAACAGAGAAGAAATAAAAATAATGGGACAATATCTGTCCTCAAGAAACTTACAATCTATTTACTATATGGTGTGGGAAGGTACTCCATTACATTTTCAGTTATAGCGATTAAACAATGAAGCAACAACTCTTAGATAAAAACATGTACAAATCTTCATAAGAATATTTTTTATTTCATTAGCACTAAAACAAAGCAAAGATTTCTAATATCTATTATATGTCTAATCAGTTCATATTTTTTACATTAAAAAGTGAAACTTTTCTTGAGTTTTTTCCCCCTTTATAGTCATAGGACTTCAAGATCTTGTTTTATAAATAAATAAGTAAATAAACAAACAAAGTAACCTGCTCAAAATGGCAAAAACAAAACAAAACAAAACAATCCAACTTAGAATTCACATTTCAAAGTACAAAGAGTCTATGCCACAATATCTGTTATGTGTTAATTGTGTTCCCTAAGAATATCTATTGAAGGCCTAATTCCCATACCTGTGAAAGTAATCTTATTTTAAAATAGAATAGTTTCCTTTAATCCATGGGGACACATTACAAGACCTCCCATGGATGCCTGAAAACACGGATAGTACTGAACGTTAGATAATCTGTTTTTTTCCTGTACACAGATAAGTATGATAAATTTAATTTATAAAATTGGGCATAGGAAGAGATTAACGGCAATCACTAATAATAAAATAGAATTATAACAATGCACTGTAATAAAAATTGTGTGAATATAGTGTCTCTCTGTCTCTCAAAATATGTTATTCTCCTTCACTTTTCTTTGTCTTGTGATGATGTCAGATGATAGAAAGCCCACTGATGAGATGAAGGGAGGTGAATGATGTAGGGACCTGACATAGTGTTAGGCTACTCTTGACCTTCTGACACTTCTTCAGAAGGAGGCTAATGATCTGCCTTCAAACTTCAGTTGACCAACTGAAACTGTGAAAAGTAAATCCGTGGACAATGGCTACTGGTTGCAGATGGAATCAGTTAAAATGAGGTCATACTGGATTAGGGTTAGCCCTAATCCAATATATCTTCTATCCTCAGAAGAGAGGAGCCACAGAAGAGACTCATAGAAAAAACATTATGGAAGAACAGAGTCATAGATTAGATGATACTTCTATAAGCCAAGGAACACCCGGAGTTGCGCTAAGAAAGAGGCTGAGGATTCTGCTCTCTTGAAACTTGCAGAGTCCTAGCCCCCTAAACTGTAAGAGAATAAATTTCTGTTGTAAGCCCCCAAGTTTGTGGTAATTTGTTACTGCAGCCTGAGGAAACTAATACATCATGACATAGTTTAAGAAATAAAAACAAAAAGTTTGACCAATATGTATTTTTTCTAATTCCCAAAATTTGTGTTTAGTTTTAACATAGGGCATCAAAGTTCTCATATTTCTTAGTGTCATGAAGGAAAACACCTAATGACATCTTAAAGTTTTTTTTTTTTATCTTAAAGTTTTTTGAAAATGCTTTCTTTCTTAAAAATTGTCTCGTTAGGAAAAATAAAATTATTGTATAACTGTTAATAATAACTTAGTAATTGTATAACTATTTCAATAATTATACAACTGTTTCAATAATTATATAACTGTTTCAAGCTACCATAATTAGTTACTTGAAAAGAATGGCAGAGGAAATACAAGATGTAAATCATTTCTGGTAGCAAAGAGAAGCTAATATTTTATATTATCATAACTTCTTTGGCCATCTTTTTTGAGAAGATCATTTTCTTATTTTTACCCCAGGGATGTTACTTGGGATACTGCTACCAAACCAGAATCTAGTTCCAATTCCATTTTTTTTTTACCTGTCTTTTGATATCCTTTATGAAAAATGTCTTTGCATCACCTCTTCTCTACTAAAACATTGCAGATACCAATATATACCACCTCAAGATTATTTAGAGGGTTTCCAGACCTGTCCAGATCATTCAGAATAAAAATTTAAAATGAACCTAAGTGTCTTCCTTGTCTCTTGTTGATAAGCCAAAAATATCTCCAAGACCGGTGATAACCCCTTCCCTTCACTATCACCTAGATCTAGATTCCTTCCAACTCAACCAGATTTTGCAGTTGACATTAGTCTTCCACAGTTCTAAACAGCTGTATTTGAACTGTACTAAAGATTGCCCTTTCTCTACACCTTGCTAATCAAAGTGGGGTCCCAGGGCCAGTAGTGGTCAGCCTCACCTGGAAGCTTATTAGAAATGCAAACTCTCGGGCCCCTAAGTCAGCAATAGCATTTCTAATAGGGTCTACACCGATTCAAACATATGTTCAAGTTTGAAAAGCAGTGCTACACAACACATTACTATTTTTCCCTGTAAATCTCCAAAGCAATGTCTTACAGTAGAGGACATACCTGTTCCTAGTTTGATAACAGTATCCTTCTCCTTTATTTAATAAAATCACAATCTTTTAACTTCTACAGAATTTGTGCATGAACGAAAAGGGTAGAAAAACCCATGTGCCACAGTATTATTGCTGCTGTTTTCCTAATGTACTGCATGCACTCATAGCAAGACCTTGGGATATCCTTAATGATGTTAACAGACTATACATTAACACGGAAGAGAAGCCCAGGCCCTTTTAAGCAGTAGTTCTGTTTCCTTTCCCTAGGTAGATAATGAAGTAGATTCACTTTTCCCATGACACTGGGCTGCCTGATATTTTGCTGTGTTACATGACGTGCTTCAGCATGACTAATACATCCCAGCTGGTCTCAACAGCAGGAAAATGTGTCGTGGGGGGTGGGGGGATGGCGGTGACATGGTTAGGAAGTTACACATGCGCAGGCAGAGGAGGCTCTGTTGTGTCTATGATTAGAGTTGGGGGTGGGAAGAAAGAATGAATGAAAGGGGGGAAAATGAGGAAATCCCAGGAGTTCTGGAGACTTGAAATTTTTCAAGCTGTCATTTACCTTTGCAAAGTTGTGGTTGGTGACTGTGTTTACAGGCTGCGGATCTATAAACAGCACATGTGCAAACCGTTAGCTATTGTTTTGAAAATGACAGTATGGCCAATAATTTCAATTTCAGTGTTTAAGCGTGAACCAGATGACGCTATGTTTTATTTAAAACTGGGCATGTATCATGGAGGGTGGAAACTTGTACCTCTTAAACACTTTTATATTGTGTAGTGTGCCATATGTTGCCTGCTTTCAGGTTTTTAAAGTGATTGCCTACTGCCTAAAGGTAGCTTGTCTCAAGATTATAACCCACATTTTGCCTGAGGGCAGAAATGAACCCATTAATTTAACAGCACACTAATGGGATTGGTATAAAGGTGTTAATTCTATTCCATATTCCTTAAGGATTAGGTTGAGTGATAGTTTGGTAAAAGAGAAAGGGGTAAAGAATCAACCAGAAAAGTATGAGACCATATAAAAGATGTTGGCCAACATTTTAAAGGATTGTCTTTCTACCACCAGCACCAAAACAAAAACAAAGACAAAAACAAGACCAAAAAACCAAACTTGATAGCTAGATGAACGAAGTCACTCCTAGCTAAAGATTCTTCTCAAAATCTTCAGTTTCCTTCCTTATTTTACAACTTTAGATGGGAACGAGTTTCCTGGTCCCTGTTTATTCTGAACAGACTGCTGGCTACCGTTCGCTCTTGAGTTATCCTCGGTATATATTCAGGAAAGTTGCCGGACGAATATTCTAGCTGAATATTTAGCTTTGATAAGATTTGGGCCAGTCAATAGTCTCTTTTAAATAAACATGTTTATTGGTGTTCAGCTGGAAGGGATGGGCAGGTTGCTCTAAAATAACCTCCAGGGGCTGAATGCTATTCAGTGGTGTGGTCCCTGACCCCTTAGGAATGTGAGGCTGTGATCTGTGTCATCCGGATCAGGCAGCGGGGCAGAGGCACGAGTGGGTGAAGTCTCATGATTTGATAAAGGTCGTGCAAATTTCTGTTTTTATTTAGAGGAATGTTTCTCTAATCTTTGAGACTCCAAGGCCTAAACGCCTAGATAATTGTTGATTCTGGGCTGGTTTCTCAAGCAAATTTGCTCCTGAGATTCCAGTTCCCTCTCCTTCTCGGAGGAGGCAAACGTTAGTTCCCTGGTAATGGTGCCTCGCTAAGTCGTCGTCTGAAATACCATTACTCCTGAATTCACGTAATACTAGTATCCATGTTAAACCGGTATCTTCCGTTACAAAAAAATAAGCAGTTTATAACAGGATTTCTTGTCAGGTAATAACCATCTAGGTTTATTTTAAAACCTCTTTCTTGTTAGCTTAAGAAATAAAATCCAGCAATGATAGAAGATTAGGTTTCAACCCCCGGGTGGGGTTCAGACAGTTTCTTCTTTGTGTTTGTCTCTCTTCTTTTGTAAGATGTGATCAGCAGCCTGTATTGGGAGGCCTGTGGGGGAAGGGATTAAGTTCTCCTCAGCTGGCTGTCCGAGGGTGTGGCTCTTTAACATTTTGGCTAACAGATGGTGACCAACCAACAGGTGCACCGAGATCACTGCACCGAGCTTTTTACATCTGCTGGGCGCGCAGTGTGCTCACTGGGACTTCCCCCACGCCAGCTGGGGCCTTGGCTCCACCAGGCATGGCCCAGACAAGGTAGAGGGAGATGGAGGCCCATGACCTTCAACCGTTAGCCTACTGATATGTGCTTTAGAGGATAAGCAGGGCAAAAACGCTTTGATCTGAATGGGATGCGATGAAAAGAGAAACAGAGGGTGGAGACCCTGGGGTGAAGGGAGGAAGTGCCAGACAGTTTTGGGAACAAAATCCCCTTTTCAGGATTTGACAGCTTTTCTCGTCGGGGCCAGATTTGTCTTTTAGCGAGGACACTGGCCTGCATTTATTGCCACCCTGGAAAATTGTTGTTGGAGGACTCAAAATTGTTAAATGGAAATAACCCAGAGAATCATCGAGACAATCGCCTTTGCGACAACAATAGATAACCCTTCGTAGACTTGCTGCATGCCGGGCTCTGCCTGAATTATCCCACAGCAGCCCAGAACAAGTCTGTGGGGCAGGTATTGTTCTCCTCTCATTTTACAGCGGAGAAACTGAGGCACAGAGAGGCCAAATGATTTACCATCAGAAAAGAGTAAATACTTACGGATTCAACATTATTTAAGCGCATACTTATTGAGTCTACTGTGTACTGAGCACACATCGACAGGTCGACTTTCAAGTTGGCCTGACACCAAAGCCCCCGCATTTAACAGCTGTGGAGAATTGTCAAGGATCCACTTACTCCATCCACTTGAAGGTGTAGAGAGAGAAGGAAAGTCTACTTGGGGTCACTGTGAGTTGCAACTTCATATATTAAGTCCACTTGAAACTATCGTTTCTTCTTTTGTCTTGGTTTTTGGTCTGATTGTCAAGGTCCTTATGTTACATAAAACAAGGCTGTATCACCATGCTGCTTTGCTAATCTTCATCATTAACCATATGTAAAGTCTGGGATTCTCAGGCTTAAGAATTCTCTCTCCTACACCTTTATCTTTACAGATGAGGAGAACTACTCACAGAACTATCTCCTGGGAGCACACTGTTTGCTTTATAAGCCAGGAAGAAGCAGAAGAACTGAGAAATGCGATCTTCCACACATGGCTTCATGAGGGTGTCCAGCACTGCTCTGGACATGTGACATGTGGCCTGACAAAGGTTAGAGAAGGATAATGTTGTCCCATATCTTTACACTCCATTAGTGTTCAATGAAGAATGCGGTAATAACTAGTGCTTCAGTGGTTTTTACCAATCTGCAGTCCATTACTTTTCCTCTTGATGGGGGGGGGGGGAAGGATATCTCCTAAGGATTTAAGAGATACTGTGCTGTTGTTTTCTATTGTTTGTTTGCTTGTTTGCACCACCTATGTGTCAGGCACTGTGTTGTGTCTTACATGAGTCTTATCATTCATCTCCTACAAAACACTGTGATGTAGATGCTACTACTGGCCCATTTTACAGATGAGGAAATTGAGGCTTACTTTTTTAATAAATTTTTTTAGTTTATTATTTTTTGAAGATTTTATTTATTTATTTGTGAGAGAGAGAGAACACACAGGAAAGAGAGCATGTGCAGGGGAGAGGGGCAGAGGGAGAGGGAGAAGTAGCCTCCCCGCTGGGCAGGGAAGCCCAATGCTCGGCTTGATCCAGGACCCTGGGATCAGAGCCTGAGCCAAAGGCAGATGCTTAACACACAAAATCACCCAGGCGCTCCAAAATTGAGGCTTATAATGATTACATAACTTGTATGAGATCTCACAGCTGGCAATTATATTTGTAGGGTTTTTTGATTATTGACCAATATTGCCACTGAACTATGTCCTCTGAAGACAGAGATAGTGTCTGCTGAGATGCTCTATTCATCCCAGGGTGCTTAAACTATTTAACAGGACCTTCATACACATATGCTTAATAAATATTCATTTAATGATTAAACAAAAAAACAAGTGACTAAAGTTGGAGAACTAGAATTCAAAGTCATGCCTATTTAAATCAAGAGTTTGTCTTTTTAACCACTGGGCAAATGACCCCCCATTGCTCAGAGTGGCTATGTTCTGCTCATTCACCAGGTATTGTTATGAACCGAATTCTGTCCACCACTAACCCCCAAATTCATATGTTGAAGACCTAACTACCATTGTGATTATATTTAGAGATACAGCCTTTAAGAGAGAAATTAAGGTTAAATGAGGCCCTCAGGGTGGAGCCCTAATCAGATAGCAGTGTTGTCCTTATGAGAAGAGGGAAGACACCAGAACCTAGTCTCCATGCCCACCCAGAGAAGAGGCCAAGTAAGGACAGAGCAAAAAGGCAGCCATTTTCAAGCTAGGAGGAGATGCCTCACCAGAAACTGACCCTGACAGCACCTTGAATTTGGTTTTCTAGTCTACAGAACCATGAGAAAATAAATTTCTCTTCTTTAACCCACCCAGTCTGGCATTTCGTTAGAGCAGATAACTCATCTACTTTCATTTCTTGTTCCTCTTACTCCCTCTTTAGCCAGAGTATCATTTATCGGATATCTTCTAGCTCCTTCTGTTTCTTGGTCTTCAAAAGCAGTTAAAGAGAATTGTCTTCTTCCTCTGTGTGCACTCTTTTTTTTTTCCTATAATTTTTCAGCAAAGAAATGCAAATAAGCAGGTTTTTTCTGTCTATCTGATCATCCTTTTTTCTTAGGAGAAGTGAAATATCCTGACAACTGAAGGCCTGCTTGATGTATATAAATGCTATGGATTCTCTGTAGTTGGAATTAACTTCCTGCATTGAGAGCCTCCCCAATTTCAGAGTTGCCTCTCTGGCCATCTCCCAGCAGGTCTGTATTATAGGGATGGTTTGTTATGGCCAATGTAGAGCAGCAACAATCAAGAAGGAAGAGGAGGGAGTAAAGACCTGACAATCTGAATGAAAGCCCAGTACGAAACTATGGGTTGGGGATTCTGTTCCAGCTTTTGAGTCTGACTTTAAGTGGTCAAGTTTACAAAATCTATAGCAAATTAAGTCATAATTCGCCTTATAGTTTAGAATCAGATGGATTCTAATCACCAGGGAATCCAGTTGGTGGTAAGTTCTGGAAGCCTAGTAGTAAGTAGGCATTTAGGAAAAACAAACTATTAAAAGAGGATTTAGGTTAAAGGTCTACGCCTAAAAAGGCGTAGAGTCATTAACCTGAGTAACCTAGCAGATCTGAACTAAAGAGGAAAGTCAAAAGATATAGCAAGTTGGGTCAACATGGGAAGAGAAAAAGTGATCCAGAGGGCTTGGCTTGGGAACTGAAGGGTTATTTTTAGAAATGACCATATATATATATATATATATATATATATATATATATATATATATTCATTTATATTTATATATATTTATATAGTTCATATAATTTATATATTTATTTATATATTTATATACATAAGTATAGAAATATTTATATTTATAGAAATGACTGTATCCTGGGTTTGACTGGCAGTAACCAGCCACATAAGAGCAGAGTCAAAGCCCCTGAAGGCACCAGAAGCTCCTAAAATAATTCCACCATAGCAGGAAGAATCCTGAGAACTATGATATATTCCTGCCTCAATCACCATTTGCTGTGGAACTGGGGAAGGTCTGAGGCTGCGAGCTGGGACGTAAGCGGTGATGCTCTGTGAATGTGGGGAATAGAGAACCAGGGCAAGCTGAAGCAAGAGACGTAAGAGGCCTGGTCACAACCCTTCCATAGTCATACCCTGGAGCAGATGATTCCAGAAATAATTATTTAGCAGCATAAGGTTGGGACCCCAACCATTGTGTTCCCTACTTATTCCCATGAGTCCGTCAGAGTTCTTGGCACAAAATGAAGGCCGAAATATGTGTTAAATGAATGAATGAATGAATAATATAATACAATCAGAAATGTGGATCTTTCAACTCCAAACATTTAATTCCTCTAGTGTTTTCAACAGTGCCCGTAGTAGTGAGTTAATTAACATCTATAACAGTCAATGTCTGCTATTCAGGAAGCACCAGAAGTATGGCTCTTAATATTCAAGAAACCAATACTAATAAAAATCATGGGTTCTTCCAATAAGAAAATGTTTCCTGAATAAAAGTGGATCGATTTTTTGCTGCTCTCCTTTGAAAAGATTAAGGAGTTGGAGATAATCATTTAAACGATTAGCAAGATGATCTTTGATTGAGGCTAAGAAAGGAAAGGTAGTTGGAAGCTCATATGTTGAATTTGTTTGATTACTCCTTTATCATCGCCCAGTTATTAATAAGCACTCACTTGGGATTTCCATTTCCCTTTCTATGAACAATCACAGTGCCAAAAGTGATTAGTCCCACCAGAGAACACAAGGGTAGTGAGTCCCATATTCCCAGCCTCCTGGGAACTTGGATGTGCACGGTGGACGCTCTCGGGTCCCGGGGAATCTTCCCCTCGCCCCACCTCCCGGCCTCGGAGCCCCAGCTTGGGTAGACTGGGTTGTTGCCTGCGTACTGACGGCTGCCCTTACAGATGGGTGGGTTTTTCAAGTGTAGTGGAATGGAAAACTCAGTTACTCTCGTTGCAAATGAAATAGTTATCTATCAAACTGTGAGTCCCTCTCTGCTCTGTGGGCGTATTTAAAATTAGGCAGAGCACAGCAGCCTCTTGTCTCAGTGAGCGCCGCAACTCGCCCTGGGCCACACAGAAAGGCCAGGCACCGTGCCAGCCCCGGCGGTGACGGGGGGTTCTGGGGCGTAGACTCGGGGAGCCTCATTTTGAGTGTTAGATGGATCTTTGAGCAGCGCACTTCTGCACAGACGGCAAAAAGATCCCTTACAACACTATTAACCCCACAGCTAAGATTAGCAGAGAATGTTTTTCGATCTTCACAGTCATAATCTGCTCCTTGGGTGGAAACCGAGCACCAAATGCCAGGACACTGTGAGAACAGGTGTACCAACCTCCACCTGGGACTTAGGGAGGGGAAGTAATGAGCTAAGAATGGCCGAATCAGAAGTTCCTAGGTAAGCAAGCTCTTAAACAAGTGTGCCCGGACTTATGGAGCTTGAAAATGCCCTCTTTGGCATGCCGCCTGCAATGCAGCCTCACATAAAGAAGCGCTTCATAAAGTGTGTTTCATGGAACAGAGTCCCACAAGGTGGCTGTGCGGAAGCCGCATACCTTCGCCCGCTCTGGCGCGGGAGCCTGGGAACGTCCGTAGTAAAACACTCTGTTTAGCACAAAGCTCCCACTTACTTGACCGTAAAACTATTTTTATGCAATTACCTTTTAACATCCTTCCAAATAGTTTGAAGTTGCACACGCTTTGGAAAACACGGCTCTAAAAGGTAATTCAGATGCAGTTAGTGTTTGAGCATTTTTGAGACTTCCAAAGGTAGGTTTGTTTATTTTTTTTTTTAATTTAAAATTTTTTCCCCTGTATTATATGTTGGCTAATTGAAAATAATAAAAAAAAGAAAGAAAAGGAAAAGAAGAAATACAGAATCCAAAGGTATATTTAGACAGAAACCTTGGCCTCCCCTAGGGCAATAGAATTTGATGTTCCCCCTTCCCATTCTACTATCCTTCTTATCTGAGGATATGAGCTTGGATCAAATACATGCATAAGTCGGTAGAGGGTCTTACCTATCTCATTAAGGGACCATAGCAATAAAGATACTTTGTTTGGAACATTTGAACTTAACCTTAAGGTAACATGGAGATCCACCCAGGGCAATACAGTACTTTCTTGCAGAACCAAGAGCAGGGCGTTTAAGACTCTCCCTGCTTTGAGGAAACGTTAACTGGACCCAACTTCCTCTTAGTTTTTCTGGAACTTGCACGAGCATGAGACGCTGCATAGGAGCGTGTGCTGACGTAGGCAGGAGATCCTCACCACCAAGGTCCCTTCGGTTGCTATTCTGCAAGCCAGGTGTCCAGCTTTCCTGGTGTGTCCCCGCTCCCATCTCATGGGATCCCACGCTTTGCAAGGACTCTGGGCTTAGTTTAAGGCTCTGCTATTAAAATTCTGGATAATTTTTTAACAACGGACCTACACTGCTATTTTGCACCAGGCCCTGCATATGGTAGGGCTGGCTGGTCCTGCCTCCTGGGCAGTGAGTCTGTCTTGCTGTACATTCTGCAGACGGGTCACTCCCTTGGCCTGTCCTCAGCATACCAACTGCAGCTGTCACCTCCGCTGATCAGTTTAGATAACTTCTTGTAGTAAAATCTGAAATAGTGAAGATCCAGAATTGGGAGTCAGAGAAAAGTAGGTTCAAGCCTTGGAATGCACATTTACTAAGTGGGTTCAAGTTTAACATGCACATCTACCCAGGTTTAGACCTGAACGCTGTTACCTTACTTATTGGGGCTTCAGCCGCAGGGCCTCAGGATGGGCTAGGGATGCCTTCCCAGCTACCTCATTTTTGAAAAAGGGAATTGTGCTTGCAGGCTGCAGCGATTGAGATGAAGAATATGGTGTTGGAGTCACTCGATACCTGTTAAGTGCCTTTCCTGAAAGACAGTGTTTACACTCAGAACTTTGAAAAGAGAGCCAACGTGTTAGCGGATGCTTAAACTCATAGTATGGCATAAAATCAAAATTAGATAAGTATATGTGTATCTCCTTATTTATTTTTGAACAAAACACACACATCATGTGTAGGCTGAAGTACTTCCTGGTGCTAAATTGCAGTCTCTTAACTAACAAACTTGTGAAAACCCTGTGGCCCATTATCTTTTTATTGTTCTTGTTCTGTGCAAAGGACTCTTCTGTACCTTCCCCCCCAGATCTGTGTGCCTCAGACAGGGGGGTCTTTTGTAGAGCTTTTATGATAATTTCACTGACTATTCAGTTCTCTTACATGTATCCATCAAAACTCCACTTTTTAGGGCCCCTGGGTGGCGCAGTTGGTTGAGCGACTGCCTTCAGCTCAGGTCATGATCCCGGAGTCCCGGGATTGAGTCCCACTTCGGGCTCCCAGCTCCGTGGGGAGTCCGCTTCTCACTCTGACCTGTTCTCTCTCACTCTCTCTCTTTCCTAATAAATAAATAAATAAAATCTTTTAAAAAAAACCTCCACTTTTTAAGTAGTTTTTATTCAATGTAGTATTTTGGTCAAAGCATGAACTCCTAAGAGCAGGGCATTGTTGATTTGAGTTTCGGCTTTTATTAGTTTCCCATAACAATTTTCCAAAACAAATTTCCACAAACCAGGTGGCTTAAAACAATGGAAAACTCTTCTCTTACTGTTGTGGAGGACAGAAGTCCACGATTGAGGTATTTGGCAGTGTTGGTTCCTTCTGGAGGCTCTGAGGGAAAATCCACACCACACCTCTCCCAGCTTCAGGTGGCTACCAGCAACCCTTGGCATTTTTTGGCTTGTAGATACATCACTCCAATCTCTGCCCCCATCTTTCCATTACCTTCTCCTCTGTGTCTGTGACTCATATCTTCTTCTGCCTTTCTCTTATAGGGGCTTTTGTCATCAGATTGAGGACTCATTAATCCAGATGATGATGAGGATCTCATCTTCAGATGCTTGACTTAATTACATCTGCAAAGAACTTTTTTCCAAAGAAGGTCATGTTCATACGTCCTGGAGATTAGGGCATGGACAAGTCTTCGTGGGGCCGCCATTCAACTGGTGTTGGCTATCTGGTGTGGCCTTGGGCAATCACTTGACATTGTTCAGCCTCAGTTTTCACCACCTGTAGAGTGGAGACTGCCTATTGCAAAATCATTGTGAGGATCCCAGTACCTTGGGTAAGTTGCACAATGCCAATGCCTACCATGTAATAGATCCTGAAAGAATGGTAGCTGCTATTATTGTGATGTAGTTTTCTGCCCTCTTTTCTCTTCTTGTCTACTGCACAAGTTCATCCCTTATACTAATGCAATAAATAAGTGTGGCTCCCTGTTCTCATATGTGCTTCACGCTGCTGGCAACTTCAGTTGCCTCCCATCACCAAAGAATGGCATCACCCTTTCCCAGATGAAGGGGACGGGTTTTTATGGACCATTTTGATTCCATGTAGGAAAAGAACAATTTTGAGGCTGAGAGCTACTTCTAAATGTGTGTGCCCATCACTACGAAAATCACTATGTATGGGCACTTGCCATATGCTACTTGCACATACCTCCCCTAACTGGCCTCACTATAGCACCTTGCAGCCTGGGGGTGAACTATTAAGGACATTTAGCAGTGTGCAGCAAGAATTTATTCCATGAGTCCCTGTTTGATGAAAGAAGAGACTGTTAAAGCAAGGTGTTGTTGTTGTTGTTGTTGTTGTTGTTGTTTTGGACAGCAAGAAACTAATCATAGTAAGAAAGTCTTTCAGTTTTGGATTTTTATTTATAGCATGTAATGGAAAATTCAGTTCCTACCAGCTGAAACAGTACAAGGTATATTGGAGGTAAGGTGAACCCTAGCCCTGAATGATTCAGCAAGTCACAAGTCTCAGAAAGGATCTGTATTCTTGCATTTTCCCTGCTTTGTCTTCCATGGTGTTAGCATTGTGCAGAGGTCGTCTTACTCTCTTGATGTTGGGAAAGAAGCTGAGGAAGTCTAGGATTCCTGCCTGTAACTTACATCATCAAAATGGAGTGGGGGAACATGAGAGGGAAGTCCTAGTTGCTCTCTGGAATAAGTGAGAAATCACATGAAATTTTTCCTTATGTCTAATCCATTATAATTGGATTTTATGCCCATCTCTGAACCAGTCCTATGAGGCCATTTCCACACTCAGTGTGACTTTGGCTTGAGTTCCCTCGACTGTCGCCTGTGACACAGGCAGAGAGGCGGCTACGCAGCAGAGGGGAGGAGTCATCACTGTTGAGTACTCATCTAACATTCTTGTTTCTGGAGTTAAAGTCAGTCTAGTGATATGTTAGCCTCCAGTAAGGTTCTGCAACTCTTGGGTACTTGCATTTAACCGAGGTTGAAACTTGGCCTGATGGAGAAAGAGTAAAGGCAGTTAGCAGTGTTTGTTAGGAGATGAGTATAAAGATAGACCACAGACTCTTAGTTGAGTAAGGAGGAAAGTGGTAATATGACAGACCGAACTCGGTGATGAGACAGTCATTTTTATGAATTGAAAATCTCAGGGAGGCTAAAGAAATGCCCACATGTCATTGGACTCGAAGGCGGGACGCAAGACTAGGATGTGTGTCAGTTGAGATTTCAGTGTTGATGTGGTTATTCGTGATGACCAGGCCCAGCGGCCACAGGGGGGGTGCAGGGAAGATCCTCGGATGCAAGCAGTCACATAGGGGGTGGCCTGAGTGCTGGTTGAATAGCTGCATGGAGGGTACTGCACTACAGTAGGGTGGTAAGCTGAAAAACAAGGAGTTGTGATGGTCTTCTCTCTCCCTCAGTTCTCAATGATGGTGTGTGCAGAAGTAGGACATCTTGAGTGTTCTATTCATGTCCATTCCCCCAGGGGTGTGGACAACGAGAACTGTGGCTTCACCTGAGTCCATGCCAAGTATGTTCAGTTGGAAAGCAGCATAATCTAAAGGGTTAGATTATGATGTTTTAAGAGTTCAAGAGTGTAATTTTTTTTTTTTATGGATGCTGATGGTTGATGGATGACTGATTAGAGAGTTAAAAATAAAGAGATAATATGATTGACAACTCATAAATACCAAGGATTGTTGGAAGCACTGAAATCTCCTTGGTGGATTTTGCATATTTTATTTCTGGTGGAGAAAGGAGTCAGGGAGTGAGAAGGAGAGGAAAGAGACAGAGACAGAGGGGAGGGAGACGCCCAGCAAAAATGAAGACAACATTTCCATCTGGGGTTTGTGCTTTTCTGAGTGCCGATTCATTTTGATAGATTATTAGAAAACTCATATTTGCTCATAAATGTGAAAAAATAGCAAATGTAAAATTTGCAAATTTATTCCTAAATGTAGTTAAATTCATAAATATTTAGACATTTTCTGTAAAGCTTCTAATTTATAACCTTTACATGAATCTATAATTTGGTATAAAAGCTTCTAAATGCAGTAGTAATGTCACAAACGTCTATAAATATTCACATCTCATTTACAAATGTTCTGCAAACCATGAGCTGAAGAAATTGTGAATGCAAACCATTTTTCAGGTGGATTTCTGCCTAGGTGAGTCAGGACAATGAACAATGAAAATCTTCAAGAGATAATTTTGAGACTGTGACTTCAGTTTATTGCTTGTGTAGTCTAAAACTTCTTTATTAAATAATACTTAGGAAAAAAGTATAGGTGCAACTAAGGATGAACAAACAGACTCATATACAAAAATTGAAAATCAAAATCTGAGAAAGGTCGGAATAAGATTTATAAAGATGTCAGACAATACTGGGTAGAATAGTGAGTCCTTGAATGCATCTTTCTGAGGCTCACTTTTTCATCCATTTAGGGTAATAATACATTTTTCATAAAGTTTTTTTTTCTCTTAATAGTAAGGATTATGAGACTAACAGACACTCAATTCAAAAGTGCGTAAGAAACCAGAAACAAAAATTCCGTGACTGGCATCCCAGAAAACTTCAAGCCTGTCTAGATACAGGGGCTGAAACTGGGACTCGGCCTCCACTCACCCCGCCATTCCCAGTCTAATGCGCACGCGCAGGCGCAAACACACGTGAATGTTCTCGCTTTTGGTCTCCTTCTCATTGTTCTGTTTTCCCTTCCACGTTCTCAGCTCTGCTTTTCCAGGCTTATTTCACCCTTACATATAGTGATCCAATAGAAAGAGGTTCTTATTTCCAGTTATTCCACTGAAGATCCCCTGACAAATGATCCTGAGATTGACTTGAACCTGTCACGGTGTCCAGAATGGAATGCCACCCAACCAATGGGCTGGGTCCCATTCTCACCCATTAATCCAGGGGAACTTGGGGTCATGTGAATAGGGAGTGGAAAACACTGGGTCCGGTATGGGTGCTGTCACCAGAAAAAGAGGTTCTTGTGACATGAAAAAAATGAAGCAAAAAAGTGGATAAAATGCAGCGAGGTACGAAAAAGTTCAGCAAAGTGTTTGGCACACAACAAACCTTCAGTTATTTCTACCATTAGTTCCTACATACTGTTGTTACTACACTCTCCCCTGCAGGAAGAAGAGGGAGGGAATTTGAGTAGGAAAGAGAAGTTTAGAACAGGTGTTCCTTCTCAAAACTGTCCAGAGAGTCTCAGGAAACCGGATTCTTCCTCTGATTCCTCTAACAGTATCCATGGGGTGATGAGTCGCCTGTCTTAGCAACAAAGATCCATGGAGCACCTGCCACATCCATGGTGCCAGGAAGTCAGGAGTAATCCTCACTGGTGTGTTGGGCATTATCAGTGCACAACCACAGAGCACAGGCTTTCTCTCTGATGGTCTGTCTCCATCTATAAATACCCCCCCCATGGAATCAAGTTCCATATTTTTTGGGTTTGGCAGTGGTGTCACCACTATGCGGCAGGAAATGTTGGTGCTTCATGAGGTTAGCTGCAGAAAATGTGGGAAATATTTCTGTAACCTCTGCAAAAGGTGCTCAGCTGGACCCTAGATCATTCCACCTAAGCCTTTTGGACCCATTTGCTTTTTCTTTGGTGCTTTCTAATAATCTGTACCTTACATTTATTTATTAAATAAATTAGCACCATAAATGCTTCCTCTCTTTCCCCCAAATGTATTTTTTTTCAAACATTGAGGAGTTTCTTCTACCGCTGGCCCCCTCGAATTTGGTAAAGAATTCTTTACCATCAAATTCACACCCCCCATTTGATCCTTTTTTAAATATTCTTGCTTTGTGTTTAGCCTTCTACACTGAAAGTCTATAATTTTTTTAGTCTATTGCCTTAAGAAAGCCTCTAGCTCTTTCACTGTAGCCATTGTCCACTGAGTTGTCTCTGGTGCTGGTCGTTTTTTCATTAACGTGTGGTGAGCAGAGTATGTGCATGCCCAGGTGTTGCTATTCTTGCCGGAGTTATTTGCCCAAAATCATGCTATCAGTTTACTGTTGATCTTCGACCCCAAATCATCTTCAATTTCTTTCACCCAACTGCTACTTCTAATATATGTTCTTGCTTTCTCTTTTTGAATACAAATTTATCCCTTCTTAGCATTCCCGCTATTTCTTTGGAAAACAGGGTTATGGCTGGCACCTACCATATAGGGTTATGTGGAGAAAATCTTGAAATGAATGTGGAGAATGTTGAACACTTTTCTGGAGTGTGGACAGCTGTCGATGAACATTGACACACATTATAATTTTGATCATTACTATCAGAATAGCTCAAAGTTTGAGAATGCTCTTATGAAATCAGTATCGGTCTTACGAAATCAGTATCCCTCTACTTGAGGGACTCTCTCCTAGATCATAACCTTAAAAATTGGAAGATTTCTATGTGTGAAGCCTCTGCATATAAAAATAATGAGTGTTTCGTAGACCTCGATTCTCGTTAAAAAGTGTACATAATAAAAATAAGGACTTGGACTTTACAGATCTCAAATGAGTATATAATTTAAAGAAAAATATGGCAGCAACTAGTTGAAGGTCAGTTGAGAAGCTGGCAGAGACTACAGAATATTGGTCTTGTCCTAGGTTTTCAGTCTCTTCCATAATGTAAAAATTGTCTTTTAGTCACGGTGTAGTCTTTCTTGGAATCCTTATTTTAATTCTGTAACATTTATATTCCAGGAGTAACAGCAAATCTGCTGATTACTTATGAAAGCAGGGGGGAAAAAACATTTGCAATTACAGTCAAAATTAAAGTTATTTTCTAATCTTCTCATCTTTTTTAAGGAATGAGAAACTTTAAATATGGTCAACGTAGCACATTTGAAGTGTCAAACTTACTGAATTTTTCTAAGCCAATAGAATAATAATCTTCTGTAAAAACAGTGAACATCATACAGAATTTTTATCATTTGACCTGTTTAATCTAAGTTGAAAAATTCCTCTCGTGTGAGTACCATTGCATAATGCTGTATGCTGAGCTATTAAGATATATTTAGTAATTCCATTAGAACCGCACCACCGAGCAGGGCAGAGCATATGGAAAGAAGTTGGTGAAAAACTGATTAAACATTTATATCAAGTACATTTTGATTTAACTCACATAAATAATTCATTTTTATGTTTTCTTTCTTTCAAAATAAACCTTTTTGACACCTGCTGTGCTAAAAATAATGCTATCATGGCTGTAATAAAGAAAGTCTTAAAGCACACAGCCATGACATCATCTGGTACCCGAGCAAACACTAAGTTGTCAGCACATAAGTGGAGTAAAGGAAGATGTGGCGTTATTTATTATTTATTTAGGGCCTCAAAAATATACCAGGCTCAGTGGTGAGCAAAGCACCTGGCTGAATTTGCATATAGCATTTGTCTCAAGAAAAGCTAAACAATTAAAAGGCTCACGAAGACATGCAGGAAAACACAAGAGAGAGCCATAAAGACACAGAATCCCGTTTCTTCCTCTCAGCATGAGAACTGAGCTGAGAGCTGAGTGAATGAACTGAAGCAAAGACCCCGAGAGGCGGATGTGTCTCTTTACAATGGGAAGAGAGAGCCCAGGGCAAGAAGACAATAGCTGGGGACTCCATGTGGTCAGAGCATCATTCTAGAACAGTAATTCCCAAAGTAGGAGACATATTCTACTGGGAGGATGAGGGGAGTTGTTGGTTGGCCCCCACGTTATTTGACTAATATTGACTAGTATTGAATCACGGCATCAAAAAATAGTCCCTTTTCATCTTCTTTCAATATTACCTGGGTAAGTCTCAGGGAAATTTTTAGTGGGCACTACTCTGTCCCTAACATCGCAATAACACTCTCCAGGCTTCTCTTGCCACAGAGAGACAACGCTGCATGCCCACAGCATTTCTGGGCAGTGGAATAGTAGATAATATCGCCTAACTTAAATCTGGTAACATGCTTTTATTCTAATTTTACCTACAGGTGGCACGTGATCGTTTTCCGGGCACGGCATGATCTAAAAATACCTTTAACAGCATTCTGGCAAAAACATGAATCCATTTAGTGAAAATTGTTATGTAAATAAGAGTAGACCTCAGAGGCAGGCAGAATTACAATACTACTTGCAAACAAGCCCCCAACAGCTGGCTGATACTGGCATCTACCAAAGGAAAAGCTCTAGGGCACATGTAAAGAGGCTCTCCTCTGTTTTGCCTCATTGTGGACCAAGAATACACAGATGATGGCAAAGGATAGATTTCCAGACTCCCCGTAAGCCAATACTTCCCACACATGCCAAAAAGGCATAGCTGATTGTAGGGTTGCTTATTGGTGAGATTCCGTTCAAACAAACTTATTTATTCTGGAGGAAAACACATTTAAGCACCACAATTGATATTGGGAGAGAACACCTCCCATTTGGCACTTTCAAACTCAGATAGCATCTGCCTAACCAAATATTTGTATGAGTTAATTTTGTTGTGAGAGCTTCACTTAGAGGATGATTTTCCTTCATAATGCACTCTTTTACAATTTCAAAAATAAAATTCTGTATAATCATTATCATGTCTATTAGGATCCAGTATTGGCACGCATTCCTCTGGATTACATTATTTCAGCTGAAGAGGAAAAAATGCCGGGGACAAGGGCCACAGGAGCCCTGCAGAGATTTTCCTCTACTCCTGGAAGGGTACTTAGCAGGAATGGTCATTGGGAAAAGTGTGAGAATATCTCATTTTAAGCAGTGCTGCCCTTTGAAAATAAAAATTCTGGGTTACATTTATTATTTAAAATAACTTTCCCTATGTTTGTGAAGCTAATGTATTTTTATTTTTAGAAACATGCAAACTAGAAAAGAGCAGAAGAAGCAAATGAACGGTAATCTCATTGTCCAGAGACAAACACTGTTAGTATTTTGTTACATATTTTCAGATGAGACTGTCTTCTCATCTTCCCCGTAGGACTTTATAACAGCCTAATAAAAAAATTCCCACATCAATTAATATTCTTCCTTAGTAACAGCTTATGTGCCATGAACGTGTTGAGACAGTGGCTACAGAAGACACTGGGCTGTCTGGGACATTTTAATCAGGGAAGTTTAACTCTCATGTTCTTTCCATATTAGAATTTCATGTACAATTTCATTTGGTTTGAACAATGAGAAAATGCTTTCTTCAATCATGGTTTTCATGGCTTCTCAATTTCCATGATTTAACCAGTTCTCTAATTTTTCAAATTATGGCTGTTCCTCTTTACTATTATAGATAAATTCCCACAAACATCTCATCTATAAATATTTAGAATATACATACAACATGAAAGTGGAATTTTTTGGTTAAAGGGTATGAACATATTAAGATTAATTTCCTCAGAAATGACATACCAACTTTCTCTCCTAGCAGTCGTGTGTGTTTACTACAACTTAAGAAGTTGTAAAGAAGAAGTAAAGTTGTAGAAATTATAGTATAATTTCTCTTAAATCTTTCCATTACATTTTAATGTTCTATTTATTTAAAATGTTCAAATGTGAATGAGGATAGTCAACAAATAACTTTAAAGAGCTTAATATTATTCATTAATTAATGCTTACACTTCAGTGGGATCTGGAGAACAAAATTACGATGATGTAGAAGTCATGCTTTCCTAATTAGAACTTCTATTCCTTTATGTACGGTTGTTTATATAATGCCTTCTTCCTCTAGAATGTAAAGTAAAAATTCAGGTTGGCATTCCATTCTCTGATGTATATACCAAATGTAAGAAAACAAGTACTTAGCATCAGTCATCAATAAGTTAGTGGATTACACACTGTCTACAGACCTCTACTCAAGCTAATGAGTGTTTATAAAATAGAATCATTCTGTCTTCATTAGTGCCCAGAATTAATCACCCTCTCCACATACAATACTTTCTAAGTACATATATCTCCACTCTAATATTGATGGCATACTGCTTTGTGGTAGAGTTCTCTGAGTACTTACTTCTCTGAGTAAATATCTTATCTCTCCTTCTAAATCCTATCTAATTTATCTGTAAATCCCTTATACTGGTTAGCAAAAAACTTGATATATGTTTCAATAAACTTGTATATTTGTTTGATAAATATTCACTGAGCACCTACTATGTACCAGGATTATGATAGTCATTTTATAACCACAGCAACAAGTAAGAGGGATGCAGTTCCTGCTATTATGGGCTTTCTGTATTGTGGAGTAAGCAAATATTAATTAGCTATATAAATATGTATAGAATTCCAGTTGACTTCAGTGCCATAAAGTCACTGGGTACAGTGAGAAGATAGAAGAGGCAGGCATGATGGCGGCAACAGCGACTGTGGCCACGAGGAGCCAGAGAGAGGGAAGAACATGTGTGGAGGCTGTTGAATTAAAACAAAGATGGTAATATTGAAACAAGGAAAGTAATCACGTATGCTACTGTGTCTCTACCGTAAGCAATCGTATAAATATTGACACTGAAACAGAATTATTGATGAGGAAGAGTCACCTGATTTGCTTTTCATTAATATCATGTAACTGTGATATAGATTTTAATTGTACAATATTTGACGCCTTACACACATGCACACACATGCTTTCCCCCGCCCCCAAACACAGTTACTCTTCCAAGCCCTGATCAAATAGGAAAATGGCTCTGTTTTTCCAAAACTGGGGAATTCATCCTCAGACATTGCCTCCGAATTCCGAGTTCTCACCAGATTCCAATCTGCATTCTCCTGAAGAGGGGATGAGAGTGGAGGTTGATCAAATATCCCATTTGTGTGGGGTTCTTGGATAGCGTTCTCTAGCAGTTCAGAATCTCTGCCTGGGGAGAGAACTGCAAACTATGGACCACCCCCACAATTGCTCTTGAGCTTTGTTACTAGTCTGTGCTATCTTCTGACTGAAGCAGGACCCTATAAACTGTGCTTGAATGGACTGATGTCTCCCCAGCTCCTTCTCACCTCATTCGATGCAGTAACTACTGTGGACTAGAAAACAACAGAAATTTCATCATACTGTTATGGTTCCACACAACTTCTCCGTTAGGACTTTAAGAGTACCCTTTGAACACCTCCATATCGCCCTGTGATGTGTGCTCTGCCTTTGCTTTAAACACAAACCTTGTCTTGAATTTAACCGATGGAAAGAGATGGTAGCAATTTGAGAGAGCACTGGGATTCTGATATTTGAGTCAATGATCTTTCTTCAGATTGTTCTGTGTTATATTTTCAGACTAACACTAGGTGTTTTTTTTTCTTTCAAAAGTAAAACATGCTTTTATTAAAATCATATACAGAATATACCTTTGCCCCAAGACCTTATGCATGTTTACTTTATTGCATGATCTGTTTTTCTTAGTGAAACACAAGGTGGAGGAGCTGCTAAGTTGGGATATTAGCTTTTATGAGGTTCATTAAATGACTGTGAAAAGAGAATTAAGAGAAAGAAAATTTAGCAAACTTCTCACCAGAGATGAAAGTTGCTGTCAGCTCTATAGAGAGACTCTTGGTAAGAGTTAAATGGTCATTGACCAGACAATTGGTCATTTTCTTCATCACCAATGCATGTAAAACAGTATATTTGCACATCAATTCATCACTGGCTATTTTACAGAGAAAATATGACTCTTATTAGGTCATTTTAAATCGCTACTGATAAAAATTGATGCTAGCTGGTAGCAAACATTCATAGGTTAATCTTTACTCTCTGTCCAGGAGTTATATGCATACTGATATATTGTATCAAATCAGAGAATTAGGTTCCCAAACTGCGACACTTCATGGAACATGTTTCGTCTCAAGCTTTTATTTTTCTTCCATGTATAGCAAAACAATTAAAGTTAGTTTTAATTATTAGTAACAGGTAAATTCAAGATGTCAGTGCCTTAAATCTTCTGGCTCAGTGACTTTAAACTACAATTCTGCAATATTCAAAGAACTTTCATGTTCATTTTCTTCCCTGATTCCTACAACAGTTCTGGAATGGAAACAAAATAGATATCTGAATGTGACTAAGCTCAGGCTCCGAGACAATTGGTGGTGTTCCCATCTTGGAAGATTTCATCAGCCCAAAAGAAGAGCCTAGACTTAAACGAAAGCACTGGAGGCACAGAGTCCTTCTGCATCCTGGCCTATTGGATAATTAGAAGATCATCTGAGCCATCAACATATAGATCTTGCATGACCCGGATAAGGCCCAGACAGATGGGGAAGTAGAATGCATACAAGTTCATAATCCCTCAAAGTTGTCCAATAAAAATATTTTCAGTGAGTCATTTGGTTAAAGCTTATGCTGCCATTTATGGCTAGAAGTTATTTCAAAACAAGTTTTGCCTACTGGAGATTATTGATATTGAAATTAACTTACATGAAATGGCTTATAAGGTCCTTGCTGTTAGTTGATCTCTATACATAGTCAAGCAGAAAGAGGAGAAAGAACATGGACATTGGACCCAAACAGAATTAAATCTGGACTATGGCTTTGCCACTTCCTGGCTGTGTGGCCTTGGACAAGTTATTTAAGACCCAGGCCTTCGACTTGCAGGGTTGTTTTGATCATCTGATGAGATAATGTCTGTGAATGTACCCAGCACAGTGCTTGGCAATATGAAGGCACTCTCTCAAAGGTAACTATTACCATTCAAAGGAGAGTAAGGTAGAGTCCATCTACTCCATCTCTTTTGCTGAACTCAAGTCTAGAAACAGATGGAAAGGGGTCAAAGAAGTTAAGGGATTCCAGATGTAGCCAAAGCCACAGGGTGGTAGAAGGTTGTCTGAGAGCCTGGATGCCAGAAGGAAAGTGGGAACCAGAAAAAGAAAAACTTCCACCTCCCCACTCCTGCAGCTACTTGGTCTTCTTTTTCTTTCTTTCTTTTTTTTTTTAATCTTTGAACTACTTAATAAACACTAATTAACCCTGTGCCCTGTGAGACAGACTTGCCTAGAGCACCATGCTCTTAAGAAGTATACACATCTCCTGTAATTGACTAGGTTACTCTCATTGCCTGGGATAGCAGAAAGACTTTCTTTCTCCAGCATCTTAGGACCGTAGAGAAAAGCTCACATAAGTGTACCTATGTGTGATCTCATGAAATTGTGAATTTAGTCCAAGTGCAGCAGAGAACAAATACCAACCTTCTAGCACAAAAAAACTCCTGATTTAAATTAATAGAAGAGGATTGAGCCGAAATGATTCTTTAAGCCTAAGAAAAAAATGAGAGAGCAAAAGCTAGCATCTAAAACATCATAACCATGGGTACACTTATGTGTATAAGACAGGTTTGATGATGCACGCATGCTCAAACATACTGAAAAGTCATAGGTTGTTGTAAAGTCCCTTTTCTCCCTCTGTGGCCAAAGCCACTGCAAAGGATCTTTCAAGTTCAAACTGTGCAGTATTGAAAATTTACTTTTAGTGTTAAGTCTTTTCTGCCAAGCACCTGCTGACTCTAGAGACTTCTTGCATATGTCCACCTTCTTGCATAAGGTTTTCTGTGTATTTTTGCGTGTTTATGTACCTCAGGTCGATCACCTTTTCCTTGGAGGTGGAAATCTAGTAGTTTCTTGTTTGATTCCTCCTCATTGCCTGGTCTGGCAAAGCACAGAGAGTATTGTTAAACATCTGAATTTTGATTGGCTCCAGTCCTACTTGACATACACTCTCTCCACCTACATGGTCATTCACCTGGGTTTCTCTGCCTGGCTTATGGCTTCTGCTCACAAACTGTCCATGACCTTGACTCCTCTTCCATTTCTACTGTCCATCCATTCCTCAAGGGCCGATTCTAGCATGAGCTTCTCTGAGAAGATTCTGCCCACTAGATCATTCCTTTTCCTGGATTTAGATCACGCTGCCCAGCATAACATTCAATTATCCCCAGTTGCTTCATGGTTTCTGGGTTTATTTCTGCAACTAAGTGCCTTCAGGAGAAATGCTTTTGTCTGAAATGTCTTTCATTGATTGATTCAGCAAATATATGTCCTTTGTTATCCCCAGTTGCCTAACCAGTACATGGTAAAAATGTAGTAGATACTCAGTAAGTATTAGTTGTTTGTTCAGACCAGCCATGATTTCCAACAAGGGTCTAATCTCCAGTAAAAGCCTTTTGTTGGATTTAACTAGGAAAGTGATGCTAGTTTTAAGTTGCACTTGCTTTATGTATCTGTCTAACAGTTTTACCTTGCATTCCTTGTTAAAATAGAATAGACATTTTTTGGGGCCATGAAAAGGGTGGAGGAATAAATATTACATTGTTACAGTTGTCCTTGTTGCAGGTGTTTTTTGTTTCTGTCCCAGTGTTCAATGCTCCTTCTCTGAACTACCCACTGCCCACCTCTGCAGCCCCTTCTCTCATTACTCCTGCCCCTGATCACTATTTTTCAGGCATTCTCACTTCTTTGAATTCTTGTAACTCACCGTGGTCTCTCTGGCTTTTAGGTCTTTCTGCACAAGCTGTAGAATCTTGAAGAATTATCTCCCAACTCCAGCCCCTCTTATCTCCTTTCTCCTATCTCTCTCTGACTGACCTTTCAGGATTCAGCTCGAATGTCACATTTTCCGGAAGGTCTTTTCTGATGCTGCAGCCTAAGAAAATATGAACTCCCAGAATATGCTATACTTCCCCAGTGAGAAGATGTCATCCATTGTCAAGTCCTGAAAGCTAAGCTTGAGGAGGCAAGTCCTATGTCTGTTTTGTTTACCATTAATATCTTCAGGGCCAGATAGAGATGAGGCAGGTGCTCATTACCTACTAGTGAACAAATGGTCACAAAGGATCTGTATGAGGGAATATGATGTTCTGCTTCTCCCAAGTAACCCAAATAGTGGGTTCCTGTTGGCTTGTTCATTCCCTAATTTATCCTAATAGCTCAGTTTACTTTTTTTTTTTTTTTTAAGTTTTGGACCGCCTTCCCCCCACGGTACATAAAATTACATTAATCATAATCCTTGTTTCCTTTTGAATTGCTTAATTGGAGAAATTCTGGCAAGTTTCTAGAACAACATCATACTTTGTAGGATGGCACGTTCTCTTTGAACATTTTCCAAGTGTGTGCCCATTTAAATATTTACTTGGAAGTGTCTTTTGTTTTTAAGAAACTTATTTGGAAATTCTGAGTGCAAATTATGGCTATGTAATCCATTTGGACAAAAGCAAGCTGGTTGCCAGGTTACCATTTTAAATGGGCTCATAAAATAGCGCTTGGTAATATCACTTTAATCCAGTGTTTACTGTACCTGGCAACTGTCCTCGTAAGCCTCAAAAGTATTTAGATAGGATGTGGTTTCTAATGACCGAGGGACCACCACCGCTCGGTAAATAGGATTAGAGGCAAGACTAAGATATTTTGCTTCTCATAACATGCATTTAAATATAAGAGTTAAATTTGGCAAACTGGATGAAGTTTCTTTTATGTAGATGAGTGCTTTTCTTGCCTGGAATATTTTATTTATTGGAATCATACAAGGGCTACTTAACACTTTAGGAAATGCTGTCATATTTGGTTCTGCTTCTGGAAACATTCAGAAAGGCGGCGCAGCCCCACGGTGCCGAACACCGGCGCGCGATCGGCGTGCAGGTGGGTGGACAGCCGCGCCGGGCCTGCAGCTGTGTCTCCCCGGCAGGAGGCTCGGGCTCTCAGCTGTGTGCAGCCCTCAAAAATAGACACTTTTCCCTTCGCTTCCTTTCCTGACTCACCTCAAGGATAATGAGACTTTCCATGTACAAAAAGCACAGCTTTCTTTATTTGTCTGCTCACAGAATCACCGCCTAACACCGGAGTGCCAGGGATTAAATGCAGACAGTTTGATTTCTTCTCTACTGAATCCCAACACAGGGGTCCCCAGAAACCTGTTGTATGCCACGGGCTTTGAGTCTCAGGAATCTCGGAGTCTTCTTTTTGAAGAACTAGCTGCCCTTCCTGAGACCTTTGCAAAAAAGTTGAGAGTGTTTGTATGAAAAAGTTCCTGTTAATAGTTTTGTGCAATAAAGAACAAGTTCCTCCCTCCCAGCCACCTCCTCCCCCCCCCCCCGTTTTTTTGGCTTATAGCAGAGTCTGCTAGTTAGTCACCAACTGTTTGCCTTTTCCTTCTGGGCACACACAACTAGGCCACATGTCCCAGCCTCACTCTCGGGGCGAGGAGCAGCTGTGGGATTAAATCTCGGCCAATGCAATGTGGGGAGAAGCGATGTGTGCTGTTTCCAGGCCTGGCCAATCAAATCTCCTGCTCAGCCCTCCACACCCTGCCTCCTGCCTGCAGAGACAGTGTCTGGGTCACGGAGACTCTCAATAGAAGGGGCCGCCCTAGAGGGTTCAGTTGACCACCACCGGACAGTGAAGTGAGCAAGAAATCAACTTGTGTTGTGTAAAACCATTGAGGTTTGGTGGTGGTGGTGGGGGGGGGGGGTTGTTGTTGGGGCAGTTAACCCAATCTGACAATTGCAGAGCTCTTTAACCCCTGTGACCTTCACAGACTCATGAAAACCTATGAAAATGGCCACCGTGAAAGAAAAGCAGCAGTCAACAGTGAAGCTAACATGCAGCCTGAATGGGGAGGGTGGAACGAAGCTGGAGTGCCCTCCCCTCCTGGGCCTGCCCCTGCCCCCTTTGAAAGGGCAGTGGTGGAATGGAAACCCATGTCCCCTTCCTCCTGCCTTAACTTGCCGATACAGCCTGGACCTCTTCAAAATGAGTCTACAGGGGCGCCTGGGTGGCTCAGTGGGTTAGGCCTCTGCCTTTGGCTCAGGTCATGATCTCAGGGTCCTGGAATCGAGCCCCACATCGGGCTTTCTGCTCAGCAGGGAGCCTGCCTCCCCCGACCCTCCTCTCTGCCTGCCTCTTGCCTACTTGTAATCTCTCTTCTGTCTGTCAAATAAATAAATAAAATCTTTAAAAAAAAAATAAAAAAAATTTTTTTAAATGCACCTACAAACCATCATTGCCTTTACAGACCACACATGCATTGAAAATTCTGTCCTGTACCATAAAGGCAATTCTACTCATATCCTTCTCCTGCTCTCCTCTACAAAGGAACATTTCCTTCAATGCCGAGAGTAGATGTACTTGGCCTTGAGACCTCAGGATCATCACAGGCTTTTAGGGGTCACACGATGTGCTTATAAGAACGGTGGTTTGTATCATTGGACATGCTTTTCATTCTTTGTTTAAGCTTAAGAGTATGTTCAAGAAGCAAACAAACAAACAAGAAAGTCAAGCGTAGATTTGGCAACGATTCAGTTATCTGATCATCGTAGCCAGAGAAACCAGGTAATTCAAGCTGAAAATGAAAAGTCACTTAGATAAGGCGCTTTCAGTTAGGACCATCTAGGAACTTCTGCCAGCTTGTAGGCTGTCAAGTTTTTGAAGTGTTTTATTTTCCTGGGAAGTGCAAGTGTAGAAGTAGCCGCATACTTGAAATAACCTTTTCTCTCCCCACATAACCTTGGGCAAACAGGTCCCAGAAATGAAGCAGGCATTTCCCTTGTAAAAAAGCTTTATCTCAGAAAGGGGGAAATCCTTATTTCCCCCCCCAGTTATGCTACAGCCCTCTAAATATCTCAGCCACAGTAGAGTTGGCTGTGTTTTAGCACCTGCGTTGGTGAATCTCCCAAGGCGTCTAAATTCAATTTTTAAAAATTGACTCTAAAATTTTCCAAGGGCTATGGGATGGGGAGAAATTGGAGATTAGAGTCCAAAAGAGGCTGTGGAGGATACAGTGGAAATTTAAACTGCCTTCTGTGTGCACAGCTGCCCCGTGAATAATGCTTTCGCCCAAGAACATCTGCCTCGGGCCTCACCACACCCTGGGGTGCAGGCTGAGGGTTCGGTAATGCAAACCATGCTGGGGGATTATCCTTGTGTGGGTTCTCTCCTGAAACCGCTGCTGGTTCCAAATGCAACTGTTGGCGATCCAGAAACAAAGTGGACTCCCTTCTAGGAAGCTGTACTAAGGAGATTAAGAAACTATGGAGGGCTACGAACATTTTCCATGTTACTTAGAACTTGACCAGGCTTAGCTTTAATCAAAGTTAATCAACCCATGTGAAGCAGATCAGAGAAGAGATCCAAATGGGGATGAATGCTAATGCAGTGGGGGCACCGAGGGCCTTACTGGTAATAGGCAAGAAAGCCTCTTTCTCCAAATGCGAAAGATGCTCTACTGTGCACGGCCATATGTCTGCGGCAATCTGCAGCCTTCTGGAGGAAGAACTCTCTCGACCCCAAGGCACTATGTTGAACATGGAACAAAATTGACGTTGCCCAAGGGTGAAAGTCATTCGCTGGGTTTCCAAGACAATCGAAATATTTTAGTAACAAAGTTGTTGGTAAATGAATATGCCACTAATGTTGATTGCTCTCCACATCATTTGATCAAAGGTGAAAGAAAAGAGAAATTTTTTTTTTAATTTTCTGAAATTGACCACTATAATAGCAAGGGTTTCATTGTCTTTTAAAACACAAGAACACCGACATAGCCAAACAGTTAACATTCTTTGCAAAGTTACGACTGGGGAGACTCTGCACACACCCCAGTAAAATTGCCAGTTTTTCAAATAATGTTTGGGATTTTTCCTCAGATGTGCCTTCAGAAACTGTGGCATATTTTATGTAAGTACTCAGGAGGGGCCACTCTCCATGTATAAACTAAAGGTTTGATTTTTTCCTAAAATAGCCAAAGTTATAAACCTATGTGTAATGATTAAGTATGTGATCAAAGTGTTTAATTTGGGGCGGGAGAAAGGAACTATTTAACTTTAAACGTAACAAAATGAAACTTTGTTACCAAAATGAACTTTTGGCTAATTTGCAAAGTGACTCTAAAAACAGTGATCTAAAAGGAGTTTCTGAAATGCTTCGCACTTTGGTAAAACGCTGGAATACATGGCTAACTCTCAAAGGTGATTTGACAGGGAAATATTTATTTGGACGTTTACGCCCTGGCGTAATTGTTTAAAAGGCCAATGTGACAGTTTAAGGAGGGCTTCTTGCTATTCATTTTCAGTAATGAAGGATTAGATAATCTGGACAGCTTCCTGCTGAGGACAACTAGGAAAGGTCATAAGTGTATGTTTGTGTGTGTGGGGGGAGGGGGGCTCAAAGGCACAGGGAAGCCGGCAAGGCATGGTAGGATTACAGGGTCAAGATTTTGAAGAAGACAGAACTTTAAAGAGAAGAATGCTGCCTTGGGGGCAACTTTTCCTCTGTCAATTCCAGAATGGGTGGCTCGGTAGCCAAGAAGCCTTGATGCTCACAGAAAGTCGTACGGAGTTAGGGGGACAAAAGCTAGAACACAGGGGCTGCTGCTGGAG
>CM052798.1:129850852-130011045 GCA_028533885.1 Nasua narica | reverse complement strand
TATCTCAGTGTGGTTTTGATTTGAATCTCTCTGATGGCTAAAGATGATGAACATTTTTTCATGTGTCTGTTAGCCATTTGTATGTCTTCTTTGGAGAAGTGTCTGTTCATGTCTTCTGCCCATTTTTTGATGTGGTTATCTGTTTTGTGAGTGTTGAGTTTGAGGAGTTCTTTATAGATCTTAGATATCAGACCTTTGTCTGTAGTGTCATTTGCAAATACCTTCTCCCATTCTGTGGGTTGCCTATTTGTTTTGTGGACTGTTTCCTTTGCTGTGCAGAAGCTTTTTATCTTGATGAAGTCCCAAAAGTTCATTTTCGCTTGTGTTTCCTTTGCCTTTGGAGACATGTCCTGAAAGAAGTTGCTGTGGCTAATGTCATAGAGGTTACTGCCTATGTTCTCCTCTAGGGTTTTGATAGATCCCTGCCTCACGTTGAGGTCTTTTATCCATTTCGAGTTTATCTTTGTGTGTGGTGGAAGAGAATGGTCAAGTTTCATTCTTCTACATATAGCTGTCCAATTTTTCCAGCACCATTTATTGAAGACTGTCTTTTTTCCACAGGATGTTTTTGCCTGTTTTGTCAAAGATGATTTGACCATAGAGTTGTGGGTCCATCTCTGGGCTCTCTATTCTGTTCCACTGCTTTGTGTGTCTGTTTTGTGCCAGTACCATGCTGTCTTGGTGATCACAGCTTTGTAGTAAAGTTCGAAATCAGGCAATGTGATGCCCCCAGCTTTGTTTTTCTTTTTCAACATTTCCTTAGCAATTTGGGGTCTTTTCTGGTTCCATACAAATTTTAGGATTGTTCGTTCCAGCTCTTTGAAAAAAACTGGTGGAATTTTGATCGGGATGGCATTGAAAGTATAGATTGCTCTGGGCAGTATAGACATTTTAACAATGTTTATTCTTCCGATCCATGAGCATGGGATGCTTTTCCACCTTTTTTTTTGTGCCAATGATCAGAATTCTTAAAAATAGATGAAGATGTGCCCATATTGCTAGTGTGCATAGCTGCTTGCAAGAAAGTCATCATAAGTCATCTCTAGGGAAAGGTAACATCAGTGTAGGGCTAGCTTTATCTCCATGATTTTTCAGGTACAATATTCAGCAAGTAATCAAAGATAATCTAGAACATGAAGAGATAAGACAATATGAAGGGAAAATGGATTGTAGAAACACTCTGAACTACAGATAAAGATTTCAGAATAGCTATGTTTGATATATCTTAGAACATAACATATTATGGAGAAGTTAGCCAGAAATCCAGGAAATGTTTCTTTAAAAACTACATAGAAATCAAGAACTCAATCTGGCTTTCAATCAAGAATGCATTTTAGACAATATTGAAGAATCAATAAATCAATCAAACCTAGATCAGAAGGAAATATCCAAAATGAACAATGGTGAGTAAAGATCATCTGAAATTTAAAAGAGAGAGAAAAAACATGGAGGGCAGTATGAAAAGGTATAATGGATAAAAAAAATTCTAGAACTAGTAAAGATGCATGAAAATAGGGCATTAATGAGCAAATAAAATGATAGCTGATTAGTCTCCCAAACTGAAGAAAACATCAAGCCCCATATTCAAGAAGAATCATGAACCCCAAGAAAGATTAAAAAAAATAAAATTACACCCAGATGCATCCTAGTAAACCTGGTAAAACTCAACAGGAAAAAAAAATGTCTAAAAAAGGATAGGGCAAAAATGAAAAGAAAGATTTAGATTGACAGCTATCTTCTGAAAAGTAATAGTGGAAATTGGGTGAGAATACACTAACATCTTTGAAGAAAAGCAAACAAATATCTGCCAACTTAGCATTCTAGAGCCAGTGAAAACCCTTTCAAGCACAAAGGTACAATACAGGCTAAAATTTAAAAAAATAATAAGACCTGTACGCATTCATCACCACTGGACCGAACTAAAGTACTAACAAGTGTTTTTCAGGCAGGAAGAAAGTAATCCCAGATGAAAAGGTATAGATTCAGGAGGAATTAAGCAGCAAAACACCATCCACCACAATGTAAAGCAAATATGTGGGCAAATCTAAACTAATGCTAATTGTAATAAATGATACCAATAATGTCTCATGGAGTTTAAAATATACTGAGACTTCAGACACACAAAAACAATGGTTAAAGTGTCCCAAGGTCCTTACATTGGCAGAGGGGAGATTAGTAATTTATACAATAGTTTGAATGAACCCAGGGTGCACTTGGCCATCTCTAGGATCAACAGTAAAAAAACAAGAAAAGCTAATAGAAGTGAATATCTCATAAATTTGAATCATGCAGTTTTTGTCTTTCTATGACTTACTTCACTTAGCATAATGATATCAAGGTTCATCTTTGTCACTGCATATCGCCAAATTTCTTTCTTTTTGAGGCTGAAGAGTGTAGACACTATGGAAAACACCTACACCCTTCTGTTTTTGCAACGAAATTAGTTAAGTCGCAGAACCAAGGCATGGAATAGTGGTTCCCAGGGCCTGGAGGGAGAGGAAAATCGGCAGTTACCAATCAAAGCACAAGCCAGCTGTACAACATTATATCTATAGTCAACTATAATGTGCGGCGCACCTAAAAATTAGTTAAGGTGGTAGATCTCATGTTAAGGATTCTTACCACAATGAAATACTAAAATAAAATGAAATAAAATAATAGAGGTAGAACAGGAATAATAGTTAAAAATAACAAATAATTCCAAAAGAAAGCAGGGAGTGGAGGGGTTAGGGCAGGTGAAGAAAAGGTACATAGAACAGGCAAATAAAAAGTAAATAAATAATAAATAAATAAAAAGCAAATCATTAGATAATTGATTTAGACCAAAATGTAGTAGTAATTTGTGTGATTATAAATAGAATAAACAATATTGAACAGGAGATCCTGCTGATTAAATATGACTAAAAAATAAAAAGTATAAGGTTTGGAAAGAAAGAAAGAAGGCTATTATTACCAATAGATACTATAATAATATATATGTCAAAAATCCAAAGAATCTACAGATAAATTATGGGAATAATAGATGAGTTTAGCAAAATTGCTGAATGTAAGAGCAATTTTAAGGTCAATTTCTTTTTTCTTTTCTACTTTTCTTTTCTTTCTTTTTTTTTTTTTAAAGATTTTTATTTATTTATTTATTAGGAAAGAGAGAGAGTGAGAGAGAGCATGAGAAGGGAGAAGGTCAGAGTGAGAAGCGGACTCCTCATGGAGCTGGGAGCCCGATGTGGGACTCGATTCCGGGACTCCAGGATCATGACCTGAGCCCAAGGCAGTTGCTTAACCAACTGAGCCACCCAGGCGCCCTTTTCTTTTCTTTCTTTCTTGTCCTCATCCCCTTCCCCTTCCTCTTGCTTCTTTCTCCTTTCCCCTTTCTCCATCCTCCCCCCACTTTCTTTTTCTTCTTCTTCTTTCCCTTTCCCTCCTCCTTCTTCTTCTAATAAATTCATATGTCACTTTCCAAATGAAAAGATTATGGCTTCTACCTTGGAAGCTCTTTCTTAGGCACTTGGTGTCTCTCTCCCTTTCCCTTGCTTTCTCTTTGGTTGCCCACTTCTAGGGAAAACAGAATCCATCTTGTGAGGCAGCCCTTGAAGACAGGCTCATGTAGCAAAGGTCTGCCAACACGAGTCAGCTTAGAAGTGATGTTGTAATTTTTTTTTAATATTTATTTATTTGAGAGAGAGAGCACACATGCAAAGGCATGAGTGTGGGGGAGGGATAAAGGGAGAGGGAGAGAGAGAATCCCTAAGTGGACTCCCTGCCGAGTGCAGATTACCGGTATCTGTGTCCTTGGGAGCTGGCCTGGTGCTGGGGTGAATGGGAGTCTGAGATCACGGGAAACATCTGATGATGGTATAGGCCTGGTAATGAAGTTCATGGTGAAGTTAGGAGCTCACATTACTCTCCTTTTCACGTGGGGAGGGTGTCTCTCTCCAGACTGGGCTGCCCTTGCTTGAAAGAGGAGAGATGGGGTAATGTGAAACTGTTTTCCTACCCTCTTCAATGCATCTTTGCTCATTTCTGTGCTCTCCCCAGGTGCTGTACCCCTCATGTGTAACGCTTACTTCCTGTGAAGGTATTTTTGTGTGCAGATAGTTGCTATAATTGGCGTTTCTGAGAGAGGATGAACACTAGAAATTCCTATATTGCCATCTTGCTGACGTTAATCTCCAAACCCACTACATTTACCTTCCATGACAAAAGTGATTTAAATCACTATATTTGAGTAACAAATATAGAAACTTTAGCCTGTAGGCACAAAGTATTTAAAAGAATTTATTAACATCTTTGCAAATAAATTACATAGTTATACCGGAAAACAAAATACATTAAAATAATTAAGAATCTTACTGCCCCAGGGGGTAACATTATGACCAGTTATGACCCTATAAACTTAGCTAGTCAATCTTCAGGTAGACAAACAACTTTTAATTGATTCCTTCAACATTCAACATTTAGCACATGTTTGTAGAAGCTGCACCCTGAACACAAAGATAAATAAGATATAGTTTATGACAGAGCAACTCACATTCAATGTAAGAAAAATAGTCAAGAAATTCATTCCATCACCTACTCAAAATTTATTGAACACTGCTAGATGATGGATAGTCAAAGATGAATGATCTTCATGGCCTCTGCTCTCGAAGAGCACACAATCTAGAGAGCGCGATAAATTCCCAAACCATGGTCTCAGTTTTACAATAAAGGACAGAAGAGGAAACGGCAGACTCCCCTGGGTAAAACAGTGGTCAGGAGGAGGTGACAGTTTGAGCTGTGTTCAAAGGATGAGGAGAAATAGCATCACGGACAGAGACGTGGGTGTAAGTCAGCAGGTTTGGAGAACTGGAGTAATTCACACAGACCAGAAGCGAGGTGGAGGAAGACAACGAAGGGAGAAAGAGAGGGCCAGACAGCAAGGGACTTTTTACCATGTGCTAAACACGTGGGATTTTATCTTTATTTGGGCATCGCATGGCTATTAGGTGATTTTAAGGAGAGGAGTGACATGTTCATGTTGCACTTTAGAAATGAAACTTCAATGGCAGTGTGGAGAATATTCAGGAAATCAGGACAGCCTGCAAGCCCTGAGCATGAGAGAAAGGATGGTGGCCTCTACAGAAGGCACTTCAGATGGAGGACTAAGGATACTGCTGACTGCTTGCGTGTGGTGAGGACAAGGGCTGGATTTTTAGTGCCCCCCTTCCAGCTTTGGGACAAGCAAGAGCGCAGAGGGAATGTTTTGAATTAGGATTGTACTTGGCGAGTTTTAAATGTCTAAGGAATAAACAGAGAAGGATGACCTGAAGAGCAAAGACTGCATTTAAATCTTTTTTTTTTTAATAAAGGTTTTATTTATTTATTTGACAGTGAGAGAGATCACAAGTAGGCAGAGAGACAGGCAGAGAGAGAGGGGGAAGCAGGCTCCTGCTGAGCAGAGAGCCCGATGTGGGGCTCGATCCCAGGACCCTGAGATCATGACCTAAGCTGAAGGCAGAGGCTTTAGCCCACTGAGCCACCCAGATGCCCCACCGCATTTAAATCTTGATAGATTCTTGACATAAATCCATAACCTTTTTTTTTTTGATAAATGACAATAAGAATATCCTCAGAGCTGGAAACTAAATGTGTTTATGTTAATGATTACCCTTTTCTAGTGGAAGCCTTATAAACCTTTTAGAACAAGAATAAATTCTGTGAGCCCTTTGGGTAATGTACTATGAGTCCTCCTCAAATAATTCTATGAATATCAAAAGATCCTTTCCCCTCCCTTGGAGTCCAAAACATCCTCCTCTAAACATCCCACTCTTAACACTGACCACGAAACAATTTTCCAAAAAAGATTTTAGTTTGGATCTGAAAATAAAATAAAGCCCATAATTTTGAAATTTTAAAGAGCTGAGAACTTACCTTGAACTTATCTCTTGCATTGATCTTCTCTTCCTCCCTCATACAGTTGCTGGTACGAGAGTCTTACTTTAAATTTTTAAATTCTCTGGCCTTATTTAACAAAACAAATATTTTCATCATCCTGTGTGTTGCTATTTCCTTCTTGAATAGTCACTCAATTTTTTCTTCTGTGCAGATATTATTGCCCTAATTATATCATCAACTCATTGAGAGTGTGTCTTCGGTGTCTTTGTATCCTCGAAGGCCTTCAGTATAGCCTTGTACATGGAGTCTGTACTCAGAAATATTTGCCGATAGTTACTTGATGTGTTATTTTGACTAATGAAATGATGTTATTTACTATTTTTAATAAATCAAAGCTTCAACTTAAGGTTCAAGTCTTGAATTCAAGTCTTGAATTTGATGAATAGGATGTCTGCATTTTCAAAATATTGATAACTTTCTTGGAAAATACATTATCATTTCTCTCACAAAATCAACTTTCTTAATTTTTTATTGATGCAGTCTCTGGATTATAAAAGG
Organism: Nasua narica; assembly: GCA_028533885.1. Lineage (NCBI taxonomy): Eukaryota > Metazoa > Chordata > Mammalia > Carnivora > Procyonidae > Nasua > Nasua narica. The sequence continues at coordinate 130,004,616 of CM052798.1, read as the reverse complement.
AAACTAAGTCTAATTCACAAAGGATGGTGGTGACTCATGTTTTAATAGTTAGAGCGTTAATACTGATTTTTTCCCCTGCTACTTTTTCCCGCAGTTTGCCAAAGAACAAAAGCCACAAAACCCACAGTGACCTCACTCGTGTCCTGTTAGGCCAACCACTTGTCATAGTCATCAGGTGGACAGCTAGAACATTTATAAAGGCCATAGGGCCTTGCAATGAATTGGAAACAAGTCTATTTTAGTGAACTTTGGGACAGATATGCACAGGCATGTCACGATTGTCAAGTGACCTTCCATAATCTCTATTTTACAAATTATAATTGAAGCATGCCACTAAATTAAGGAGGGACCAGGATAATTTTTGGACTCAACCAGGTCTCTTCCCTGAATATTAAAGGGTTTTGTGAAACCTACTGCATGCATGAAACCTTGCTTCTCTAGAAGAAACCTGATTTTCTCCCCGGAAGGGATTAATCTCCTTGTAGATGACCAGTGGAGCTTGAAGAGCTTACTCATCAAACAATGATGATGACATTTATGGGTCTGGGCTCTGTCTACCCATTGGGACATGAATCTCAAAGGTGGTAAAATTGATAGGATTTTAAGGTAGCTCTCAGGCAAAATAACACAAGAGCAACACTAACTTCATTCAAACTGAGTGCTAAAATAAGCCATTTCTCACCCAGAGAGCTCCCTCAACAGTAACTAAAGTGGGAGTTAGTGCAGAAAACACTCTAAATCACCAAGCCTCAGAAGTCTGTCTGTCTTTATGTAGGTGGATGGCCTGACTCTTTCACTGTATATTGGTTATAATAACATGTGACGTCCTAGGATATTCAGGATAGTTACTTCAAATGCTTCATGCTTTATTTACTCTACCTTTAAAGGATTTTTTAAAGTACCAGTCATCCATTACATCCATAAAGCTGATGTGTCAATTGGTCCAATTCTTTGGTTGCTGTTAAGTGTTTATTGAATAAGCCACAATGTATCAAATGTAATATAGACAGAGTCCACTCTCAGCTTACAAGCTAAATTGGCTTAAGCATTACTCATAAAATCACACAGATCCTAAGCAAGCATATATTGATCAAATTTTAAAGTTTGTTTGTGGATGATGGACTTGAGTGAATACCATAGGGGGAAACAATTGCTAACAAGGAATTTGTGGGAAGTGAGTCTTCATCTGACTCGGCTGTTCTGAGAAGAATTTCACATGGTGAAGTATGACTTGATGAAAAGTCTTAAATGTTGGAAGTCAATGGACTTTGCAGAAGAAGGTAAAACAATCCATCTAGAAAAACAAAAATCCAAAACAAGTGCCCTGAAACCTAAATCTGAAGCAGATTCCTCAATTAAAATAGAAAACTAGCAAAAACAAAAAAAAAACAAAAAAAACAAAAAAACAAAACAAAACAAAACAAAAAAACCAATCATAAAATAAAATAGAAAACTAGCTAAAAATTGGGCAAGATTGGTAATTATCTGGTCACTATGATCAGTATTAATCACATGAGTAAATCTGGAAGTAAACAAGGTAACATTTTCTTTCTGTCTTAATTGTTTATGTGCTGTGTAATTGAATTAAGCATGTACTTGCCCTCATACTTCTGGGGGTATGGCTATCAGTTCAATCAAGTCATAACCCCCCTCCAAACCTCACACAAACTGTGATGCCCAAGTCTTTCTGCTTTGAGGACCTGGAAGCACATTTATAAGGTTTGTCTGCCCTGGGAAATAGAAAGCTATGTATGGGGTGGTTTGTTCCTTTAAGACAGAGGTGGAACTTTCAACAAAATCTCAAACTCAAGGGTTCTACTGTTGTTTTCTGGAACACATCAGTATGTAACATTTATTTTTTGATACAGAACAAAAATAGCAAAGTTATTAGTTATGGCTCAGAAGAAGCTGCTGGTTTTAGGGGTTTAAAGAGCTTATTTTAGAAATAATGATATTACGTTGTAGTCACTACATTTACATTGGCTTATGGTATAGGCAAGATCCTTTTCTTAAAGCCTTCGACTGTTTACAAGATTCTTTTACATTTATTATCTCATTAGATCCTCATGTTTACCCTTTGAAGTGATAGTTAACTGTCTGTATTTAACAAATGAGGAAAATAAAGCTCAGGATATAGACTTGCCCAACCTCATAAGTTCATACAGAGACCTAATTTAAATTTAAATTATTAAATATATATTATAATATCTGCTAGAATCCTGATAATAATCGTGCTGTGGAATGTTTCTGGACCTTGAGTGATCAATTCATTGCTAAAGAGCAATCTTGAGAACAGTCTTCAAGGACGATGGTTCTAATGGCCTTTCTAACAAATGGGATCTGTCATGGGATTCAGGAAGGTTCTGTTCCCTTTCTGCACTTATTTAGTCTCTTTTCTCGCTGACCTGGCTTTTAGAGATGAAGTAGATGAAGTGGCTAGGGCACTGCAGGGGTAACTGTAGCTTGGCCTTCATCTTTGGGTAAGCACTGAATCCAGAATTTTTCTCAGTGAAGATGGTAGAAAAATAAAAGAAATACAACCTACAGGATAAAAAAATTGAACTTTTCCATTGTAATGACAGTAGTTTATTGGGATGAAAGCCAGAGTGGGTCAGATTTATCTTTATTCCAAAAGGTCATGGCAGTGGCTGATCTGGTAAGGCAAACATGTCTCAGGTTAGTACTATTTGACTGAAATGCTCCAGTTTTTTGAACTATAAATGATAAAGCACTATTGCCATGGAGAACTGGGGGTGATGGAAATGGATCAAAAGGAACTTGTTTATACAAATTTACCCCAACATGTCCAAAAGTATGCCCCCCAAATAATTTAAGCTATTCCACACAAATAATTTGTAAACAAACACATTTGCAGGATTGCTTTTTTTTTTTTTAAATCAAAATGGAAGAGCTAAAGAGAAAAAGACATGAAAGCTTAAGCAGTGATTAGTGGCTTTACAGCTCTGCCTCAAAAGTGTCAGATACTTTTACCAAAGAGAAACCTCACGCAAGGGAGAATGGACCATCAATTCGCTAATTTAGTCCAACTACAGATTTCTGTGCATGCCTTCCAAGATACAGTCAATCATTGTTATTGACAGACTCTACATTTGCAAACTGGTCTACTTGCTAAAATTTATTTGTAACTCCCAAATACTCATGGTAATTGTGATGTGAGTCACCCATCATACACAATCCCATCCAAGATGGAACAAGGCAATATTTCGCCTTCCTATTTCAGCCACCATAGTGTATACAAGTGTCTTTTTTGTAGGCTTTGAGTACAAAATTTCTTCATTTTTGTGACTTTTGTTGCTAATTTTGTTGTTTAACATAGCCCCCAAGCGTATTGCTGAAGAGTTGTCTATCGTCATTAAGCTCGAGAAGATTGTATTGTACCTCACCGAGAAAATATGTGTCTTAGATAAGCTTAGTTTAACCATGGGTTAATGAGTCAATAATGCATATTAAGTATGGTGTCTTTAAACAGAAACACACATAAACAAGGTTATGTAATAATTGGTTGATGAAAATGTGACCAGAGGCTTTCAAGAATCTTGCCCTATCAGCAGTGGTCCAGCATTTGCTAATTCTGTGTTTCCATGGACTGTGTAGAACATATAGCTACAGCAAAAACTGACATCCAGTTTTCACTTCAAGTATCCAGAATTATTAATCAGATAAAAGGTAAGAAGAAATATAATTTATATTATCACTTAGAATGATAGGAGTTGAAGCTACAAACCAAAATTTTGAATACAGTTGTAGGTTTCAAAACAAGCACATTTTAAATGTATAGAACCTTGGGGGATACGTGCACGGACAGTTTTCAGACATACTTTCTTTTAATAGATACATAACAATTTGGAAAGTAATTCAAGTGAATAAAACGTTTTACAATGTTGTGAAAGGGCAATGTTATCAAATGAAATGAGATTTCTATAAACATGTCCAAGCTATGTCTTTAAAAGGAATCAGTATTATAACAGAGTTAGTGTTATTGAAATATAAACCCCCATGTGTATTTTTGATGTTCATTAATTTTTATTGCTGATAATAATAATGCTTTATATTTGTATGGCTTGCTGTGGTTTTAAAGCCTGTTCATATGCATTAGATCATGTTCATCCTCAGGTATTACTACCAAAATTTTGTGGGTGAGAACTGTGAGCTTCTATGGGTTAAGTGAGTTGCCCATAGTAAGAAGTTACTAACATGCCATTGTTGGAATTAAAATTCAGGAGACTTCAGATAGTATCCTATATTTTTTCTTGTGTTGCCATGCCAAGGCCCATTTTTAGCCTTTGAGAAATTTTGACCACATTTGTCTATTGATACCCAGATCCAAAGACCATTTGAAAATGTTTTAAATGGATGGTTGTTCAGTGTTTTCCATTTAAATTCCACACACCTATATTTGGAACCCTGCTTTTTAAATAACACATTTTGTTTTACATTTTCTTCTGACTAGAACTGCATTATAGCATGTCTATGCTGTAAGAAGTATTTACTGAGATACATACTGCATTTGTAGCTTGTGTCTTATGACTCCATGCTGAAATTTTATCCCTTAGTTAATGTAGGAAATCCTGGATTGGGCAGTGTAGATTTAAGTTTGGGAAACACATAAGTTTGGTTTATATCTCACACCAAAGATCACTCGGGTTTTATGCTGAGTGGAAGAGAAACTCCAAGATAGGTTAAATGTGGCTACCAGAACAAATAATCTTTTCACCCTGGAACTATCCTATCACCCTTGAACAAACAAACAAAAAGTAGCTGTTGTTTTTTTGGTAGCCATAATGTTGAGGAAATTTGGGGAAAAGCATTTTTGTGTGTGGGGGGGAGGGGTGAATAGTGGCACATATTTACTTGCACTTGGCAGATTATCTTATTTTAAATGGATTCAACAGTCTGTGAGGGGGCAGATGTTCATGGCAACGAAAGGAGGACAAATTAGACTAAGTTAAAAAGGGAGCATACGGGAATAAATACAACATGATTATTAGCCTACAGAGGTGCTATAAGAAATAAAAACTTGACATGAATGAAAAAAAGCAGGGTGATACTGTGTATCAGGGAAGTAGAAAAGGAAGCCCAAATGGTAAGATGTTACATAAAAGAAAAAATTATCTGCCCAAATGTTTCAACATCTCAGGAAATACGTTTTAGGATTCCATTCTCAGCCGCCATCCTCCCCTGATCCAGCATAAAAGAAGGATGTGTGAAGCAAAGCTCAGTGTTCAAACTTACGGCTATCAAGATTTCTCAACGGGTCGACTAGGTCAGAGAGTCACTTGGCGTGCGAAGTCATGTTTGCTCCTATACCGCTTTCTGGGAGCAACAAAATGCAGCTCGATGGCCTGAGCTTGTTTTTGCTACAACCCTGTGGACATGCCTGTTAGAGGAGTTTCTATCGGAAGTTTGGAAAGGTGGAGGGATAAAGAATTTGCTGTGAGTTTGCTGGGGCATGAAAGAACTTGGCTTCATGAGTATTTTAAATGATCAGAGCTAAAGATGGTCCTGCTCAAAAACTCAGCAGGATGCAAAAGGGTAGCCAAATGAAGTGTGCAATTAGGATGCGTTTGAAGACACTCTGTGATATTGTTGTGCTCTAATGGCCATTGTGTTGTAATTACTGCTGATTTGTTCACTGTTGTTTTGAGCCGCTTAATCCCTTGAAGTATCCTGCCAAAATGAGAGTATTAAAAGTGTGACTCAAACACACCGAAGATTACAGACAGCTTAGATTATGTCTACAGGAGGCCGACATTGTCAAGTCGGTCATTGGATCCAAAGAGAGAACATGAAAGAAAAGAGCGTCCCCAGTCTTTGAAAAAAAATAGAAGGGGAACATTTTCAATAACACAGAAATTTAATGTTTCTGAATTCAAATAAAAGAGGCCCTATGGGTGAGGCAGGTGAGACTGTGCTCCAAACACTCCACCGACTGCTAGCGACCAGCCTCCTGATGCCTCATCTGTGAACGTACATTATTAACATCATGGATTAAAAACACGATGGGGCTCCTTTGGGAAATACAGTTGTTCTTCCCCCCACTTCACCCCCAAGCACACCAGAGGATATTCTTCATTTTAGAAATATGTAGCTTTACCCCGCAGACAAATTCCTGAAGAGTTATTTGGAAAGAAGTTTGGGTTAGTAAAAGCATTTTTGTAAGCATTAAAAAGGCCACGCTGAATGTGAGGTTACAGTAAATTCTAATTGCGTTTTTGACAGAGGTAGATTTTCAGATCCCACATTTATATAAAGTGGAGTGGGCCTCTATGCAGAACTCTTCATGAAAGAGTTAATTCTGTTTTCTCAAGTGCCTAATTTATCACAGAGTTACCTTAGGCATTGGGAGCATCTGGCTCAACCCGTACATATTTTTCAAGTACAAATTAAGGACTGAGAATGAGGCCAGGAACGCGCTGTTGTGTGCAGCAACAGGGATGGGCTCACCAAGAGGGAGAGGCATAAATATTGCCTCAGATTTTAATAAGGATGAAATTCCATATATCATTAACAATTCTTCCTTCAATGTCTTGGAAACCCTCAGTCGTTATATTAGATCCCCACTTAATATTCTGCATGTGTGAACCAATGTGGGTTGAGTTGCATTAAGCAGGTGGGGCATTAAACATACACGCCTCTTTTATTGTTGAGATGCTTTTAAAGAAAGCCTGCTTTATGTGACTTATCCTTCAATAAGCCAAGACATGTCTCTGCGCACCCATTTATGTTTACCTCGTATGATTTTAGATGAGAGACTAAGCGAGCATTTTGCTATTTACTGTTTGTTAAAAGTGCATAGTTGTTTACAATTACTTGATCATGTTGATTGTCCATTTCTACTTCTCTCTGTTTTTTTTAAAAATCAAGTTTAATCATGATCAACTGGTTGGGGGACAGGGAGACTGAACACATCTCTTATAAATGCCTTATTTCTTCACTAATTCTCAGAAGTAGCCACAGTAAGGTAAAGAGTGTTGGGGGAGGGGCAGGAAGAAATGTAGTATTTCACGGGAAGATGTGATGAGAGAAAAAACAAGGATGCTCCTTCTAAGAGCCAGTGTTCTGATGTGCCCTTATCTATTTGGATAATGCTTGTGTCCTTAAATCAGAAATAACTTGCTCAGTGGACTGAAAGACCCTGTCTGTTCTCAGCAGAGTTTACAGGCCCATGCTCAGTTGTCTTGGGAGCGTGGGGAGAGGCCTACACATCAATGACTGCATACAGAATATGTTAAAATGCATAAACTTGGATGAAAAGGTTTCACATAGAGAATGGCAAGGACATGACCGTGCATTAGCGAATGTTGGTATGCAGGGTGACCCACCAACCACATCTCTAACAGTCTCTGCATCTACCCCTGATACAGAAAGAATTCCATTTTGGGAAATAAAACTCTAGTATCTCATGAAACTACTAGTTTCATGAGACTAGTAGTGAAGAGACTACTACTAGAGACTAGTAGTAGTTTCATGAAACTACTAGTATCTCATGAAACTACTAGTTCTTCTTGTCCCAAAGTTATAAAACAAGGAGGTTATGGAAATCCTAGGCCAGACTCTTTTCTGGAGCACAGAAAGGGGAAAGACAATGCTGCCCTCATGCACCTCCAAGGTGACCGCTTGACTTTTCCCTGAGCAGCGCCAAATTTTTTTTTTAAAGAAAGCCCTTTAAAAATGCCAACATGCAAATTGTACATAAAATATTTAAAACGTGAGTCCTCACTTTGAAAAGGTGAATTAATGAATTCATCAATCAAAACCGTGAAGTTCTGAAAACCTCTAATTTACTCTTGTTACAATCTAGTGGGAAAAAAGTAGCCTTCCGCTGGATAGCTCCACAGAAATGTAATTAACCTTTGCTTTAGAGGGAACAGGTGGGACAATTGGTAGAGTAAGATGATAAATAAGATACACACATACGTATGCACACACACACTCTGACACACAATCTTATAGGGTTCTTCCTCCCCGAAGTATTGTGAGGATCCAAATTTGCAAGTGCCTGTGAACTGTAAATTACCCTATAAAGTGTTGCAATAGCTGTTTTTAGATAGAAAGATAGAGGCAGGTGTTTATAAAATATTGGATAATTATTTCTGTTATGGAAATTGAGGCATTTTCATCTTTCCTGAATTTCCTCAAGATTTTCAGTTAACATGTATTTCTGTGAAATAAAAAAAAAAAGGAAAGATCAATGTTCCATTATTTTATCAGTAGGTACCACATGTATCATGGCAATGGTGTCATATATTCGAGCGTAAAAATAGTAGCCTGTAGTCAGACAAGTAGAGTGCTTTCATGGGGGCAATGGGTCAGAGTATTTGGAACTGAGACCATCCATAATGTAAGTCTGATTCAGTTCAAGAAAGCAGGGATGGTGATCCTCTTGAAGTATGTAAATTAAAACAGGATATGGTCAGAACTTCTCTACCTCCCCACTTCTGAGTTAGCCTGTTTCCCCCTTGATTTCTCACTAAACTTTCAATTTTCTCTCTTGTTTAAATGAACTTGGAGTTCATTTAAAGCTGATGCAGGCCTATGTTAAAGCTGGACAAGAGCTTAGTAGGAAGGCAAAGACATTTCATTTCACTTGGACCATCTGATGCCATACAGAGAAGAAAGATTTAGTCTTCCAATTTTTACAAGTTATTGATCCTTTAATTAATTTTACTTCTACAAGTGAAAATGGATGTTATCATTTCTGGGAAAAGAAAAGAGCCCAATTAATAGTGGGATATGTCATTACACTGAGAAGAAATGAATATGCCTTCCTTAACATAAAGAACTCATATATTCTCATGGCTCTGATTTATCCCCAGGCTTCTTATCTCACTCATTAAGGAATTTTCCAGACCACTAGGGTTCCTGTGTGCATATGTGTGCATTCATGTGTGTCCCATAACAGAAATATAAAGAATTTTATATTCTTTTTTTTCAATACAAGTATAGTTTATGTTTTGATATAAATATAATATAAAACCAAATTTAACTAAGCATCTAGGATTTGTGCATTATCTAAATTCATTTGCCTTAGTAGAAATAAGTACATTCAGATTGGAGTTTTAACATGTTCCTCTCTCTTTGAATACACCCTTTCTCCAAATGATTGTGTGCTTAGTAAAAATATATATGTATTGTGGGAGATGGAAATGTTTTAATAAATCATAGCATTAAAAGTTCCCTTTAGAAAAAAAATACCCAGAACAAAACCCAAAATATCTCTTGTTTGAGGAATATGGCTTTAATTAAAAAGACTATAAAAATGACTATATATATATATATATATATATATATACACACACACACACACACACACACACATATACATGTATACATGACCTGAGCATGAATACAGGTACAAATATAACAACGGACTTTAAAAGGTTACGTATGAGTGTGTGTATAACTTCTATTAGGGCTAGTCATGTGTGTGTGTGTGTGCGCGTGTGTGTGTGTATAATGTATAATAAATTATACATCAGAAAATTCCTGGAATCATTCTCATTTCTCTCCCATCCCACATATACTTTAGTTATCTCAATTTTTTGTTTGGGGAAACAGGTATTTAGTGGGAGACCTTGTTTCGCCTTGTATTGATTACAGCTTTTGTCTTTTTGTTTCTAATTGGTCCCTGCATATTGACTCCGAGGCTCAGAATGTGATACAACTGTTTTTCTAGAAGCAGTGAGCAAATACGAGACTGTGTAGGTTAGCCTCCTTGGTTTCCTTCTCACAAAAAAAAAAAAAAAAAAAAAAAGCAAATCTTTAGTTTTATTATACCTTATAATTGCTCAAACAAAAATGGTCAGAGTGCCGTGAGTGGTGCATTTGGCTAGCAAGACAGTTTCATGCAGTAATGAGATTTCTCCCCTGTAGGAGGGCTATGAACTGCTAATTAGCATCTATGACCTAATATTCTCTAGCAACCAAGAGTAATAGCAGTAATTTCCAGTTTTATGCAGAGTACAAGTCTCCAATATTACCAGCACTTCTGTTTCATTTGTAATTAACTGCAAGCAATTATTACAGTCAAGAAAGTATATCCTAATGCTCCTAGGTAGTAAAATAAAAAGAAATTATGTTTATAAAACTTATATATGTGTCATGCTGACTGACTGGGATTCTTTGAAAGCCCAGAGGTTGTGTATCTATCAATTACAGTTTTCCTTTTGCCCACGTTGGTATCACTCTTAATTTTAATTTGTAACTTTTAGTTCACTACTTAATTCTTTATTCTTTGCTTGAAACCAAATGTTGATTAGATTTGGTTTTGAGTTCATAGAAAAAAAGGAAACACTTAAAGGCTAGTAACTAGGGGAAGATGTTGTGATATTAGTTGGCAATGTGTTTCAAGAGACTGGTAATGCATACCTCTTAGGTGGGGATATACTCTGCCCGGGAAGAGTGGTTTATGAGGTGGAAATAAAGGACTTTTATGTGAGGTTTTCCCATGAAAGTTATACTTCTGTGAATGTCAATAGAGTTGTTCTATAAAAAAAAATGACATTTAAGATGATTTCTTACTTAAGAAAAGGAATAAAACCTTATTTATCTACAACTGTGAAGGACTGCAATTTTCTATATGAGTGATTTTTTTCCCCAGATAATTTACCTCTTAATGCACCAAAACTGTATTTTAAATATTTTTGATGTGCATTTTAAGAAAAAACATTTTTAATCCCACACTTTGCCTCATTTTCTAAGAGTGCACCCACGGTTCTGGAAGACCCTCTCTTGTGCATCAAGGATGTCAGGGTGGGTGGGTGTCCTTGGGGTTTAATCTCCACTTGCCAAATCAAGAATGGCTCTACCTGTCTGCCTTCTGCTCTGTATTGGCTTCCACCATACACCCAGCTCAAAGACCAGATTCTGTTGCTCCACCTTAGCCTTAAAAAATTCTCTACCTTAGGGGTGCCTGGGTGGCTCAGCAGGTTAAATCCTCTGTCTTTGGCTCAGGTCATGATCTCAGGGTCCTGGGATCGAGCCCCACATTGGGTTCTCTGCTCACCAGGGAGCCTGCTTCCCCCTCTCTCTCTGCCTGCCTCTCTGCCTACTTGTGATCTCTCTCTGTCAAATAAATAAATAAAATCTTTAAAAAAATTCTCTACCTTAGAAAACAGAATTTATATAAAATACATAATTGAATTGATTAAGCAGGGTCATCATTATGTACATCATTTATTGTATTGTGCAGAGATATGATGGTATGATTGAAGTGTGGAGATATGCACTCTTCCCTTACACTGGATGGCTTTGGATGTCTGTGTTTTTTTGGGTTACTCTTGTTTCCTGCTTTATGGATAACTGCAATCTGACCCTGCTGTCCCAGCTTTAAGCCATCCCTATCTCTGATTCTCACCTATTATAAAGCCAGGGAAGCAAGCAGTGAAGGAAACCATAAGATGAAGGGAACCCGTAGGATGAAGTTCAGTAAATTATATTGTGATGACGTGAGGGCACAGTGAGAAGCTGGTGGATACTCTAGCCCCACAAAAAACCAGACTAACACACGCAATATGGCGGTGCAGACGTAACCTCACACCGTAGAGGGACTTGCTTAAGTTGTAGTGGTGGGGGGGCAGGTGGGGGTGACGATGACGATGGTAACAGATTTCGCAAATGTGTTTACCAGGTCCTCTGGACCAGGCACTGAGCTGGCTCATTTTCTACAGCACTGAACTGAAAGACATCTAAGATACTAATGGTCAGCCACCATTATTAATATTACCGACATCATGATTTTATTTTATTTTTTAATTTTTTAAGGATTTTATTTATTTATTTGACAGAGAGAGAGACCACAAGTAGGCAGAGAGGCAGGCAGAGAGAGAGGGGGAAGCAGGCTCTCTGCTGAGCAATGAGCCCCATGCAGGGGCATTCTATCTCAGGACCCTATGATCATGACCTGAGGCGAAGACAGAGGCTTTAACCCACTGAGCCACCCAAGAGCCCCAATATCGTGATTTTATATTAGAAAGTTCAGACTTTGTTTATATAATCTTAAAAAGACAACAGATATTAGGGAAAAGAATTTGGGATCACACACAAGCCTATTTGATTTCAAAGCTTATATAACTCGCTCTCAACCCCTTCTGCCTCCCAAGTGTGGCAGAGCATCAAGAAAGCATTTTTCACAAGCATCAAGTCCAACTTCTTTATTCTAAAGTTGAAGCCACTGAAGATCATCGTGTTGAAAAGTGTCACTATTTGCACCCAATCTCCTCCTCTCAGAGCAGCGAACTTTTTCTTAATTGCCTTGAATATGAAGCCTTTACTCTGCCTTCATTTCTCCTGCCATCAGTCTCTCCTCCCGTGCTTGACCTCATTTCTCGAAACTGCTCTTTCAGAGATCAGCGGGGTCCTCCTCTTGCCAAATGCCAAAGACTCCTCTCGGTGCTCAGTTCTTCGCCTGATGTATTTGGAGTAGTTCATATTGTTGACCATCCTTTCTTTATGCACTTCTTGTTCTTCTTACCTCTTGACCCTAACGTATGCTGGCTCGCCTCCTCTGTATCCGTTATGCCTTCCTGCGTGGCAGGCACCTCCATAAGTTAGTAGCTTAAAACAACCATTTATTTCACAATTCTACAAGTAGGTGATGTGGGCAGTGTTTAGCTAGGTAGTGCCTCTGGTCTCAGCTGGGTTCACTCATGTATCTGTGGTGAGCTTCCAGCTTGACTGGGGGATGGTCAGTCCAGGATGGCCTCAACCAGAACGGTCTGTCTTTGCTACAGAAGACCTCCCATCCTGCAAAAAGCCAGCCTGGGCTTGGACGCTTGGCGGCTGCTCCAAGTTCTATGAGTGAATATACACTCTGCAATGCCTCTTGGTGGCAAACCATCACTTCTGCTGCACTCTGTTGGCAAAAGTAAGTCCAAAGGCTGATCAAGATTCAAATGAGGGGAAAGAGACTCTAACACTTGATGGAAGAGCTTCGAGATTGCATTGCCTGGGGCAAAGCTGTAGGGAGGAGTGAAGGAGCACTGGGGCGTATCCCCGGTAATATACAACAATCTCGTTGGCAAGTTCCACTTCTCTTACTTGCCTTTAAACAGAAGTTCAATTCACGGGTTACTCTTGGCCTCTTTCCCTCTTCTTTAACCCTTTCTCTTTCAACCGTCACATCTATTACCATAGCTTCAGTCAGCACTTGTTCACGGATGATTCCCAAACCTCTATATTCAATGTTTACCTTGTTCAAGAGCTCTAGACTGGGGTTCTCAACTGCCTGCTGGAAATGTACCCGGTTTCCCACATGTGCCTTAAATGCAACAAGTTCAAAACTAATCTCTATATTCTACCACAAACCTGTTCCTTTTGTACACCTTCACTCTGTCATTTATGTTATTTCCCCTCTAGCTTCCTAACCTAGAGAACTCAGAACCATTTTTGATTTTTAATCAGTCAGTGAATCCCGGTCATTCCACCTAATTGTTGCTCAGGCTTCTCTTTGTTCATTTCTAATAATACCTTGTTGAGATATATTGTTGCTTATTAGATTATTTATTAATTTATTAATGTCCTTTACTGCTTCCCATATAAAATCTAATGTAACAAACCCATTATTATCAGAATAGTATTTCTAAAACACATGTCTGTTCATACAGATTTCTATGTAAAAATCTTTGTATAGCTTTCTATTGTCTGCGACAAAAGGAAAGTCTACTGGTCCTTGTTCTTAAAGATTGGGTGTTCTTGGAAATCTGTGAGGTCAAAAATCATAATTATTTAATGTATCATTGTTATATTCCCAGTCTACAGCACCCTGCCTGACTCATAATAGTTGCTCAATAAAAATTTGGAGAAAAGACAAGTAAATGGATAATGGCCAGGCAGCAGAACAGCAGTCAGAGTTCCTATGTGTTGTGTTAGAATAAAGAAGCTTAGAGATTATTGATCTGGGTTCAAATTTAGCTCTGCCACCTCCCAGCAGCAGACCTTGGGCAGTTTATTTAAGCGTTTTGAGCCTAGGTTTCTTTGTCCTAAAATGGAGATAATTATAGTTAACATACAGAGTTGTTGTATGAATAGCGATAGCATATGTAAAACTCAAATGTCAAGTTCCTTTTAATACATAGGTATGATACTAATTATTTCTATCATTATGCTCAGTCCAGGCAAGAGAATCATCAATTTCAGGTGTGACAATATGTGACAAGGACCCATCCATGTTTCTGGGATTTAAACTTAGTGGGACACAAAGGGCGATACTAGCCAAGTTCTAAAAAACTAGCAAAACAAAACAAACATAAGGCTCAGGGCAAAGAATCCCAGCAGGAATTTAGACACAAGGAAAGAAAAATTGAAACTAGATTAGAAGATAAAGCCATAGGGGAAGAAGTCTAGGCATCACTACTGGAAACCTGAGTAGAATCTGAGAGGACAGGGTTGTTTGGTTCTGAAGTGACAAGCTCCTCACCTTGTTATCCTATCATTCCAGAGTCTGGATAGGAATGAATCTACAGAAGTATCAGAAAGATATGGCTCTATCTGCAAATCAAAGAGGTTCTGGGGGCAGAGCACACAGCTGTTCCTTCTATCTATAGGGTCTTTATTGAGCCGTCACTATGCATGTTGAAGAAATAATAGGTTCCCTATCATCTGCGGATACACAAAAAGAACCAGTCACCTCACAGGGCATATTTTAATTTTGACCTCGTTTTCTCAAAGGTTACCTTTATTTTCATATTTCAAAAAAGTTCACTTTTCTTCTTTTTCCAAGTACTAACAATATCATTCTCCTCATCAATACGCATGCAACTGTGCTTTTTTGTTTTCTTATTCTGCCCATTTATATGCTAAATTATATGACCATCTTAAAGATATACAGAATAATAACATCTCAAATAACCCTCAAATTAATGTAGTTATATAATAACTAATAACTAATACTATCACCCATAATATTCTGACTTGCCTTATACTTTTATATATAATGCATTCCTAGTTATAATAGCAGAGAAAGCAGACATTTCATTGGAGAGTTGATTTAATTATACAGTATTTACTTCTTCATCCATTTTTTTAATCACTTTAAGTATCTCCCACATCTGGAAGGCAGTTTCATCTTGTAATCTTAATTTTGATTGATTGGTAATGGCTACCTAGAGTGGAGTGTTCAGGAGGATTGGAAACCATTGTCCAGACACAGGAGCAAAGAGTGCCGGGATTGATTAGCAATGTCTGCTATGGGAAGTGAAGGAGGAAATGCAGAACTACTGCAGTGTATCTGACAAACCTGTTCTATATAATGATATAACCATTTGTTTCCTACTAGTTATGTTAGTGGTTTTCAAATTACTCATAGCCTTAAGATTTTCTTATCTGAACATAGAAAGAGAAGTGAGTGACTATTTTTCAATTCTCTCAAGAATGGTACATAATTGGTACTGTACTAGATGCACAGAAGTTTAATTTATACATACAATGGATAATTCAGGGCATTATGGCTTATATGTCCCCAGGTTGAGAAAAACTGAGGTGGTCCAATAAGTAACTTGAAGGCTCCCACACACATAAGTAGGGACCAAGAAGGCATAATTTTGGTCTTCTATTTGTATGTCAACCAAATCACTGTCACTTTTATAGGGGTGTGTGTGTGTGTATGTGTGGATCATGCATCAGTGTGCATGCATGCGTACATCTATACACACACTGGCATATTGTCTATAAACACACAATGCACATACACTATTCAGAATTCATTTCCAGAAAGTATTCTGCAGTTTTAAAAAGTTTCAAACTAAACAAGTTTGAAAACAACTGAGTAAGATTTTTCTTCTGACTTTGGAAGTTTATTCTCTTCTCTTTCATTCAAATAAATTTCTCTTTATTATCTGAGATGAATTTAAGTGTTTCTGTATGTCTTGCTATTAATTCCTCTTTTTCACCATGAGAATATGGAAATTTCCTCTGATTGTCTAAGAAAATGTGGAATATAGAAAAAAGTCAATTTGAGCAAACAAAAACTAGATCATGTAGTCAGTAGGAAAATCAGACCCATTATATCACGATTAACAGAACTCTTGAATTAAAGAGTTGGATGTAAATTTCTGTTTTCACCTCAGCACCTGGACCCTGAAACAGCTGTCCCTTTAATCATTTACAAATCTCCTCAAATAGTGTTTCTTTTCCCTGTGTTGTATGATAGCTGGTATGATTAATATAATTTCAGCAAACCTGTAATAATCCAAGTATAGATTTTGTGAATTGTGTCTAGCAGTGCCTTCAGATAGATTAAAGCTATTTGAAGCAGGATCAGCTTTTTGGCACTGATAATTTCAATGCCTTATAAATAATTAATAACAAAAAAACCCCTACATTAATGCAGCCCTTAAATCATAAATTAGGACCTAGAAGCTAAATGAATGCAAAGTTCACATTCTCCAAGAAATATTCATTTTCTCACATGGCTTATTTTATACAATTTATTTGCTCTATATTTAGAAGCTCAATTAGCAGCCCAATATTATATGCACAGTGTGGAAAAAATCCTGTTATTATAAGCACCCTGCATTGCATTTATTTATTTATTCAACAATTATTTACTACAGTCTGGATGAAGAGGATGTGAGTATGAGATGGTTGTGGTCAGGGCTTTACAGCCCAGTACAAGAGGTCAAGTATTAAATTAAAAAAATAGTCATAAGAAATTGTGATCAATGCTATGAAAGATAAAAACAGTAGGGCAGGCTCCTTTGGACACGGTTGGAAAGTGCTATCTGAGGAAGTGACATTTGCCCTGGGCCTTGCATCTCAGTATGTCCAAGGCCTCCAAGGGGAGGGTAAAGCATGAGCTAACTCTGCAGATGTGATCTGGGACCTGAACATAGAGCCAGGGGAAGTCATTGATGGGGTAACTGAAATGAGCTGCTTTTTGGTTTTCAAAGATGCCTGCAGTATGAAGATTGTAAGTGAGCAAGAGCAGAAAAGGGAAGATGTCCTAAATGGCAGTTGCAATAATTGTGGCCAGTGATGACTGCAGCCCCGGGCAGAGGGAGATGTAGAATGGATGGCTATGAAGTTTATCCAAAAGTCAAAGTTGATAGGACTTGAGGATGGATTATGTGGGAGGAAGTGGAAGACTCAATGAGGGAAAGGAAGGGATTAGAAGTAACTTATAGGTGTCTGGCTTGACAGAGCAAATGGGTGATGGTGCCATTTACTAAGATAGAAAAAACTGAGCAAAACAGTTTATTGAGAAAACTGCAAGTTCTAATTGGCTGAGTTATGCTTGGGAAACCTGTGAGATATCTACATGAGATTTGGAAGAGACAGAAGGAGAGTGTTCTAGGCATGAAATACACATTTGTGAGTCACAGAGAGATGCAGTTAAAATAGTAGTACTGAATAAGGTCACCGAGAGAGGGAATAAAAAGAAAGGGATAAAAGAAGTGGGTGCAGAATCTAACTGAAAAGACCCCAAATTGCCAAGGGAATGTTGAAAAAGGAAAACAAAGCTGGGGCATTACGTTGCCTGATTTCAAGCTATATTACAAAGCAATGATCACCAGGACAGAATGGTTGGCACAAAAACAGACACATAGACCAATAGAACAGAGTAGAGAGCTCAGATATGGACCCTCAATTCTATGGTCATCAAATAATCTTCAACAAAGCAGGAAAAAAAATCCAATGGAAAAAGACAGTCTCTTAAATAAATGGTGCTGGGAAAATTAGACAGCTATATACAGAAGAATGAAACTCGACCATTCTCTTACACCATACACAAAGGTAAACTCAAAATGGATGAAAGACCTTAATGTGAAACAGGAACCCATCAAAATCCGAGAGGAGAACATAGGCAGTAACCTCTTCGACACTGGATACAGCAACGTCTTTCAAGACACCTCTCCAAAGGCAAAGGAAACAAAAGCAAAAATGAACTTTTGGGACTTCATCAAAATAAAAAGCTTCTGCAAAGGAAACAGTCAACCAAACAAAGAGGCAACCACAGAATGGAAAAGACATTTGCAAATGACACTACAGACAAAGGGCTGATATCCAAGATCCATAAAGAACATCTCAAACTCAACATCCAAAAAACAAATAATCAAGTCAAAAAATTGGCAGAAGACATGAACAGACACTTCTCCAAAGAAGACATACAAATGGCTAACAGACACATGAAAAAATATTCATCATCATTAGCCATCAGGGAAATTCAAATCAAAACCACACTGAGATACCATTTTATAATAGTTAGAATGGTCAAAATTTACAAGGCAAGAAACAAGAAATGTTGTTGGAGAGGATGTGGAGAAAGGAGAACCCTCTTACACTGTTGGTGGTAATGCAAATTGGTGCAGCCACTGGAAAACAGTGTGGATGTTCCTCAAAAAATTAAAAATAGTGCTACCCAATGACCCGGCAGTTACACTACTGGGTATTTACCCCAAAGATACAGATGTAGGAAAAAGAAGGGCCATATGCACCCCAATGTTCATATCAGCAGTGTTCACAATAGCCAAACTGTGGAAAGAGCAGAGATGCCCTTCAACAGACAAATGGATAAAGAAGATGTGGTCCATATACACAATGGAATATTACTCAGCCATCCAAAAGGATGAATACCCAGCTTTTGCACCAACATGGATGGGACTGGAGGAGATTATGCTGAATGAAATAAGTCAAGCAGAGAAAGTCAATTATCATATGGTTTCACTTATTTGTGGAACATAAGGAATAGCATGGAGGACATTAGGAAAAGGAAGGGAAAAATGAAGGGGGGTAAATTGGAAGGGGAGATGAACCATGAGAGGCTGTGGACTCTGAAAAACAAACTGAGGGTTTTAGAGGGAAGGGTGGTTGGGGGATGTGTTGGCCCGGTGATGGGTATTAAGGAGGGCATCTATGGAGCACTGGATGTTATAGGCAAACAATGAATCTTAGAATACTACATCAAAAACTAATAACATACTGTATGGTGACTAACATAACATTAAAGTAAAGAATGAATCTAGCCCAAAGAACACCAATTTTTAGAGATTAGTTTGAAGGAAGCACTTGCAAGAGAAAAGGGAATAAGAAACTAGTAACTCGTGAAATGTACCAGGAAGGCATGTTATCATGGAATCCAAGCAAAGAAAGTGTTGAAAAATCAAGGGGAAGCCCAGCCATGGACAATGGTATTAAGAGGCAGATGCCAGTAGCATGCTCATTGGGTCTGGTAGCATGGGAGTTGTTCATGGTATGGAAAAGGGCAGTGTCGAGTACAGTAGTATTATGTGATGGAGATGACTGAGAACGATGGAGGATCAATGGACCAATATGAGATGGGTGGTAACAGCATGAGCAAATTATTTCAGAAAGGCAGAGGATGAGATGGGATCCAAAAGACAGGTTGAGGATTGGCCTGTGATGAAGAGTTTTGAGAATCCCTCATCCGCATTCCCACTGATTCTCCTTTCTCAGTCAAGTAGACATTTAGCTGAGGAGAGAGAATAATGTTGATATTTGTGGTGAGAATAGAGGATTTCTCTGATAAGCTATATTTTCATTTAGCTATCCAGGGAAATTGTCTAAGAAAGCCTCCACTGCCAGTGACCCACAAGATGACTGGGCAGAGCAGAAGGTGTGCTAAATCTCCTTCTTTTAATTCACTGGCAGGTAGTAGCTTACATTTTAAAATCCAAATGATAAATATTGAGAAAATAGTTCAATTAATGTATCTATAAAATGAAATATCTCTTACTTCCAAATTTCAGGTTTAGAAACTGAGGTCTAGAAAAGGTTTGCTTCTTGATTAGGCTATAAAGAAAAAACTAGTCACTTCTTTTTAAACATTGAGTATTATTTGGCTTAAGTTCAATTTCTAAGCCCTCTGGAAAAGTTATAGAGGTCTTTTAAGAAGAAACTTTTTTTTTTTCAAAAGAACTGCAATTCTGCTAGAATGGTTGAAAGTGATTTCAAACATTTCAATGCAAATTAATTTTTATACCAGCTCTAGGCCTTAATGGAAATGGGGGGTGAGGGAAAAGAAGAATGAAGGGAAAGAAAATTACTGCCTCCTGACTGGAAAGAGATCATCATTAGGCCATTGGGTGGTTTTACACACTCCTGGGGCAGGGCTCCAACTTCTGCTTCCATGAATGCATGAGGAGCTGATAAGTACTCTGTCTTATAACTTAAACCAATCTATGTAGAGCAGAAAGACACAGGAGCCAAAAAAGGATTTATCTTATGTAAACAGTCAAAGAACCTCAGTGAGCAAAGGGAGAAAGTGTGCCATCACATGATCCAGAATTAGATCAAGAGCAAGTAAGACTGAAGAAGAGTAAGACTTTCAGTGTTTGTGACACTTAGTTTGCTTAGAAGTATAACTGGGAAGGCACGGGTAGATCATTCAATAATAAATCACTGAAATTTGATGCAGAGTACCTCGTTTTACCTTTGCTTTGAAATCTAATATTATGTAAATATGTAGAATAGTGTTATGACCTATGGTCAACCTGGTTCATTTAAATAATGATTTTATATTTTTATAGAAAATACATTATGTTAAAAAACACAATTAGCTGAACTATTTGCTCTATTCTTTTTGTACCTTATGAGAAATTTAGCTATTTATATTATGCCACAAACATTTGTCAGTACTATCTACCATTTCTCTGATGTCAGCTACTGATATTTGAGGATTAGTAAATGGAACAAAGTGCCTTTGCATGTCTAAAACATATGACACTTTTCATATGGAACTTTCTGAAGAAGTGATTCCCTTTGGGCCTCTGACATAGTAGACATAGATTTGACTTTAAACTTTCTAGCTCTTAGTCTCTATAAAGTTACAGTTATCAAATTCTTCTGAGTAAGATTTTAAGAAAGCAGTAAAAGCAGGGTTTCCAAGGGTTTTCTGCATCAAGCCCCATGCCCAAACAAAATTCCACAGTATACTTGTAATGATTTTGAAAAATTAGCGTCTATGTATAGGATCTGATGCTACTATCAATGAATACAAACCAATACTAATAATGTTCTAAATGTATGTCTGGCATCCTGCTATGTGACTGAAACCACTAACCTATTTTTCCCAAGTATTTAATTCAGTAACTTCATGCTTATCTATCTATCTATTCTTCATATAAAACAAAAATACAGATATCTGATTCAACCTCCTTTTCTGTATTGTTTAATAAAGACAAAACTAATGCTATAGGAAGCCCCTTCCTTCAAGGAGTTCACAGTCTTCTGATATGAGGAATGGGCCCAGTAGTGTCTTTTTTCTGTTAAGATTTTAAGGACCAAGGACAGTTACAGCACATCTGTAATGGATCCAGATTACAAATCAGTTTTACAGTTTTTGGTAAAATATATGAATCATTATTGCCCAGTGATAATAGCAGAAATGTAATTGAAGAATAAAGCTGCTGGTTAGAAAGAATAAATTCACATTTACTACATTCTCTTGAAATCAAACCAAAAACCTAAAATGAAATATTTTTAAATTTTTCCAGAATTGCTCCAGTGGTCCAGAGAGAATTAGAACATGACACTATATGCACTATATTCAGCCTTTTGGTACACTGGGGAATGAAATCATATGAGGAAAAAAATGTAAGAGATTTGGAACATGAGCACTTATTTCCTTTGTAAAGGCTGGAAACTAAGGCTTACTTTAGGAGGGCATCCCAACCTGGGTCTTCTGGACATGCAACAGTAACTCAGGGAGGAGAAGGGGGGTCTAGGCCCAATCCTGTGATGCAAATTGCATAAGATATGAACTCAAAGGTCCATGTCACCCAATGCTCAGGGTCAGAGGAGGGATGTTTTGGTATTGGGGTGGGGAGTGGCAGGGAGGCAAATTAAGTTGTTCCCTGTGAATTTTATTTCATCACAAGCTAAGGCATCTCAGAATCAAGCATAGGTAGCTGGAAACTTATTTCCAGCTACCTATGAGTATGCTAAGATCTCAGCCAAGCTACTGGGTTGCCAGTAGCTTGGAGACTCAAGGGTAGAGAGGTGAAGGATATACAAAGTATCTAGCTAGAGAGAGAGGACAGGCAGACAGACTGTACTTCTCATTAAAGGAGGAAGGTAGGACTGAATCTCCATTCTAACTAATCTAAATGAGTTTAATTGTTCTGTACAGTGAGGATATTATCTATCTTATAGATTGCTATAAGATTAGATAGTGTATATAAAATCCTTTGTGCATAGTAGATGTTCTATCAAAATTGCTGTTAGTATTAGAGAAGTTATTCTCTAATTTTGTTTAAGAGTTTAGGAAGTGGTTACCTCCACAAACCTGACCATTCTGGAATAGAGATACTTAATTTACCCTCTAAGCCCCAAACTCAAGAGCTGTCTCATTGAATTTAGGAAAGGAAGGGTAATATGCAGATGACTGGGGACTCATTGCAAAGAAGGGATGGGTGGAGAATTAAAACTTCTGCCCTTTTTGGGAGACAATAATTCTCCATCAAGAGTTGAACAGTCTTGATCACATTAGAGTCAAAGTGAAGTGAATACCCTTGGGAACCTGAACAAGTTTTAGCACAGCCCCATTAAGCACTCAGTAAGTAAACCTAATTTTCTCAATCAAATGAATCCCTCATGGTCTAATAGCCTCATTTGCAACTGGTATTGTTGATTCACATGAATGTGAAAATAATGGCTTGAATCCAAGAATCCAAAGGACAATGATTAGTTCTCCAAAGTTAAAGTGATAATCAAAGGTCTTTTCAAAATGATCCCTGGTCTTCTTGGTCAATTAATTGTAGAATAAAAAGGAATAGCAGTTAGATTTGAAATTTGATTATTGCTAAGTTGTTTGCATATGTGGTGACTTGCCTTTGTACTCAGGCATTCTTCTATTTATAAAATAAGAAGTCATATCAGGTCTTACGTCTTTTGCCACCCTGTTCACTTTGAGTTTTTTAATTTGTTAGAGTCAGTGCAAGAAGACCTGATTTACTGAATTTTATTCGTAATATTTGTTATATGAGTATTTAACTTAATAGAAGTTATTCTCTGCTATAAAAAATAAAAGTATCAAAGAATATAATTCCTAGGTATTGAGAAATCTGGCCATGTTCTAGGTTTAGAAAATGATTAAATACTAGTTTTTAAATGTTTTGGTTTTGGATAGTTGCCAAATGGGTTTTGCCAAACACATTTTTCTGTCATTTCACAACCCATGTGTGTGTTTTAATGAATGTGTAATCCGTATGTTCTGATTCATTTAAACTTAACTTGACAAAATCTGTTTTAAGAGTAATATGATTTCCAAGAAAACTTTAGAGCTGTCCTAAGAAGATACATCTTTAATTTTAAAAAAGGAGTCATAGTTGATGATGAATAAATGGAACCAATCTATAAATTTGGAATACAAATCTAAATATGAGATCCACATTTTAAATGACTTGTAACAGCTTTACTAACTCATGCTTAGTGAAATAAATAAGAAGATTCAACTCTGAGTATCATTATGCTGTGTAAAATGGAAGGTAAATAGAAATATAGCGCAACTTTCCACTTCTATTAAACGTACCAAGGAGAAAGATAGCAACGGTGAAAAGACAGAAAAAAAAAATTAAGCTTATGCTCCTTTTCCATGGCATACTCAACCTCTACATTACCTTCCACAATAATTTACAACTAACATATTTTAAAAGTAAGATGAACTGAAGGGGTGCCTAGGTAGCTCAGTTGGTTAAGCATCTGCCTTCAGCTCAAGTCGTGACTCCAGGGTACTGGGATTGGGCTTCAGGGTCCCTGGCTCAGCGGGTAGCCTGCTTCTATCTCTCCCTCTGCTACTACCCCTGCTTGCTCTCTCTTGCAGGTGTGCACTCTCTCTCTCAAATAAATAAAATCTTTATAAATAAATAAATATTAATTAATTAGTTAACTAATTAATTAAAGTAAGATGGACTGAAAACAGAGATTGGGGGAAAGCAGTGCAGAGTGCTGCAAAAGGAATGTGCTCCTAAGGGAAAATTCAAGTACTAGCTAGAATCTGAAGTGATTCTGGGCTGAACCTGTGATAAGGAAGGACAACCTGATAGTCCCAGGTTGGTAGAATCCCTGAGATCACAAGTGAAAAAAACAGATTCACACTGGATGAAACATTCCCTAGCTAGTCCCTCCAAGCTTTTATAGATGAAATTATGTGATATAAAATTCAATGTACCTAAAAGGTAAAACCTAAAGTTATGTACAGTATGTGCTTACAACTAAAACAAAAATGACAATGACAACAACAACAAAACAATGACATAAAAAAGCAAGCTACCATAAATGAAAGTCAATGGGAACGATAAATAGCAGATTAAATTCCAAAGCACTTTGGATATTGAAAATATCAGATATAGAGTACATGTAAAGTGTTTAAGGAAACAAAAATATAATTTAAAAATAGGCAACAAACATATTCTCAAAAATAAGCTAGATTATTTGAAAAAGAGCCAAGTGACACTTTAAGAAGTGAAAAATAAAACCAATGAAATAAAAGAAAAGCGCATCTGATGTATAAAACAATAAAATATATAGTTAAGAAATGGGTTGGTAGAATGTTACATAGGGCTACAAAAGAGATGAAAAAATTTAAAGAATATGGCAGAAAAAAAGAAAAAATATTCTGTGTCAAAATGGGATTTTCTTTTTAATTTAAGCTCATTTATTAAATGGAGTGGTAATAGTCTAAACATAATGACAATAATTTTCTAGGGTGCCTGGGTGGCTCAGTCATTAAGCATCTGCCTTCAGCTCAGGTCATGATCCCAGAGTCCTGGGATAGAGCCCTGCATCTTGCCCAGCAGGAGGCTTGCTTCTCCCTCTCCCACTCCCCCTGTTTGTGTTCCTTCTCTCACTGTGTGTCTCTCTCTGTCAAGAAAAAAATATAAAAAAAAAATCTTAAAAAAAACAATATTTTTCTAGAATAGGAGATTTGAATCCAGAAAAAACAAAAGGTACAACAAGCAGGGTAAATAAGAAAATTAACTCATATTGTAACAAAGCTTCAGAATATCAAACACGAAGGGAAGATCTTCATAGCACCCAAATAGAGACTTCTCAAAAGCAACAGTGGAAGGCCAGAAAAAAATGAATAATATTTTTAAGTTATGGAGAGAAAATAACTGTAAATCCAGAATGTTGTACCCAGCAGGGACTGGTGTTATATAGCTATAAACAAAGGAATGTCAACAGTTGCCAACAGTCATCAACTAGGAGAGGCATGGAAAGAATTCTACCTCAGAGCCTTCAGAAAAGTCCAGTACTGCCAACATCTTGATTTTGGTCTTCTTCAGGCATCCAGACCTATGAAAGTATACATCTCCATTCTTTTAAGCCACCAAGTTTATGATAATTTGTTATGAGAGCCCTAGGAAACTAATATAGTCTTGACCAGTAAGAACAGAAAAATAAATTAGACATATAAGAATTGGAATGGAAGGAATAGAACTATCACAGATAATATGATTGCCAATGTAGGCAAAAATCTAAAATAAAATATATATATAAATCATTAGAATTAGTACAGAATCTATCAAGGTGACTAGATAGTGAATTAGTATAGGAAAATCAACTGCATATCTATATACTGGAGAATACAAATAAATTTTTCCTATTTATTTTTATACCAAGAAATAACAAGAGATAAACCAGAGCTTCTCAGATCTTTTTATTTTTACTTTATTGAAAACATTAAAGAAAAATATAGATTCAAAATCATTCCAATCTAAGTTCTAATGGGATGTTTCAAGGAGCTTTTCAAGTTTTTCTAAAATGTGAAGGAAGAACAAAGTTCTGAGAGTAAAAAGTAAAGTAAGAGTAGAGGACTTGCACTATCAGATATCTACATCTGTTGTAAGGTCATACACAGTGATTCTCAAATAGTCATGCAATCAATGGAATGTCTGAAAATGGTGGAAGTGGTTATAATTTTCTTTTTTAAGTTAATTAGTTAATTTAAAATTTTTTTAATTAACTAATTAACTTAAAAAAGAAAATTTAAATTTAAAGATAAATTTAAAATCAAATTAGTAAGCATATTCTGTATTATTTATTTTCAGGGGTAGAATTTAGTGATTCATCAGTTGCATATAATACCTAGTGCTCATTACATCAAGTGCCCCCCTTAATGCCCATCACCCAATTACCCCAACCCCCCACTCACTCCCCTCCAGCAACTCTCAGTTTGTTCCCGATAGTTAAATGTCTCTTAAGTTTTGCCTCTCTCTCTCTGCTTTTATCTTATTTTATTTTTCCTTCCCTTCTCCTAAGTTCATTTATTTTGTTTTTTAAATTCCACATATGAGTGAAATCATATGGTATTTGTCTTTCTCTAACTGACATCTTTCACCGAGTATAAAACCTCTAGTTCATCCACGTCGTTGCAAATAGCAAGATTTCATTCTTTTTGATGTGTGAGTAATATTCCATTCTATACAGATATGCCACATCATAGTGTTGTATATATATTTTATATATAATATTTTTGCCACAACTTCTTTATCTGTTCATCCACTGATGGACATCTGGCCTCTTTCCATGGTTTGGCTATTGTGGATATTGCTGCTATAAACATTGGGGTATGTGTGCCCCTACAAATCACTATTTTTGTATCATTTGGATAAATACCTAGTAGTGCAATTGCTGGGTTTTAAGGTAGTTCCATTTTTAACTTTTTGAGGACCCCTCATACTGTTTTCCTGAGTGGCTGTACCAGTTTGCATTCCGACCAAGAGTGTAAGAGGGTTCCCCTTTCTCCTCATTCTTGCTAACATCTGTTGTTTCCTGTGTTGTTAATTTTAGCCATTCTGACCAGTGTGAGGTATCTCATTGTGGTTTTGACTTGTATTTCCCTGATGACAAGTGATTTTTAGCATTTTTTTCATGCGTATGTTAGCCATTTATATGTCTTCTTTGAAGAAATGTCTGTTCATGTATTCTGCCTGTTTCTTGACTAGATTTTTTATTTTTTGGATGTTGAGTTTAATAAATTATTTATAGATTTTGGATACTAAACCTTTATCTGATATGCCATTTGAAAATATCTTCTCCCATTCCATGGGTTGTCTTTTAGTTTTGTTGACTGTTCCTTTGCTGTGCAAAAGCTTTTTATCTTGATGAAGTCCCAATAGTTCATTTTCACTTTTGTATCCATTGCCTCTGGAGATGTGTCTAGCCAAAAGTTGCTGCGGCCAAGGTCAAAGAGTTTGCTGCCTGTGTTCTCTAGAATTTGATGGATTCCTGTCTCACACTGAGGTCTTTCATCCATTTTGAGTTTATTTTTGTGTTTGGTGTAAGAAAGTGGTCCAATTTTATTCTTCTGTGTGTGGCTGTCCAATTTTCCCAACACCATTTGTTGAATAGTGTCTTTTCCATTGGCTATTCTTTCCTGCTTTGTAGAAGATTAATTGACCATAGAGTTGAGGGTCCATTTCTGGGTTCTCTATTCTGTTCCACTGCTCTATGTGTCTGTTTTTGTGCTGGTACCATACTGTCTCGATGATCACAACTTTGTAATAGAGCTTAAAATCAGGAATTGTGATGCCACCAGCTTTAGTTTTCTTTTTCAACATTACTTTGACTATTTGGGTTCTTTTTTGGTTCCATATAAATTTAGAATTGTTTGTTCTACTTCTGTGAAAAATGTTGGTGTTATTTTGATAGGGTAGTAATTAAGGCAGTATGAGATATCTATGGAAACTAGATACATTAAATAAGTGACATTGCAGATCAGGTCTATGCAACAAATGGTACTAGGATAATTCAGCACTGTTATGGAATAAAACGACATTTGATTCCTACTGCACATTACATTTTAAGTAAAATCCTCTATTTTTTAATTTAAAAAATATTTTATTTATTTATTTGAGAGAGGGAAAGCATGAGCAGGGTGAGGGACAGAGAGACTAGCAGGCTCACTGCTGAGAAGGGAACCCAACGTGAGGCTAGATCCCAGGACCCTAGGATTATAACCTAAGGCAAACACTTAACTGACTGAGCCACGCACGCTCTCCAAGTAAAATCTTTTAAATTACTAGAAAACAAAAAGGTTTCTTGAAGACCTTCAATCATAACACTACTCATAACACAGAAAAACAGATGACCATAAAAAAATATAAAAGAATCACAAAATGTGAGAAGACATTTCCTAAACAAATAACCAACAACCCATTAGTATCTATAGCATATAAAGTATTTGAGTCAAGGCAATAGGAAAAAGATAAGCAACCTAATAAAAAAATGGGCAAAACATAAAAGAAGTATTTATAGAAGATGTATAAATGATAAGCATATAAAAAATGCTCAGTCTTATCAGTAATGAGGGAAATGAAAATTAACAACCCAATGAAATTTCATACTAAAATGGCAAAAATTAAATCTGGCAATATCCAGCATTAGAAGAATGTGGAACAAAGGAAGAAATCTACTACCATTTGGGATGTAAACTACTTGAAAAGCAATTTGGCAGTATGTTCAGCTTGCTACCCACTATGTATATAGAACTAAACATTCTATGAGCACTTCTAATCTGATGTTTTTATCTAATTATTTCATTTAAAGAAATTTCTGTTTAAGCCTTGTTAAATTTATTTCATGAACCAATAACAACTTCTAACTCATGGTTTGAAAAAAAGATTTGTTCTGTAGAATCTCATTTTCTTTCCTGGAAAAAGATAATTTTCATAATCACATCATTTATAACAGAAAAAAATAAATTGAAAACAATTAGATTTTCCACCAAAAGAACAAGAAATATTGAAATTGTAATATATTCAGACAAAGGAATATCATATAGCAATGAAAATGAACTACTGCAAAATGTCAATGAATCTTAGAAATATTACTTTAAAAAATGAAAACAGGGCATGGTTTAATACAATATAATTTTTGGAAAGCTAATATAGAAAAAAGTAAATAATCTAAATTTTAGGTTATATACATACATGGTTAAACTTTTAAAAAGAAGAGTAAACAAAGGAATGCTAAATCCCAAATTCAGAGTAATGAATGGTTACTACTCAGCAATGAACTCGGAAATAAACTCAGAGAAGTATGGCTATGGTTACAATGAAGTAGTTCTTAAGTCAACGAGTGGGTTTATTTCAGTTTATTACTTTACTTACAATTTACCCAACTATTACATATCCAATATTATATAACGAAATCTTTTTTAAAAAGCTAAAAAATAACCCTTTAATAGTCCAAGGTTTGGAAATCTGAGATGCCATTGAGGAAGATGCTAACACACACTTCTTAATTTCCATGAAATCAGTTATAAATGTCAGGGGAGAATCATGCAAGAACTTTCTGGCAGGTTTATTGGATTCTGAATGAGTTACAGAGGGAGGTGTATCTCTTGGGACACTTTAGTGTGGGTTTGACAGTCATATGTCTTCTGTGGTTTGGGAGTGGTCTTGTCTAAGGCAAGGATTGATGTTCAAGGGATGGATAAGATGACCTCTTTGATCCTCTTCAGCACATGGTCCTTGGTCTTTCAATCCTGCCTTGACAACAGCACAGTCTCAGTCTCTGCCTATCTCTACATTCAACCATGTGCCAGGGGACAAAGGCATTCTATTTTCCCATAAATGGTATCTCTTGGACAAAACATTCATCAGAGGGGGCAGATAAATCTAACAACCTCAACTATCAACCCTGGACTTTGAACTTTTCACCTTCCTCAACAAATGTTATTGTCCGTAGCGGCTAAAGGGAGTAGACACAAACATATTCCTACTATGCATTACTATGTTAAAAAATCTACATGTTATACTTACCAAGAAAATATTGAGAAAGGTATGTATTTCAGCAAATATATGTATATAACACACAGGCATATTATACATATATACAGGTATACATGAAAAAGCAATATATAAAGAAGATCCTGCAACTAATAACTGTGATTTTAGAGACTGAGAGTGGTAACATTCACATTGCCAATCCTTGGTGGCAATCCTTGATCTTGATCTTGATCAAGGAAGCCAACAACTCAGCATCCTTAGTTCCCAGAGATGCTTCAGCATGCAACCCAGGCTCATTTCATTCCAGCTACAAGAAGGAACTTCAGAACCCCAGACCAGCCAAGGGCTTCTCACTTGGATCACAACTACAGGAATATATACACTACTGTACTTGATGATAAGCTTATACTTCAAAATAATTTGAGGTTCAGGTACACAAGTATCTTCATACTGAACTTTTTAGGCTCATCAGACAAAGTCAGTAATCTTCCCTACACCCCACTCTGGGGCAATACACATTAACACACAGCTTTCCTTCTCACAGGGTATTTTTATTTTGTGATTTAGTGTGACTTCATGAAGTTATTTTTCTTTAGTTTCTTCCATTTGGAAAAGCTTGGAGGTCTCTGAATATCTGCTCACAAGCAGAACATAAAACAAATTTGTTTTTTAAAGAAAGGCAATTCCAACTCCTTTGAAAATGTCTCATTTATTATTTGGACCAGAGAGAGGAGGGTGCGCTCAAGAAATTTTTTTTCCTACTGCAATAAAAGGTTTTTACAATAATGTTATATCTGTATATTAACTGTGTCCTTTAAAATGAATAAATAAAAATGGAGTAAAAAAAAGAAATCACTGGAATGAAATGAGACACGAGCAGTGCGTATGCTGTAACTCACATGACCACAATTTTTCATTTTCAAGGCAAATGTCTGTGTTCAATTTGCCACTGGAGTCTTAGAGCAAGCCTCATACTTCCCCCGGCTACCCCGCCCCCCTCGGAGCCATGGCCAGCTGCAAGACAGATTCCCACCCAGACGGAATGCAGGTGGAACATCAATACAGAAAGAGCCCAGGCAGAAAAGGGCATGTGGAGTTTGGAGAGTTTTAGAAAATTTTATTGCAGGAACACATGTGTTAGTGCAGCAGATGGAAGCAATTATGGCAGGAAAACTTTGCCCTATCCTTAAAACCAAATTCCAATAGTGTGAGCTCAGGCTAATGACTATCCTTGAGGACAAGTAAAATCAGACCACAGTGAGTTTTGAAGATTGACTTCACATCGCATCAGGTCATGATCTGCACTGCTAAAAACTCATCAGAACTTGATACTATCTCTACCTTATTTCTAATTGGAAAGGGATGTGACCTCAAACTCACTCATCTAAAATTAACATGCTTTCCTGTAGTCTTGGCTAAAAACCTCATCTGACACTGGTATTTTATAGTCTGACTTGTAGGAAGTACAATTATGATTGCTAATGAATTGCATGATTATTCCAGATAGGAGGCATTTGCTTTGTTTGGATATTTCTGTGCATGTAGTCCTTTCTGAAATGTGCTTCTTCTCTTTGAAGGAGATAGGCAGATACCTGACATCTCCCTTAATAAATAGTATCAAGGGAGCTTAGATGAAGAAAATAAAGCAGAATGAGGTTGAGTGCTAAATCTGTGACCTATAAAAGAGTCAAAGGATTAGGAATAAATCCAGCCCCATGAACTCTCTTGTCTAAGGGTTTACTCTGCAGACCTAGGCACTAAAGTAATTTTTCTCCCTCTTTGGTGTTGTCATATGATTGTCTGTCCTGACGGTGACTCTCAAAAAACCTGGCTGGTAATGATTATGGATGTATAGATGGGTGTTTGTTTTACAGTAATATAGTATTGCTCGTAGGAGTAGTTTAAGTCCTTTACTCTCAAGGGACCACTGTCTGAAGGATGTCCTGAAAAAGGAGCAGAAGGACTTGAAATGTATGAAAACTCAGGGCCAAAAAGGAATGAAGTAGGTTGTTCGGTTTCTTAATCAGTCTTCTGGCAATATGCACAGGCTAACTTCCCATTGAAAGATGAAATAATTTAGATAGTTCAGATTTGACTTTGAAAATATTTTGTTATTCTAAAGCAGAAGAGTGAATGATTATGTGAGAAATGTCATTTTGGTGTTCGTTAAAGACACAAGGCCAAATTCCAAAGGTAGTTCAGACAATAATGCCAACTTATTGCACATACATAGCTGGAAGGAACGTGTGCACAGCATTGTAGTCAGAGCATAGACCAAAAGTTGGAAAGTGGGCCTTCCATTCCTGGTTATTCCATCGACCAGACTTGCTACTTTGAGCAAGCGACTTTACTTCTCCAGTCCTCAGTGGCGTTATGCAAAATGGGAATACTACCTGCCCTGCCTATTTCATTAATTAGGAAAATGAGAAAATACATATGGAAGTCTGTTTGCAACTTTAAGATATTTCAACTTCAACTTTTGCAAAAATGATACACATTCAGGAGAAAGCATACTTGTGTGGTATGATCCTCTCTTGTGATTCTGAGTGTTGAGTTGAAGCTCCCCATCAGCCTACAATCATGAGGGTCAACAGTCAATACACACACAACTGTTTTGCACCCATCAACCCTTCTGTTTTCACTTTCAGCCCAGTATTCAATAAATTACATGAGGTATTTGACTTTATTATGAAACAGACTTTGTGGGAGATGATTTTGCCTATCTGTAGGATACTGTAAGTGTTCTGAGTACAGTTAAGGTCAGCTGAGCTAAGCTCTGAGGTCCAGTAGGTTATATGTATTAAAAGCATTTTTGGGGTGCCTAGATGGCTCATGGGTTAAAGCCTCTGCCTTCCGCTCAGGTCATGATCTCAGGGTCCTGGGATCAAGCCCCGCATCAGGCTCTCTGCTCAGCAGGGAACCTGCTTTCCTCTCTCTCTCTGCCTGCCTCTCTGCCTACTTGTGATCTCTCTCTCTCTGTCAAATGAATAAAATCTTAAAAAAAAAAGCATTTTTGATTTAATGATATTTTTAAACTTACAATGGGTTTATCAGTAGGTAACCCCATCATAAGTTGAAGATACATACAAGTTCTCATTGCTCAGAATGCGAATACTCTTGCAGTTTAGCTTTCAGTCTTGCTGTGGTACACTGGTGTCATTGTTTTCTAATTCTTTTGATATATCCTGCTGACTTTTTTTCTGATTTTTTTCTTACCTACAATAATTTACATGCAGATTTTTATATGACATGGTATGCATTTCATGAGCCATTTCAATCTGAAAATCCATGTCCTTCTCTTAGAAATTTTCTTTTATTACTTTTTCATAACATCATTCTTGGTTTTCTCCCTGTTTTTTCCTAATCATCATTATTTTGCCTTCCTGGTTTATTTTTAGGATGATTTTCTTTTTTTTAATTCAAATTTCTGTTTCAAATTAAAACTTTTTCTCAGTCTCAGATTTGTCCCTTGTGTGTTTTTGTTGTTGTTTGCTGACTTGTTTTTAGTATCCTACCCTTTTTCATCCTGCCTTGTCCTGGAGCTAATAGTGTTTCCTTTGTTGTTCGCTCTTTAATGTCTCCTGAATTGCTTTAAGAAAATAAATTCTCTAAGGATATAATTACTGATATTTTGGACACTTTCTCCTACTCTTTACACTGCATCTATTTCTTACAAATTTTCCTTATCTGTTTATCCGAGCGTGGATCTTTCTTGTCAAAAGCATCCCATGAATGCCTACTGATGTTTGGCAATCCACTAATTCATAATACCAAGTCACTGAAAAGCCAGTTTGAAAGATTTGTGTGTGAAAACAGCATTTGTCATCTGGTGAGCTTCACTGTGGGATGGTTAGGAGGACTTCTGGCCATTTTGATGAAAACTGGGGATGTTGGAATCTCAAATTCTTTTTTTCTTCTAACAGTTTTTTTAGCGATGAATTCTCTAATCTCTTCTCTTCTATCTTTAGGCTCGGCTGCCCATTTGCTAGGGGCAAAATAGGGGGAAGAACCTTGAAGTTTCACAATGCAACGTATTTACTTTCTCTTATGCTTTCCATTTTCGCATTGGCACCTGATCTCCACTCTCTACTGTGCCTAAGACCCAAACTCTGGTGACTCTGTAGTTTAGTTTCTTCAGAGCATAATTTATATATATATATATATATATATATATATATATATATGATGAATATATATATGTAATCTCAAATATATATATATACTCAATACTCAATACTCAAATATATATATGTAATTACGAATATATATATATATGTAATCTCTATACCAAATAGGGGCTCCAGCTCACCACCCCAAGATCAAGAGTCACGTGCTCTATTGGCTAAACCAGCCAGGTGCGTTTTATTTCTTTAATTTTAATTGAAGTGTGATTGACATACGAAGTTACATTGGTTTCAGATGTACAAGATAGTGATTTAACTGTTATATACATTACAAAGTGCCCACCACATTAGAGATAGTCACCATCTGTCACCATACAAAATTATTACAATATTATTGACTATATTCCCTTTGTTGTACTTTTTGTTATCATGACTTATTTATTTTATAACTGGAAGTTTATACCTATCCATCGCTTTCACTTATTTGGTCATCCTCCACCCCCTTCTAGCAACCACCAGTTTGTTCTCTGTATATATGAGTCTGTTTCTGTTTTTTGTTCGTTCATTCGTTTTGGTTTTTAGATTCCGCATATAAGTGAAATCATATGGTATTTGTCAGAGAATAAACCTGTGCTTTCTTAGCAGGGGGAAGGAAGAGTATTACCTTACACAAATGCAGTAGAGGGTCTGGGAGTTGGCAGGATCTGAGGGTCTAACTGCTTCTTATGTAGGTATTCAGACTTTCAGGGAATCTTCCTAAGTTCACCTCACCTCTCACCCTCACCTTCTAGGAGAAAAAGCCAGTGCCTTGATCCTGGGTCTTTCTGGTTTTCTTTTACATGAATAAACTTACTTTTCTTTGTTACCCCTTTCTTTCTTTTTTTTTTTTTTAAATATTTTATTTATTTATTTAACAGAGAGAGGGATCACAAGTAGGCAGAGAGGCAGGCAGAGGGGTGGGGGAAGCAGGCTCGCTGCTCAACAGAGAGTCCAATGTGGGGCTCGATCCCAGTACCCTGAGATCATGACCAGAGCCGAAGGTGGAGGCTTTAACCCACTGAGCCACCTAGGTGCCCCTTTGTTACCCCTTTCTAATGGCACTTGGGCTGCAGCTTTCTTGGTCTCCTGAGTCCGTTACTTCTCATCTGTTTATTTTCCTTCTTCCATATGTGCCAGCACAACTCCCATCTACTTTCATCTTCCCTCCTGCTCCCTTTGTATTTGTGAGATTAAACCTTGAAAATTCCTTTACAGTATTTTTAAAGGGGTTTCAGAAATATGAATGCATATGATCATGCTATGACATTTAACTGAAAGTCCCAACAAATTATACTTCTGCTGCTTTTGCTGCTCACATTTTGTTGCTCATTGTTACCGAACAAATTCGTAGAACAAAGCAACTGTAGCGTGGGCAGTGGAAAGGAGAGGATATTCATCATATCATGTCTACATGTTATCTGCTAGGTGCTTCGCATATAAAATCTTATTGGATCCTTAAAATCTGTGTTGTTCTGTAATGGCTATTTTACAGACAGGGAATCAAAGTTCATAAAAATTAAGTAATTTGGCCAAGATTACAAAGCTCATGACAGGATGTCTCAATTCAAAGCCTATGTTTCTCTCAGTGTATCAGTGATTGTTCCCCAAGTAATTTCTCTCCATGCAGGGGAATGTCTCAGAATGCCAACTTATACCACCACTGTTACACAGAATTATAAGCATCTGATATTTCACTATTTGTTTAAATATTGATTTATTTATTCGAGAAAGAGAGAGACAGCATGCATGTGAGCAGGGGGATGGGCAGAGGGAGAAAGAGAATCTCAAGCAGACTCTATGATGAGCACAGAGCCCAACGTGGGGCTCTATCCCACAACCCATGAGATCATGACCTGAGCCGAAACCAAGAGTCATACACTAAACCAAATGAGCCACCCGGGTGCCCCTCAGTATTTTTTATGTTAAGGGTTATCTCAAAGATTTTCTTTTAAAAGTATTCTTTAGTACACTTCTAAAGTATACTTTAGAAGTAACATTTACTTGACTGATTAGCGGAACGGGGGAAATCTACTTTGGTGCCTTGCCATAAGGCTTGAGGTTTGGGTTTGTTGTTTTAACTCCTTCATATCAGTTGAGTTGCTATATAATCATACAGCATTCTCAGGAAGCCAGATGTCACCACCCCTAAAGGCCTGGCTAAGAAGTCTAAGATGAAGCTCCAAAAAAGCAAAGCTCAATTCATATGGGACATTGACTTCCTTATCCTAGAATCAGAGAACCATAGTGTCGAGCTAGAGATGAAGGGGGTGTTGAGACCATGTCGTCCAGAGCCGGGGGAGCTGGGAAGATCGAGCTGAGAATGGAAATGTGAGGCACACTCACTTGTCATATTCTTCATTAGCTGCTTTTTGCCTGAGGCAGGGAGGGGTGTAATGTGCTGGGTTTTATGTTTGTTCACTTGTTCAGCTCTGTTTATCCCACTGGTTCCATTATTTGCTACACACTGAAGAGGAGAGGTTTTCTCTCTCAGGCCCCTCCCAATACCGTTAGTGCCAGGTGCCTGAGGAATACAGAGTTAAGGGAAGCATCCATTCTAGCTATTCATGTAGAACTTTCTCCTTTGATTTGATAATTCATTGATCCCATGAGAAAGAACCCTTATAAACTTCGTCCTTATGAAAGTGATGGCTTCTCTCTTGTCCATTTCTTTTTTCCTGTGTTTCACAGTATCACCTCTACCTTATCCCTAACACGCGTGTGCACACTCAGACTCACATACACAACAGAATATGGATATAAATCTAATGCTTCCTCCCAAGGTGCCCTAACTTATGTATAGAAAACAAATTCCTTCCATTTCTTTCAAGTAAAATCTCTTCTGAGTGAGGCTATATATGTCCTTATTTTCCTCCCATAAGGGAGACTTCATTCAGAATGGAGCTTTCTTTTTTTTTTTTTTTAATCTTCAGTGAATATGCTTCTGGATTCTAAAATGCATTAGGGCTTTCATTACGATTTATAAAGACACATATGCACAAATACAGTTAATATATTAAATAAAGACTATAATACACTTCTATAGACATTGTTATGGCATGAAGTCGAGAGAACTAATTTTATTTGACACTGTCTTTTAGCAGAGCAGAAATGTTACACTCAGCATGCCATGTGTAAGGAATCCAGGGTGGAGAAGATAAAAATACACAAGAGTAAGAATCTGTGACAGCAAAATCTCATGACATGCTGCTTTATTATTATTATTAATAAGAATCTTGATAGGGTAAGAAGTATTTCTGCACAGGAATATCCATACAACTATTTCTCAGCTGTGTTATGTAAAGAAAAACAAGTATTCAATATGTTCCATGAATCTGAATGTATTCCCTCCCCCAGAAATAAGAGGGGGGGAAAGAAACCCCAAAGCAACAAAATAAAATAAAATAAATGCCCTGGCTGAAGACCTTGTTTCACCAAGTATTATTAAGCTGATGAGAAAAACTGATGCAAAGTTCACAGTATTGAAGGACTGGGGATGCTCTGGGGACAGAAAGTCGATTATGGTCTTTTCACCTTTGTATTGTTGACGCTAAATGCAGAGCAGGTTGGTAAGTTAGAAACTGCTGTTGCTGTGTGAGGCCAGCTGAGGGATCTCTGAGATGATTTGTGGTGGGCTCAAATTCATGGTTAGTGGGCAAGAGCCCCTTCTCACATGTGACCGGTGTTAGTAGTTCTCCACGACAGCACTTCTATGGGTTTCCCCCAGTTTTACATCCTTATTCAACATTTTCTAGGAGCAATTCTTTCACTTCTTGAGCAATAAAAGAAGCCATTTTTTATTGTAGATTGCTTATGATGTGCCATGATCTGTTTTTGACACTTGACTCTTATTGTTTCTAATCCTTAAGACAATCTTGCAAAATGGACATTTTTCCTCTTTTACCCAAGAGAAGACTGAGGTTCCAAAGGATTAAACAACATAACCAATAGGTGATAGAAGCACATCTCAAATCAGGTTCATTAGACTCAGAAACCAGTGCCTTTGGCTACTACATTAACACACATTCTCTTTTTAAATTCAACCTGGAAACTCACTTTCTATAATTATTTCTATAAAATGTCACAATTTTGATCCTGGGGGTCATGCAGTCATGTATACCCAGATGCCTCCTGCCATAGTTTGAATTAAGATATTTGTGGAAATCTAGCTGACCTCAAAGAAAATTAACTTCTGGGGAAAAGGAGAAGAAGGAAGGAAGGAAGGAAGGAAGGAAGGAAGGAAGGAAGGAAAGAAAGGAAAAGTAAAAAGAAAAGAAAAGAAAAAGAGAAGGAAGGAAGGAAAGGAGAGAGGGGTGGAGGGAGGAAGGAAGGAAGGAGGGAAAGAAAGAGGGAAGAAAGGATAGAAGAAGGAAGGAAGGAAAGAAAAAAGAGAAAAGAAAAAACCGAGTAAAAGTAAGAAACACATGCAAAAATGTAGACAAACTGAAGTGAACAAAGAAATAACCAAAACAATGTCAGTGGTCCTAAAGTTGTTGGAGAAGCTGTTCAAAGAACAAATCAGGAGTGCTCTGGTTTGGAAAAGAGTCCCTTCTGATGGAGAGTTGATCATTCCCATCAATACCTGGACATAAGGAAGAACAAGATGACCAGTATGTGTGTGACCCAAGGGGGGATAATGGAGACCCCGGGGAAGTTTAGGTGGGCTATGAGGAGGGACTTGCCGAGAATTCGAGTTCTTGGATGAAGTTGCAGGCAGAGGAGTAGCAAGCTGTCTTGTCTTAGAGGTAGGTAGGGGAAAGGCCTACCAGTGAAGGGAATGAAATACAAGAAATTCAAGAATCAGAATAGCGATCAAAATAGATTTCCTTTAAGGTTTTCACGCAGTCCTGATTCAGAAACTCGCAGCCCTGATGCCACTTGCCAGATATGTACCACAAACACTTCCCGATCAAAATCAACGGGCACCGATGGATGTGGGCAATAGTTTCTTAATAATACAATGGGATGGCCTTATCAACGTGCTGGGCACGTTGTCCCTTTTCCTTTTCTTTTGCATGTGTCCTCAGATGTACGTGTCCTGCCACAGGTTTTAGGCCAAAATGGAAAATTCATCCTCTATCAGCACGGCCTGCCGCATTGCTTAGTTAATACTGTATTTGTGTCAGTGATGAAGAAATTGACAGACTGCGTAGAAAATCAAGACAAGGTGTCAAAGATTAGGATGTGATCCCTACACCTACCTGGTCCAGGGCTGGCTGGGACACACCCTTCTGCCTTCTGTTCCGGACTCTTTTTTACCTTCTTTATGTGCATTTGTGTTTTGCCACACACGGCCCTCAGCCAGAGAACACGGTGTGCTAAATGCTTGTCAGCTACAGGTGTCACCTTCATGTGTGACTGCTCGCTCTTGTAAAAAAGAAGCCGACTCTGAGCACATCATAGAGTAGTGTTAGTAGTTCTAATAGCACGTCAGAGTGATAGGTTCCTTTTCGCATCCTTGAGAGAAGAAGGGCAAAGCATCAGAGAAAGCACAGAAGGCCTAGGGGTAGTGAAAACCATACACACTGGAACTGATCTCCTTTTTAAGAGTCAAGTTGATGAGCTGGGTAGCCCTGATTTTTCGGAAGAATGAAGAAATTTTACAGGTGATTTTTTTCTTTTCCCCCAATACTGGAAACTGAGAGAGTTCTGGGTTTTACCTAAACTCGATAGTTTTAACTTAGCATCACAGTGAGACTGCTGATATATATATTATATTATATTATATTATATTATATTAATATTTAATTCATTGGTTGATTTCAACACCAGTACTTCAGTTCTTCTTAAGCAAGAGCCTATTTCTTTTCTGAGACTAAAAACTTTTCTAAAGCAGTTCCTGCCAAGGCAGTTCTTATTTTTGTTTGTGATCATTCTGAATAATTCAGTAACAGGAAGTGTGTGTAGAAACACGTTTTAAAGTCTATTTTTATGGAGAAGCTATTGAAAACACTTTGCACGCTACCTGGATCAGTTCTAACACACGCTCCATATACTTCTGAACATGTAAATACTGTCATGGGACCCATAAACTGTTGTTCTTCTAGGTGAAGCGATATCAATTATTTTTTCTTATTATGTTTTTCTTGGAGGGGAGAGGAAACAGAACTCACCCAGAGAGGAAAATTTTCTTCCTTGATAGTAAATGAGTTTAATGGAAAAACCTCAAAATATTTTGACCCAGTTTCTGTCTTTGCCTAATTGCTTTAAGATACATGCAAATTAAATGCAGAATTAAACCTTTAGCCAAAGAATGATAAGATATTCTAGATTTTATAGGAATTGTCAAGAACCAATGCATCCTTCCTTTGTGTCTCAGGGCTAGGTAACAAAACCTAAGATTTGTTCAGATTGTGATCTCAGAGCTGATTCATCAGAGAGAGAAAGAGAAAAAGATTTATATATGGAAAAACATTACTGAAAAGGTAAAATTGCAGAGACTACATTTTTCCCCAGGAGGAGTCATTTCTAGAGAAATATCTTCTCAGTGTTCTCCCCTCCCCCTTTCCCAAGATTTGCAATGTACTTTCAAATACGCTGTCTTTTTGCTTCTGCAAAAGCACCTCCATATTTCTGTGTGCGTGCGTGTGTGTGTGTGTGTGTGTGCGCGCGTGCGTGTGTGTGTGGTGTGTAAACCTGTGCCTTAAAAAACCATCTCCACAACCAAAACAAATACAGAATTTTGATCACAAATTAGACCTGGAATTCCCACTTTGT
This sequence comes from Nasua narica, assembly GCA_028533885.1. NCBI lineage: Eukaryota > Metazoa > Chordata > Mammalia > Carnivora > Procyonidae > Nasua > Nasua narica. Next base: position 129,964,028 of record CM052798.1, on the reverse strand, counting down.
GAATGTGACCCTCCCTTGTCCGATTTCTGGGTCTGGTGAGATCCAATGAGACAAAGTAAACCTTCGTATGTGTACAGTGCTGAGTTTCGAACTGCTTTATTGAAAGATAATTGGCTATTTTAAACTATTCTTGTCAGGACACCTGAACCCCAAATACGTGGCAAACGTTCAGGAGATTGTGAAGAGTCCGTCAAGATGTCTTCCCCATCAGGAGTTAAGAAACAAAGTACTTCTGGGAAAAAAAAATGGAATCGTGCTGTTTGGGCAACATTTTGACAGCGAGCCTTCTCTAGGATCTTACTCCCCACAGCCCGCTTCTACCCAGCATACACATAACCAAACTGCTGTTCATGGCCATTTTAATTATTATTTTGTTTAAGTCAAAATGTGTATTCATTCCCACAAAGCTCATTTGTATCGGGAAGGTAAAAACGGTGCAGTTCCAGAAGGCAATGCTTTCCTGGCTGCCCCGCCAGGGGTCTGGGTTTTCAGGTGGCCCTCTGTTTCTCCTTGATCGTTTGGCAGGTCTTTTGCCATTTTATTTCAATTATTACCAAAAGCTATCCATGTAGGAGTGGTTCCATAAAACTGAAAATTGCAGTTAAGTTCACATCTTAACAGCATTTCAAGTGCACATTGTAGCAGAGACTCCCAGTAATCAAGTTGCAGGAAGGCTGTTATAATAGTCTTTCTCTCTCTCTGAATTGCAGCGGGAAAGGCAGATGTGGAAATTATGAGTAATGTAATTGATGATCTTAAAGCTTTTAAATACCCTAGCTCTCAACAATCAAGATCTATTTGAGTTCAGAATCTAATAAGAAGTAAATACAATAGGTTTCAATAAGACATTTTATCAAGAGCTCAGCAGTACTTTCTCTCCTCCTGCTTTTATGGACAACATTATCATCTCATCAGCAGACTAGTTGGAGAATTTTATTGTGACACATAATCACTTTTAGTTCATCATATTTCTCTTTCTCCTTGTGCAGCTTTTTCAAAAATAAAGTTTGGTCATTAAATACACTATTTCAGAGGATTTTTTTTTGTCCCCGATAGACTTAATAGGGAAAAAAGCAGGGTGTTGTTAAAGCAAGCTGTTTATTGACAACTAATTTATTGTGTCCCACAGTAGGAGGCTCTATAAAACACATCAGTGTGTTAAAAATAATACCACTAAGATATTTTCTAGATACCTAGGTTCACAAAGCCTAGCTAGTGACAATTATTTCTAAATTCATCCTGCAGGTTATTCACTAGCCTGGCCCCAAAGAACTTGCATGCTATTAAGAGCACATTAAATACACCTCAATATTATTTTTGTTAATATGCAAATCATTCATAATATCAGGGTGATCTTATATTCAGTGGGAGCAGCAATAATGCCTCCTTAATGACGTATTCATCAGGGCCGTAGGTGTCTTCATACTATTACTGTTACACATTGTTTTCAGAAACAGGCTTGACTACTAAGAAAATTGTATTGTCTCTGCAGTAACGGTTTCAAATTTCTGTTTTCTCTTTTGGTGGAAAAATATCTTTGTCAAGCATACTAGGTACTGGTGATCTTTCCAGTGCTGTCATTTTCACACCCACATATACACTGTTAGCAGCTAACCTGGCTTCTGAGGTTGGGAATTATTAGCGTGACATTTTAATCATGAAGGAAACTGACCAAAAAATCTCTTGTTTTGTTTGTTTGTTTGTTTATGAGGAAAAAATCATCTTCACATTTCCATCAGTTTTTTCTCCTGCATTTTCTATTAAGGCAATAGAGAAATTGTTCATAGATGGGATTTTTTTTCCCCTAGCCTGAAACAAAACAAACAAACAAACGTGTGTGCATGAATGAATACATAATTTTTTTTTGCAAGAGAATGCAAACTTTTCAAGGCACCAGTAGCATAAAATATAAATTTATGTTAATTTTTCTGAACATGTTTTGTCACTTCTCGGCAGAGCAAAAAAGAATAAAAATAGCTTATGGAGAGGGAAATGTGAAATTTCGTCAAGACTGCTCTATGTTTTCAAAACTCTTACCCGTGTGTTCAGGTAAATCAGCAAAAACCTTCACGAGGCTTTTACATAACTCTGCTTCTTGCATTTATGCCTTTATTCTCCACGAAATTTAGTAATTAGACATCGCCAAATTCCAAATTATTCAAATATGGAAGAGCAACAACAAAAAAACCTTGTTATTGTAAGCCCCAGGTTAAACCATGAGCCATGTCAAACCTTAACGCCTCTCGTCAGAATGTTGACTTTCCATCAAAAACCTTCCTGCTCTGGTTGTGCATTCAGCTACAGATGACAAGAGTCCATCGATTGATTATAAATAACATTCAAATTAAATGTACAGTTATGAAAGAGAAGGATAAAAGAGATGGAAGAATTCCCTGCCCCCCCCCCACTCCCCCACCCCTGCTCTCTGTCCCAGGAGTTCCCAGAGATAAGAATTAAAACAAAACTAAAGGATCTTTGGAAGCAGGATTGTTTTGCCATGGATGAGGGATTACTGATTGGCTTTTTAACTTCAGCTTTTCCAAATAGTTTTTCAGTTATTTAATTTACTCTACATGGAGTCTATTGATTATTCAAGTTGGCAGTCAATTTTATAGGGCACCCCGCTGTTTCTTTGCTTAATGTAGTCAATGATTGTAATTGCTTGATCAGTGCAGCCCATGAAATAGGTTTTGTGTCTTTTTTACAATGCATTGATGGCTTTATCTGATGCAGCCTTGGCAGGGCCGGGTTTTACAGCGCTACCCGGAACTCCCAGAGGTCTCTAGATTAATGGCTATGGCGAGCCGTTGGAGCTGCTGAGGCTGCGCTCCAGAATGTACTCACACATCTGGCATGCCACACTTGGCGTTGGCGCCAGCTTTGTGTTGTGCAGTTACAGAATCTCTCACCAGTGCCTAGTTAACTGTTTTCACTCGGGGAATGAGATAAAAAGCCATCCAGAGAGCTGTTGGCACCCACTCTCTGTCACTGTAGTCACACATTAAAAAATTCTTTTTCGGTCTTTTTTTTTTTTTTTTTTAAGAGGCAAATGATGTATGGAAACAACAAATTACGTGGAATGTTTATGTGTTGAACTCTGTTTGGATTCTGAAAAGCATCCCATGGGTGTTCGGATTTCCTGTAAACCAACAAGCAGCCCCCCTCCTTCCTTTCACCACCGCCTTCCCTTGGATGAGAGCATGATAGTAGGAAACGCATCCAAGTTTTCCGTGTGAGCTGACAGGGGCTTTAGATTTCGAGAGAAAGGTGGAGAGCGGAATCACGAAAGTGAAAAAGCAGCCTGAACCACCCTCCATAGCTCATTACAATAAAGGTAATCCTCCTGTCCTTCAATGAATCGGGTTAAATTGCTCAGGCATCATTTCCCTATGCCTCATGTCAGTGTCTCATATTTGGTACAATTTGAATTGCATTATTAGACATGTAAAATGTAGTTTTAATAAGTAGACCAAGAAAAAGTAATGAAATATGCAACAGAGTTGCATAAATCCATGAACAATATAATTATATAGTACACATACACGATTTACAATGCCCAGGATGATATCCACCAAAAAAAAAAAAAGGGGGGGGGGGGAAGAAAAAAAGAAAAAAAATGTGATAGATTTTTAGACCAGCTGGGCTCTGAGTAGATTTTCTCAGTCGAGTTTGACATCGAAACTGGACAGGTATGGTTTCCTTATTAATACTTTTCTCTCTGAGCAATAAACTATATATGAATAATGCATCTCTGAAATGGAAAAGTCTACTGAGAAGACAGAAACTAATACTTTAAATTCCTAGGTCTACATGGAACTGAAATTTCCATTAGAGTAGCAATTGTAATAAGAATACCATATAGACGTATGCCATACTAGTCTGCAAGCTTGTGCATAAGAAAAACATTCAAATTTTCTGAAAATAACCATTCTCATTCTTTAGATTTTACAGTCATTGTGTGATGTCATTGCTAGGATAATACCACCATTAATTCAGATTTTAATGCATTTACAATAGAAGTCTCTCCAGCAAATTCCCTCCCTCCCCCTTTACTTTCTTGGCCTTCAGACATAGTCTAAACATATTTTATCCACTCCATGCATAGCCTTACATATTACACAACTTTCTTTCCTTATATAGAATGTTATTATTTAATAAGTTGAACAGAAAGAGGCCAACTCAGCAATTTATAGTAGTTTACGGACGGCCCAGGCTTTGAAATATGAAGAAACGCCTTTTTCTTAAGGACGCCGGAAAAGCGTCTGAACATTCCTGCACTCTCGATTTCATTTTACTGCGAAACACCGTACAAATGACCGTCATTTTGAAATAGATGTCTGAGTCACTTTTCCCTTGCTGCGCGCACCGAGAGGGTCTGTGTGGCTGGAAGCCTGCCTTCCAACCCCCTCAACGCACACTCACGCAGCGAGGGGCCTAAGAGCTGAAGAAAATACTCAGAGGAACCCAGAGCCTCGCTACTAGGACGTGAAAGGCTTTGCTTCAAACTGATCCGAGGTGCTCTTGATAGTGGATTAATCTGGAAACTGGGCAACCTGAAGGCTGGGAGATCCTCCTCGTCCCTGTTGGAATGAGCGCACCCCACCCTCCGATTCCCATGGCCGCTCCCTTCCCACTGACGCCCGGCTCAGCAAGTTGGTCCCTGAGGGAGACCCTGTGTATTCAGCCGAGGCCGATGCCACGGTGGGGTCACCTTGGTGCTGGGCCTCCACGCATGCCCCGCGGGCTGAGCGCTTACTTTGAGGACTGGGTCCCCCTTTCCGGACCCATCTGTTCTTGATTGTAGAGTTCCCGAGGGCAGCTCCTTTGTCATTTTCACTTGCCTTTTATTGTTCCTTTTGGTAGCAAGGTGTTATGCAGATGTGGACACTTAATAAATACTCCTGGGCAGAGCTTTGTTGCCCTCACATGCAAGGAAACGTGTCCCAAGTGAAAACAAAGCCAGTGGCCTTAATCATCCCTCCGAAAGAATGGGGAAGTTATTCGAACAGCAATGGACCTTGATGTGGACGATCGAGGGTTCTCTCTCTGGTTATCTTCTTCCCAGGGTACAAGCCTGGGGAAGGGATAGCCCCGGGGCAGGAATAGCTATGATCTAACAGGTAGATTCGAAACCCTGCCCTGGCATTCCCTTGCTATGTGACAAATTACTTAATTCTCTGAGCCTCAGTTTCCTTCGAGATAAAGCTCTCGGCCTGACCAGAGCTGCCGGAAGATTAACTGGGACACCATAGAGAAGCCCCCGCCACACAGAAGCTGCTCCATAAATGTTAGTCCCACCCAACCAAGCCGGAGAAAGAGCAAAATCCAATTCCTTGCTCCTCCTCTAATTCTGAGCACCTGTGGTAAGTATATCTCATCTAAGTCCCTTTTGCCTTTGGTTTTAATTTTAACTTTCTTTTTCATACCTGGCCATACCAATCGTTCCCTGAAAATATAACCTAAATGTAATTCAGAACAACAAAAACTAATACAATGTGCAAAAGACAAATATCATCAAGTTTGGAAGAACACTACTGTTTTCTCCTATATTACTATGTATTTCAAAAAAAAGATCAGAATTTAATGGATACCATTTTATCGCCTGAATTCCTGGGGTTGAGACACACACCCTCCCTTGCCCCTGGGGTACCAGGCAGCGGACAGAGCTAGGAGTTGAGACCCAGGGCCCACCTGAAGCAGATGTACTGGCCAAAGTACTCTAACCTGCTGTGAAAAGAGCCACGGAGGGGAGTCTTAACAGAAGTTTATAAATAAGGTCAAACAGTTAAGGCAATGGAAACCAACAGCATAGTCTAAGATGGGAGAGGAGGATGTGAATATACTGGTACACATGGTGACGGGACGGGAATGGTCAACCATCCAGGATGAGCAAGGAGACTCGTGAATGGCTCTGATGAGCAAGCTGGCATGTGGCTTGCTCTCAGGTTACTCAGTTAGCTCCTGGCTTCTATGGGAAGGTGTGAAGCTGTCTTAAGACAAAGGGTTGCGGCAAAAAATCCTGATCGTGAACTTTGGGCCAGAATGAACATGACTCTACCCACACAGAAGACACTCCATGGTTCTCCCAGACGGTAGATTGATGCCCTGTTTACTATGCTGGTTAAAGAAGTCCTTCAGGGAAGAGAATTATGCCTGATGCCTCTCACACCTCTTGACAATCCAAGGACCTTCCACGGCTGCCATGATAGTCAGAGAAGTGGTCTAAGTAGAGAAGACTTCTCCCTTGGTACATGGCACATACTTCCAAATCTACTGCCCACGACGGCAGTTTTTTGAGAAAGCCCATAGCTCTCAGGATTTTTCAAGAGAGGATACTTCTGTGCACAGAGAACTCGGGGAGAAACTCTTCAGATATTCTGACATCTGTGTTTGTAATGCTCTCATATACAGAGGACCAGCTGCCCCATTCTCCTGGATTTGTCCGGATATTCACTCTGGTGACTATCAGAATGAGAGTGCTAAACTGGGAATATAATTATTAAATGCTAACTGAAGTTTTACCCATTTTCTGTGAATCACATTGTGTGTGGTGTTTCCACCATCAGGTCAAGGGTGTTCTGGGCATATCAGGGAAGAATAGACACCAAAAAGTATGCAGGAGACAGGAGTGGCACAGGGACCATGGCCTCAGTCATGCTAAGTTACAAAACCTGATCATAACCAGGTGTCATTGTTAAATTGGGAAGGAGAGACTATTTAAGAGGAAAACAGCCCTAGAAAGGAATACACTATAAATTATTTGACTAAAAATTTACCCAAACTTATTCTAAATGGCTGTACTCTTAACTGCCCACTTCGTCATTTTCCCACATCAAACAAGAACAAGCATTCCTCGCACTTACCACCCATTTTCACCACAACTAACAAGAATGAGGGCCTAAGAACAGGAGGAGGCACTTACAAGTGAGAAAGTTACTTTCCCCATGATTGAGTCACAGTGAACACACTTCATTCCTACTGTAAAGGCCTTTCTGTTTTATATTAATGCTGGCTGGGCTGGGACAGTGTGGCTCGTATCCCAGCCAAAGGGAAGAGAGAGGCATCTCAACCAGCTTTTATTGATCAATTAGCATGTCCAGGAGAGAATTAAATACGCCTGTATGCTTTTATACACACATATGTATGTGTGCAAGTATATAATCTCTGACTTAATTTCTTGCAAATCTAGGGCTTAGACTTATTATATCTACTTTACTGATGAAGATCTGAAGCTCAGAGAGATGCTAAGTAACTTCTCTGAGGGTTACACAGCTAATAAGGGAAGGGAGACACATGATTGACACTGGGATGGCTCACTCCAAAACCATGCTTTTCTCCCTTCTTCTTGATGCCTTGTGTTACCAGTAAGTGGTAAAGGCATGATTTGAAATTTGCTTCTTCAACTCTTGGAGGACTTATGTGTGGGTCTGACACCTGAGTGTGATAAACATATTGGCTACATAATACGAAGAGCATCCTTCCTGCTCTGTCTCAGACATGCCGATCGTGGTCTCATCCTGAAAGGGTGTGCAGTAGCTGCTCTCTTCTTGGCCCCCTCTCTACACTGTCATGTAGGACTTCTATCTTGACACAAATAAAGTCCAGTGTGGACATTCTGGACCTTGAATATCCAGAGGGGAAAACGCTTATTTATCAATAAACTTTAAAAATATTCTAAGCACAATTATAGAAGACATAGCTTTCAGATAGTAGTTTCATTCCAAACACCTGTGACCCATTTTTTTTTAAATTAAAGAGTTTATTGTCCATGTAAAGATTGCATCTGATAAGTATACATACCTATGTGAATTAAAGGTTTGTAATTCTTTTCATAATAATTCGAGTGTTGCCCTTGTGTCTTACAAAGTCTCTTTTCCCATCAAAACCAAGACGTCAAATTTATTATTATTATTATTGTTATTATTATTATTACCATCTTATGTCAGGATGACACAATTTTTATTTGGGTTGAATTCCTGGAAGGTGGCTTCAACCTTCAGCAGCCCACACTGTGTTTGTGTTGGCATTGTATTTGCCAACACTTTGGTTTGCTGAAACACCATACCCCAGAGACACATTCACCTCAATGATGGAAACTTAACCTGACTCAAACCCAAACACAGTCTTTATAAAAAGGGCTATTAAAAAAATATGTTTCCTGTGATACTCTTAACCAATGCTTTCATAAACCGATTGGTTTATAAACCAATGATTGTTAATACAATAGAATTTTTAAACAAAACTTTCTGTGATGGGGGAAATTTGTGAAGTACCTCAAAAAATAAAAAGGAAAGGGTTTATTAATCTGCCTTTGCATCCTTCAGGTAACTATTAGTATGATCAGTGTACATTTCGCTTACCATATTTTCTCAATCTCTAAGATTATATTTGCATGCTTAAATCAGCTTACTAGTGAGTAGCCCTGAAAAATGCTGTCTCTATAGAAAAATTTTTATTTTTTTTCCAATCCCAATATCATTTCTTATTTTTTAAAAAAAGGCCCTTCCCCCCCCCCCACATTTCCTATTCTTTCTGTTTGCCAATCAATCTGTTCACTGTAAATAAGCAAAATCTTTAATTGTGAAGAGTATCTTAAATTCCTCCCTCCTACGGCCCCACCAGGGATTGGACTGAATGAGAAGTCACTTGTTGTGAGTCTATGTGGACATACCATATATGCTGACTTTAAGACCCATGTTGAGAATGAATCATGGGAGGTTGGCTGGACTTCAACTATGTCATTAGGGAAACTACACTCATACACTCAGTGTTCTTGTGAACTCCAGCCCTGTTAGATGTGCATTCCCCTAACATTTTTTGTGGTCCTGATTTGAGACTTTTCAATCGGTTTCAATTTCCACATCCCTCTGCACGTCCAGATTCTGGCTGTGCCTCGAAGAGGAGGTGCCAAAATTCCATGAGAACAACGGTCCCCATGGAATTTTTGGCTTGACCAGAAGCAGGAAGAACAGGAAACGTTATTTTAAAAAGTCCCGTTTTTCACACTGCCGATGTCTGGAGAGTTGAGATAAGCTTTGAGTCTACTTCCAAATCTTTGGGTGCCCCTCCAAGCGTGCTCTAAATGGGGTGTGAAACAGAGCTTGCTGGGGTGGGATTGGACAGTGATCAAGATGAGACAGAATTGGCAATAGAGTTTTTCTCCATTTAGTTTCCAGGATGATGGAGGTGAAGCTGGAGGTTTCCCATCCTAATGCCTTATCTAGGAGACAGCTCTGTGAATTCTGGCCCAAAATGTTACTTTTCTTTTTTGTAAATATTATACTTTGAGTTGTTGAGTTTTAGTGAGCCAGAGAGCACAAAAATAATCTTTATTCTTGAAATATTTATACATAGAAGCATTACTGAAATAAGAATGCATGATTCCTTGGATTGGATTACATTGCTGTGACATAATTACTTTATTTTTAGTTCTTAGTGCTTAATGGAAACATGACATGGAAGTGGGTGTTGGGGCAGAAACCAAGTTCTGGAAGTGACTGTGAATGGTTAAAAAACTGTTCTCGACTCCCTCAAGTCTCTACATCCTTTTGCTCCTTCGAAATATTCACTTCTGTCTTAATTTTACCTCAATTTTACCACCTTTGAAATATCCATTGTTTTCTTAATTTTACATAGAAAAGAAGTAAATCACTGCATGTTTGGAAGATAAAATGCCATAGTGAGTTCTCCAAAGATCATTATTTAATACATGAGTATTTCCAAATATGAAGCTATATTGTAGATATCTTAGAGTTGTTGAAGATTTAGCAAATAGATATCAGGAGAGAAAAGTGTGTTGTATAAGTTCAGGAAAGAAAAGCATCAGGTACAATAATTCAGTTTTAAATTTGAAAATTATCCATTATGGCAGACCACATGTATTTACCAACGTCCTTTAAGCAGAACAGAGAAAAGTTAATACTCCAGAAATGTACAATTCTGCAAATAATACTAGAAGCGGTCATTTACTTTCTCAAAGAATGCACAGGTAGTGCGAACATTTTATTTCTAGTTGTCTAGGAATTCACGAGAATAAAGACTCGAGGCAGGTTTTAGGCATTGAACACTGTTGCATGGCAATAATTGAAAACAAAAATTCATCTGCCTTTGCTAACATCCAGTGCCCCTCACAACTGAGTTAGCAAATGGACTGATTAAGTAATTCAATGACAACATGGATTCCTCACATATGCCCGTGCTTAGGGCAATCAAAAGTTTGAAATGTAAGATACTTTCCTACTAACCATGGACATTGACTCCTCATGAAATAAATACTGTTCTTAATTTTCTCCTCATCTTTCTACTCTTCAATCAAAAAACCATAGATTTCTTTAATATTTCCTTAGCATGTGCTGTCTCTGGGCTTTAACTTGATCATTTGTAATGCTCTTAAATTTTCTCTGAATTCTCGAGGTATATTACTGATCTCTACTTATTGAGAGAAGCAGCTAATGATAACACATCTTAATAAATCAGAAAACTATAAACACCCATAAGATCAGTATTCCCACAGATTTATTACCATAGCTGGAGAAGATAGTTTCTGTAAGCAGAAGCTTAAACTTTATCTACCTACACCTTCACAGTGAAATCATTCAGGAATAAGCCACATTAAGGTCACCTTGCTCATCATTTTAAAAAGATAAATTATAGAATCTAAAAAAACTACAAAGTTTGCAGAAATATTTGATGGCAAAATCATGATTTTCAGAAGCCAGGAAATGCAAAAGTGACAAGTCGTTGAGGAGGTTTCCTTCCCTACAAATGCAATCATGTCAGCACTGTCAGCCCCGTTAACTCAATGATTCAAATAGCACTTTTCCTCTCTTGATGAATATTAAATACCAATGCTATTTAATAAACAACTTGTGATCACGCAAGACGGAGAATGATGAGACATAGCCCTTTTCCTGCAAGCATTGATTTCTTCTAGGACAAAATGAGAGCACAAGAAGTCCCACTTCTACATCTGGATCTTGGGATCATAAATTTGGGAAAAGATTTCTCTGATCAACTGTAATTAAAGAGCGATTTGAACTATCACAGGATTTGAAACACGTCATAAGTATATAAATAAGTAAACAATAGGACATTGTTTAGGGGATGTTTTATGATCTTCAGTGTGCTTTCACATGCATATGCCACAAACATGAAACGGGAAGGATGAAGTTTATGGAAAACAGAGAATCAGGGAAATGAACAGAACTGGGTCAACGGGCAAATTTTCTAACTCATCATTTTCCCGTTTCCATTTCACCATATACCTTCTCATTGGAGAATGGCTAGGATAAAAATCGATTCCAAATCTTTAAGGGCAATGGAAGTAGCGTTAACATAATAATTTTTTACATTAAAAAAAAGGATGGATTCTCTGTGGTTTCTAGCAGTACCATTTTTGGATAAATACACAGCAGAGGATACCCTTGAAGAGTTAAAAATGAGTTCTTCCACTGATTCGCTCACCTTGGCATCACTTGCAACATGACTTCAAGGCAGTGACATGTGGCAGAGAGAAATCAATAACTAGATATAGTTAGCTATGCCATGGCCCTCATTGGAAAGGGCAATCATTTCACTTTTCTTTGGTATTTCATGGACTTTATCACCCTAAATTAAAAAAAAAGGGGGATTAAGGTGGCTTTTAATGCTGAATACATATTTGGGTGAGAACTCTTTATTAAAGTTGCTAGCAGTCTTCCGTGTTTCCTGGCTTTAGTTGATTGTGTCCATTTGTGTCTATCATATACATTCCACAAGAACTAATTTGTGTTATTGAGGAAAAGCTGTTGGATTTATTTACTTGGCCTTGATTAGATTAGATCTGGCCATATCGACTGGGTCATTGTGTTTAACTCCTTATACTTATGTTTTATAACATTATAATAAAAGGCTGAGAGCTTTGCTTCGGTGCCTGTTCACAATCATTTATCCGTAATGTGTCTGAAAGAAACAGAGAGAAATGAAAGGAGACACTTTCTCATTCATGATTCTTTTGAAAACGGTTCCCTTGTCTTCACCCCTCCCCTCCTGATAGCGCATGCATGGCGTCTTCTCAGCCTGCTCTGAGACAAGCTAGGGCAGGCCCTATAATATGATTCCAATTGCAATCTCATGGTTTGCATTCCCCCAAACACCTCGTCTCCCATTCAACCTGGAACCTTCATCCCCGTCCCCAATTAGACTAATATATCTGCCCGGCTCCGATTGGGGGTGATGGATCGGCTGGGAGGGTGGGGGGAGACGAGGAGATTTTCTCAGGTCCTCTGCATTCCCATAGGCACGCAGCATTTGACAGATTGGGCAGAACTGCCACGAAAGAGTCTGACACAGATGGTGTAATTAGAAAATGCGAAGTGCGAGTGTGAAATTTATCTTTGATCAGCACCTCCTTGCCAGATTGTCATCTATGTTAATATGATGATGGCTTCTTGGAGATGGATAGAAGGAAACAGCAGCCTTGAAGAGGAAAAGGAGACTGTTCACGCCATACAGCAGATATTCTATTTACTTCTGAAATCCAATCAGTTTCCACAGACCAAAATGAAATTGTACTTATTTAATTCGTATGGAAAAACGAGCTTAACCTGATTCATACACTTTATTAAACTATGATCAGTGTGGTAAAATCTGAGCTTTAGCTGGAAGGGGAGACATGTTAATTTTTTATAGAGTAATAAATTTAAAAAAAATCCGTAACTGCAGTAGCTGTTGAAGACAATGTTCATCTCTTTTTATCAAGACTATGAAAAATGTATAGAAGAAAATCCCTATGCTTCATAGCATGAAAACTTCAGACACTGCCAGTGAAGTTTTATTTTCCCCTTTCCCTCCACTCTTTCTGGACCAAAATAGTAACTATGATTTTTTTTTTTTTCAGGGCAAAGCACACTAGCTTATCTTCTTTGTTATTTTAGGTTTTATTCTTATTTTTTCTATATTTAGAGATTTATCATGTTTAAAAACTAATAAAATGCATTTCTAGTCAGGACTTGCAGAAATGGCTTTGTTTTCATGTTCTATCCCTGAAAAATTGGAAATTAACTAGGAGGGCCACCCAGTATAGCCGTAAACCGTTTCTTCTAAGTTAGCTCTATCCAAGACCATCATCTTTTCTTTGGATGGCTCAGAAGGTTCAGGTTTACAAGCAACTATGATAGACTACATTTTGCTATAATCTGCTCAAATGTTCACATCGATGGTGCTAATTTTCAGGAAGGTAAATTAGCATAATTAATGACCAGCCAAATTTGGGGGTAATACAGTATGTAATTAACATTAGAGAGTTCTGTTGTACCACCTGCCCCCACATTTCATTGTTGCAGGGATTGAACTGTACAGGAGGAAATTTTCCCCTTTGCTGCACTGAGCAGAAAGCAGCTTTCTTCATCAGAATAAGCCATTAGCTGTAATGGCATGTAGGTGTAATGGAATGTGCTCGAAACATCTGTGCTGAGAGCAGGGGAGAAATTGCTGCATGCAGTCGTAGGCCTTTGGGGAGCTTGATTAAGGGTTGCTTCAGAGAACTTGAGATCTGGCTTGGGATGCGAAAATAAAAAAAAAAAAAGGAGAAAGAGAGAGAGAAGAAAGGAAAATAATGCTAATAGATTTACGGATGTACTGCAGGGAGAACAAAGGATTTTTAATTTTTTTCTTCCTTTATTGCTCTTATATTGCATCTGTTCTCTGTTGGGCTTTCACTTATTGAAGTGATCTGGAAAAAATGTTGCTCTAAATGCAGTTTAGCAGGAAAGAGCATAGCTGTAGAAATAAAATCTCTTGATTTTTTTTTTCCCCTTTTGGTTCGCTAATGGGAAGTTCCTCACAACCTGGGAAGAAAAACTCTAAATATTATTTATGCTAAGTGTTATCTTAAAATTCATCTCAGAAAATGAAACAAATATCCAGATTTGGAGCGTGAAGTAATCTCTTATTTTTTGTATCAGTCTATATGCAGCAGTTTTTGCAATGTGTCAACTAACCCCCTAATTCATTTTTAGCTGCTTAATTCGGTATTTCCATGAGAGCTTTGAACTGATTTTTAAACCTAGTTTTTTTCATAAACTATTCATAAATATATGTATTGTAAATAATAACATTTTAACTTCGGAGCACAATGGGTTTATTTGTTTGATTGTTTATTTATTTATTTAGCAAATACTTATTGAGCTCTTGCTGTGTGCGAAAACCCTGTTTCCCGGCTGGATGTTTGGTCAACATTGCTGGGAATATGATAAATTACACTTGGCAACGGGCATGGTCAATTGTATCACTTCAGCCATCTCCTTGTTCCATACGGACTGCTGAAGCTAAATCGATCACGCAGTGATATGCATTGATTGCTAAAACAACTCTATTGAATGCATCGATTCTGATGAGGTGTGGCCATTTTAGAGGTGTTAAAAAAAAATAGCTTTTCACCACAGCCTTCCCAGGAAAGAGGAGCCAAAGGAAAGTTATAGTTAAATAACGGGCGAAGAAAGGGTTAAACATTTGAGAAACTAAATGCAAGTGAAAGAGAATTAGCATTCTGCATGGGACAGATGTGAATGTATTGCCTAGAAAATTAGAAACAAACCTGAAAATATTGGGTGATTTTATGATTAGGTAAATCTTACACTTTCTAATTATAAATGACAATGAAGCACTCTATTCGCTGGAATCTATCTTCCTTATGAAATAAGAAGCTTGCTGAGCTGGTGCCAAAAATTCCTTGCACTGAAGTTTAAAATATGTGGGGAGGCAAGAACGTAATAAAAATTCAAAAGCTAATAATATTATGGCGACTGGCATTGTTTACAATGTAGAGCACCTGCTGTTTGAAAAAAAAAAAAGGAAGAAGAAAAAGTGAAATCATCAAACTGTTCCTAAATGGAAAATCTGGGCTCTCTGCCAATTACACAATGTGTTTCAGGTGCACTGTAAATAGGAACAATAAAAGGTGCAGAGGAAAGAATATGAAATGTTAAATCTCAAATACACGAGAATATTAATATGATGTTTCTTGAAAGAAAATCTTGGGACTCTTCCAGTGTTCTCCTGTGGAAGGAGGGGGTTTAAAATTTTACACAGCATATGTAAAGTTCTAAAACTTTTAATTGCCTGTATCTTAAAAAGAATATATATGAATGCAAGACCATTTGCTTCGGGAGCGTTGTCTTTCGTTAGGCGGGTCCATCTAGACCTGCAAACGCACTTTACATTTCTTCCAACCTCTCTTTATTACTGTATGTGTGTGTGTGTGTGTGTGTGTGTGTGTGTGTGTGTGTGTGTGTGTGCGTGTGCATGTTTTTGTGGATGGCAGTGTGGAGAATTAAATACCGAGAGTAAGACAAGAAGAAAAAGTAGCTTCTGTTGCTTATTGTTGACTATTAACTTTCTACATCAAAATTAGGATTATGAGCCCCTGCACAGTATCAGACCCAAAGGGTGGTGGGATGTTGTATTTCTATCTTCTCACTATGAAACACTTAATAATGGATTCCTCCAGAATTAGACACCTATTTTTACCAGCTAACAACTCACATGTGCCAAATTTCCCTTGCTAGTTCAAATGTGTTTCCTTTTCAATGAGATATTTTAAAATCAAGTCATCTTTGGAATACCTACTACATTTTCAAATGCCAATCGTTCACAAATCAAATTGAAGCATCATCAAAGTGCATATCTTTTAAGAATAACTTCTAAGGTGACACAACTGTTTCACAATGATAACTGGAAAAAAACCTTCAAGAACTAGACATCTTTCAAATACCCAATATTTCAGAGACTAGAAGCGCAATGATTTAGTTGCGCTTTTCAGACTGAAAATTGCTAAGAACTGAACGGTTGTGGAATCTTTGGGTCAAGTTTTGTTTCTTGTAAGTCAGGAAACAAGTGAAACTAAACAAAACCTCCTAAATGTCCACATGGCAAAGGCAACTCTATTAATATGGAGAGAGACGGGTCCTCCAATGAGACAAAACCTGTTGGGAACAACCGTTGGCCTTCGCATCCCGACATCACCAGACATCTCCTTGCTCTTCAACTAGTTAGGGAGTCAGCCTAAGGAATTTGCTTAATTTCTCTTTCCTCATCATTAAAAGTGGGTCAAAGTAGTAACTAACTTGTGTGATTTTTTTTGGAATATTAAATGAGATAATTAAGGCGAAGCACTTAGCCCTAATGACTGACATGTGGTAGGGACTTGAAAGATTTCACTAGTTTAGCTAGTATTATCACTATCACTATTTCTGAAATATGCTTCATTTTCTGTATCAGAATTACCAAGATGTAGGATAAGATATCGCAACTGGCATTGTCTCAAAGGACTCCTGCAATGGGTGGATTATGAAGAAGTAGAGCTCAGCTCTGTGAAATGTTCCTTGAAGAACACAAGTTGGAATAGGGAAGGAAATGAAGGAGCCAGCAGAATTGGAAAAGGGGATATTGGCAGTGAGAACCTGGAAGTGCACATTGTAACACAGCAGAAGATAGGAAAATAGAAAGACTAAGATATTAGAACTATTAGGAAAAAGAATTAGAAAGTGAGCTTTGCTTTAGAGAGACTATCGGTTGATTCCTTACTACCAAGGGCCATTGGGTAAGTAATTTATCATCTGTAGCAACAGAGAGTTAAAATGGGGATGGTAATACCTACCTCACAAGAACTAAATGTTAAAATGTTAAAGCGACTAGTAATGTGCCCGACAACTAGCAATACGCTCACATACATTCACTCCGAGCCCTTCAATTGTCTTTAACTTCACCTCATTTTTAAGATTCGTTTTCAGAACCCCCCAAAAAAAATATTTTTCAGAACTCTATATGCATCTGTACTTTACATAAGATGTTAAAATACTTTTATTTATTTAATTTATTTACTTTTGAGAGATAGAGTGTGTGAGAGCGGAAACATGGGAGGGGCAAAGGGAGAGGGAGAATCTTAATACCCATGCAGGGCTCCATCTCATAACCCTGAGATCATGACCTGAGTCAAAATCATCCATGCTTAACTTGATGCTTAACCGACTGAGCCACCCAGGCACACCTGTTAAATACTTTTAATGAAATAACTTTAACACTTTTGATGAAAAAAACTGACAAGAAATATATTTTTTAAATAGTTTCATGACTAAGGTTTCAAATATCAGGCTTTCCTCCTGTTCAATCAATATTCTCTGATCTATAATCTGCAAAAATTATACTACATCTACATATTTCATCCTGTAAATATGTTAATACGATGTTGCCAGCTTAGTTCTTCCAAATTTGAAATTAGAGAAACAACAAGAGAAAATTATTCTTAAGGCAGCAATATTTTATAGGATACACAGAAATGACCATGGCATTATTCAGTAGAGACTTCTAAGTGGGCACACATTTTGGATTGATTATTTTCAATTTTGTCAAATAATTTACACAAATTGTGGCTTTGGGCACTATCTAAATATTTGGTAGGTACACTGGATTGACCCCCAGCCATCTTATGCCCAGATTACTAAAATTATATTCTTGTCAGCTTCCATTTCTTTCTTCAAATCCTTTTCAAAATCATTTTTCCTTAGAGGACTGTGATATTATAATTGTCCTCCCTTTGAAATTGTCTTCTCTCTTATATTCTGAAAATCACCTCATAAATCATAATCACAAAGGTGGAACACAGTTAAATATTTCTTTATTAATATGATGTATGTTTTAACTACACCCTTCTACAGAAATTAGCCCATCTACATTAGTGCAGCTTAGCGAAATTATCCTCAATATATATTATCACTTTTTAAGCACAGGGCATAAGTCTAAAAAGGCAATGATAGCATTCAACACCTTGACTGAGTATCATCTCATATTGATTGTAATGATGGTGATTACTTTGATGAAGGTATTAAACATTTGCCATGTGTAAAGTAGAAACAAATCTCCAGCATGAGTGAGTGATGCATTCTTTCTGTGGTCAGAAAAAGCCAGCACCCCCAACTCTGTGAACTGGACAGATCCCTAAATGTTAGTCCTGTTTGTGGGACCACCTTCTTGTGGTGTTGGAGTAAAGATTACTAGGGCAATGTGCAATCATTACTTACTTATACCGAAGGTTGTTATGGTCACAGTAAGAAGCAAGGGATGTTTCTTTGACTGGATCACAAGGACATGTCTGAGCCTTTCTCCACTGGAAGACATTTGACACATCTTCTGCATACAGGAAATAATACATATTTACACGTATTTTTAAAATCCTTTCAAACAAAATAAGATTAAAATAGAGAGGCAAACCATCATAGACACTAAACTCTAGGAAATAAACCGAGGGTTGCTAGAGAGGGGAGGTGGGTGGGGGATGGGGTAATTGGGTGGTGGGGATTAAGGGGGGGGAACTTGATGTTATGAGCACTGGGTACTATATGCAACTGATGAATCATTAGTTTCTACCCTTGAAACTAATAATATAGTACGTGGTAACTAAATTGAATTTAAATAAAGAATTATAAAAAATGCTTTTTAGTTAAGAATTAAAACTTTTTCAAGATTTTTTTAATTATTTGTGGCAACTTCCCCAGGTTTTTGTGAATTTTTAAAAATTACACCTAATTTTAATCCCTTGACAGATGCTTAAAGTAATGGCACAATCTACTACTTAGAACAATCTGATGTATTGGAATCCTGAGATTCAAATCATACATTCACAAAAATATCAAACTTGCTTAAGCAAATGAGAAAATTATTGAATGCCTAATGGAACACCCCTGATGCATTATTGGCTTCAGGTATGAGCTGGTCCAGGGTTCATACAGTTTCCAGAGCGCAGGCTGTCTCCTTCTTGCCACTCTTCTCTCCTTTATGTAGGCTTCACGCTCAGTTTTCACCTAGTGGCCCACCGGCAGCTCCAGACTTAAGTACACCCAGTTTCAAATCCAGTGAAATGACAAAAAGAGATTTCCTGTCTGTCCATTATAATCCCAGATTTAGCACTGATTTTCTTGGTTTGAATCTATGCCCATTTTCGACTATCACCACAATTAGGACACGATGATGCCCCAATGGGCCAAGACTACTTCAATGTCTACTGCCTTCCAGATTCAACTAGGAGAAAGATTTATTTAAACATGTAGTCTGAAGATAGGTTTATGTCCACCAATGGAAAAACCAGGACATGTTTGCCAAAAGAAAGAAAACGAGCATACTGGATTGCAGTACTACAAAAGAGCAGACATCTTATTCCCTACTGTCTACCCAGACTCTACAGAATAGTCTGGCCCACGTTCACGATCCTAATGTGTTGCCCCCATTCTAGGTGGTCATGTATCACAAAGGTACGTGAATCAGACAGAGCTTAACATTGGCTCACAACTTTCAAATGCCTAGATTTTGATGAAGAAGCTATGTAATCTTCTTTTTTTTTAAGATTTTTATTTTATTTTATTTTATTTATTAGAGAGAGAGACTGAGAATGAGAGGAGAGAAGGTCAGAGGGAGAAGCAGACCTCCCGCAGAGCCGGGAGTCCGATATGGGACTCGATCCCGGGATTCCGGGATCATGTCCTGAGCCGAAGGCAGTCGCTCAACCAACTGAGCCACCCAGGCGCCCAAGCTATGTAATCTTCTAATGATAATTTATTGCATGGGCTAAAATAGTGGAATGAACAAGAGAGAGTGATATGGATGGCAATTCCTTCTATAGCTTATGGCATAAGAGGAAGTGCCTTGTGTGTTTGTGGTGGGGGATGTGACATTTAGTCAGGCACCATCATAGACTGCATGGAATTTTACCAAATTACACCAATGGTAAGATACCAGAAATATAAAAGGAGCACAAACTGTAGTTAACAGAATACCTACAAATAATGGTATCATTTTCCTATTCTTACTCAAGACTTCTCTGAAATCATTCCTATACCATCATTTATACCTTAATCATCTAAAGTGGGGATGGCTTTGAATGCCTTATTGAGGACCTTGATTCTTTTCAGTAGGCAAAAAGAAAGAATTGAAAAAGGGTCAAAATATAGCCTGGCTCTGAATTGGAAATGTGGAAAAATAAACATGAGAAAGAAAGAGAGGGAAGGAGGGAGAAAAAAAAGTTTTCAAAATAGATGGTAAGAGGGGGAAAAGTAAACTAGAAATGATGACTGAATGACCAGGATTTTCACATAGTTATCTTATTTCTCCTTTACTATTCTTTTATGCCTTTATTACCAAGATAGTAAATGTTCCTTTAAAAACAAAACCAAAAAACTGGAGCACATGGTTGGTTTAGTCAATTAGGTGTCTGCCTTCAGCTCAGGTCATGATCTTGGGGTCTTGGGATCAAGCCACATATCGGGCTACCTGTTCAGTGGGAAGCTGCTTCCCCCTCTCCCTCTGCCCTTCCACCCACTCATGCTCTCTCTCTTTCCCAAATAAATAAATAAAATCTTAAAGCAACAACACACAACTAGGATTATATATAATGAATGCAGAAAGCCCTCTCCCAACACCAGTTCACCAGGTGTTATTGGTAATATTGTGGCTTATTGGCCACAGGCTACATACATAGATCCTTCCTTCCTTCTTTCCTTCCTTTCTTCTTTCTCTCTCTCTCTCTCTCTCTCAACAGAAATGGTGTCATCCTCTAGGCATTATTTTGTAACCAGGCTTTTTCTTTCAATGATACATCCAGAACTTTCAAAGTCAGTACATCAGTATAGATTTGCACAGGACTTTTCCTCAGGTCTACAGAGAATGCCATATCTTGGTTTTACTGTATTATATTTAACCGTTTTCTTCACAATGGTTGTTTAAATGGTCTCAAATTTTTTACTTTAAAAAACTGCTGCAATAAACATGCTGTACGTCTTTCCTTACCTAATCACATTGGATTTCTGTGGCAAAGATTCCAAGAAGTGAACTGTTGGAAGGAAGGAAGTGTGCCTTGGAAATGCCCTGCCAAAATGCCTTTTGACATTTTATACCAACTTCTAGTCCCAGCAATGCTGTTTGAGAATCCCTGTTGCCAGTCTTATGTTTGCCTTGTCTTTTACAATTTTGCCAGTGTTACTGGAGAAAGTGAAATTAAATTTTTAGTTTGATTTACATTTCCCAACCATTTTTTTCACTTAGTCCTCACTAGAGCGGTGTGAGGTATGTATTATCATCGTCAACCTGCAGACTTGGAGACAAGATTCAGAGAAGTTTTTACTTTGGTTTTAGGTCAAATGTCTTGTTTTGATGGCTCCCATTGTTCAAAGGATGAGGTAGTCACTGCCCCAAATAAATCCACAACTGATGGGCTGGGTCCAAAGAAGAGGCAAATTGTGGTCAAGAAATATTTTTGCCAACTTTTTACCTGGCTCTACACAATTTGCTGTGATACAACTCAAGTAAAAAAGCATTATTCTAATTTTGTATTTGAGTCTTTCATACAACTATGAATAACTTGTGAGGCATACTTAGACATTTCTCTTGTGAGCCTAGGTGGGAAGAAGCCAGCTGTTGAGTTTTACTTCCCTCACAGGAGGCCCCTGAATATTAATGAGGCAATCACTAGTATTTTCATATTTTTTTTAGCAATTTGCAAAGAAATACCAATTAGAATAAATGTGTCAAGTGAACAGGTTAGATTAAAACACAACTAAAGAACTCGGGTTCTCCTAAGGAAATTGACACACACCTTGTGTAAGTCCTCAGTCTGGATTAAAAGAACAATGGTTTTCTCAGGCATTCCACCTGCCCATGTTCCCAGATGTCATCCTCCTGCCCCACAGTGCATTAGGTATGCCTTAATTGCCAATTAAAACACATGCCATCTTTAGATAAGTGCAATAATAAGCCTTGAAAAAAATCTACTACAGAGACTCTTTTTTGACTCCAGTTGGTAGTTACTGAAAATCATTTCTGAATTTCAGGAGAATATGCCCAAGGAGTTCACTCCTTCTGTTTGGGTAACAGGGTATACACATTTCCTAAATATGACCATAATCCAAACACTGAACTACTATTTAGGCATGTCCGTTGCCTATCACTTATTATACAATCAATACGTATCAACTCACCTTCCATTTGCCTTGCTTTTGTTCTAGAAAGCAAGCACAAAAATTAAATGGATCTTTCAAACTTAACTATGCTTTTATTTTTACATCCTATCTAACTTCATATGGTTAGGGCAATCTGATAGAACAATAATAGAACAATGTTCTAAATTTTTAGCTACCACTACCAATATTATAACAAGAATAAGAAGATCCAGATTCCAGGATTCACCAACCCTCCCCTTTTTTATGTTATTTTTTCCTAATAAATAGATTTATTGTATTTTCTTTTTTTTTAAAGATTTTTTTTTATTTATTTGAAAGAAAGAGATTGAGTACAAGCAGAAGGAGTGTCAAGAAGAGGGAGAAGCAGGCTCCTTGCTGAGCAGGGAGCCCGATGCAGGGCTCCATCCCAAGACCCTGAGATCAGCCAAAGGCAGATGCCTAACCCACTGAGCCACCAAGGCATCCCAGATTTCTTGTATTTCCTAATAATAAGCTAATATATGTTCATTAGACTAAACACAAAAAAACCTAGACAAGTAATACAATTCAGTAAAACCTTCACATAACACCACTACACAAAGGAAATCAGTGGGAACATTATGGACTGTATCATAGTTATTTTGTGAACAGGAATTAAGCCAGCGCTATTTGCTTCTTTCTTCTATGATAGATGTTTTTCCATGTCTATGAAATTATTATTACTGTTTATATAGTTTAATATTTTACCAATCATTTATCAAAGTATGTTTTTCCTATTTTTGATATTAAAACAAAGTTTGATAAATATTCTTGTGCCTATATTTTTGTTCACTTAGCCAGCTACTTCTAGTTGAATTTGTATAAGTAGAATTGCATGATCAAATATTGATATGTTTAAAATTTTGATGCCTAACACCAAATTATCCTTGAGAGATGTTGTGCAAGCTTACATATACATCAGATTGCAGTGAACATTTGATCATACACAGATTATTGTCCCGTTTTACCTCTGTGCTAATTTGATTAATAAACATATTTTGTTTTTAATATTTCACTTCTTTGAGTGGTTTTCTGTATCAGCGTATTCAGCTTTTTATATTTTTCTGTTGTGATATATATGTTTTCCTTATAAGAGCTTTTTTTTAACCTTAATGGGCATAATAATATATATTGAGTATTTATCAGTTTGTCATTTATTGTTGAGTGATTTTTGTCAAGCAAAAGCTTTGTGTTTTAATTCTTATGTGGTCAAATCTATCAGTTCTTTACCTTAAGATTCCTAGGTTTAGTATCATTTTAAATTTTTTTCCAGCCCAGAACACTGTATTTAACTTTTAGAATTTTTGTCTACTTTATATATTTAATTTTTCTGAAATATATTACAGTATAGACTGTAACAGGGGAATCCGATTTTTTCCAAAAGCTTAGCCATTTGCTCCAATATCAGTTATTGAATAATCCATCACTTTCAGGTTAATTTTAGTTGCTCATTTATCACCTATACATTTTATATGTACTTGCTCTAGCAATCTGGCATTTTCAAAAGCAATGAATTGACTTATTTTAGAATGAGAGCATAGACACATCCTAATTCCTCAATTAAAAAAAATGTATATAACAATGTGAACAAAGCATAAAACAGATGGGATTATAGGTGCATTTTTCCCTTCTACAAGCTTCCTTTGAGGTCTTCGTTAGGTATAATTGTTATTACCTTATGAATAACATTCAAGTCTAAGCTGTTAAGTTACTGGGTGGATTATGGTGCCCTTCACTGATGCTGGGAATTTAAGAAAAAGAGATTAGACAGAGGGACAATGGTCCATAAATTGTGAGCATTCTTTGGACATCCAAGTAGAGGCTGCTATGTGTGTGAATATGGAACCCAGGGGAAAGATTATGGAGAAAAACCAAGGCTATAAGCATGAGGGTGTCTGCTAGTGTCAGAGGAAAACAAACATGGATGTGACCACCCAAAGAAACTATGTAGAACATAGTAGAACTTCTTAATTCTGGTTACTTACCCAAACACATCTGGGGAATCTTTTGTGTCTAAAAAGTGAATATCTAGGCATTCTAAGTCATAATTTCTAGGTAGAACCCTGACACTTGTATTTTTATGAAACTCCATAGGTGAGCCTGATTACAGGCAAGATTGTGAATCATTAATATAAAGAAATGTTTAGAGAAAAGGACCTTAATTAACATAAAATTTGAGAGTGAAGATAAAGCAATAAAACATTTTCCAGCAAAAGAAAACATATATATGAAGACCCTGGGCACATAAGACCATTTATAGACCATTTGTCATGGTCTATAAATTGAATAAAAGCAGTTGTTTAAATATGAATAACAGCAAACAACTGTAATTTTTTGAGCAGTTATATTAAGCCAAATACTATATATCTATATGTATCTACCTAAATAGATATGTGGATAGCTATACAAATAGATAAATATAGTCATATAGTTTTTACAGTAACGAAGGGAATTAGATATAATTGTAACTACCTATAGAAGATAAATTGAAGCACAAAGAAAACAACCTGACCAAAGTCATTCAATTAATTAGTGGTGAAGACCAACTATAAAAACAACGCTATTTTCTTAAGTACTAGAGTATTGTTTTAAAAACCGTACACCAGTAGTGTTATAGATGCAAGTAGGAACTTGAAAGCAGAGAAACCTAGTAGTTGAGGTGAGAAGTGAGGGTCCATTATTTTTCCTGTCTTTCAGGCACTTCAACTGCAATATGTTATATCTACTCAACGAATTCTCTGTGGCTCTTACCTTTGTTACTATATTTTCTCTCCATTTCCTTCTGCCATGTCTTCCAGTACACTAATTCTCCCTCTTGCGGAATCTGCTGTTAAATCCATCTCTTGAATTCTTTTGAGTTCTAGAATGTCCATACATTTCTTTTTATCAAAAAAAGAAAAAAAGTTTCTCATTCTCTGCTGAAAATTTTAACCTTGTCTTATTTCTTTGAACAAATCAAAAGTTATTTTAAAGTTTGTGTCTGATGCTTGGGTATCTGGAGCTCTTATGAATCTTTTCCTGTTATCTGTTTTTCTTTATTGGTTTTCATTCCTGTTATCATGTCTCTTGATGTCTCTGGTTACTTTTTACCGATGATAGAAATTACATTCACAAAACTGTTCGTAGGAATAATTTGAGGCCCAGGATGATATCATCTTTCATGATTGAATTTACATTTTGTCTACAGAGCATTCGCAGGCACAAGCAATTTCCTCAATTCAATCTCAGTAACAGAGGTGACTTAAAACTGAACTACTGTCTCTTCCACTTATTCCCATTCTTCCACAATTCCCATTCCCATTCACACTTATTCCCATTGTGCAGTTTTTAGAGCCCTGACACAAGGCAAGAAGCTTTGCTCTGTACCTATGTCTCACAGACTGGCAGAGCTTTTGTCCACCTTCTCAAATTCTCAGATGACATCTCAGGATGAGCAAACATCCTCAGGAGAAAAGCAGCCCCAAATGCTTAGCTCATTCTCTACATCTCTGTTTTAGGTAATTCTTCACTACCTCATTACTTTAAAAAAAAAAAAGAAGAATCAAAAAATATACAAGACCAATTCAATTATTAAGAGATATAGTGTAGGTAAAATAATATAGAGAATTACTGAGGTAGGGGAGGAAAAGTACTTTGATTTAATCAGGAAAGGCATCTTGGAGTTGGTGTTCAAACCGAGATCTGGATGGTGATAAGGGAGCAATCTAAGGGAAGAACATTCTCAAAAGAGATGAGAATGAGCTTTGCATGTGTGAGACGCAGAAGATCAAGAGGTTGCAAAGTCAAGGACCATGGGCACAGTGAAGGGAAGCAGTATTGTAAAGATAGAAAAGGGCAAGACCAAGCCAATTAAGAGTTGAAGTTCATTTATTCTGGTTTCTATTAGGAAATACTGGAAGATACTAAGCTAGATATTTATGCCCTAGAAAGATTATTTGGGCAGTAGTGTGAGGATTGGGCTGTGAGAGGTCAAGACCAGGGCCAGAAAATCAGAGAAGGGGAGGCTTCAGAAGTCCATTGTGTGATTACGTGGTTTGGGCAAAGAGGCAGCAGTGAAGATAGGGATAAGTGGTACAACTTAGGATATGTTTCATCTCCCTTTTGAGATTTCTGCTTGATCTCAAGTAGATTGAGTATGATTGGGTATGATTTCACCATACCCAATTGGTATGGTGTGATTGGGTATGATTTCACCATATCTTTCTGGCTCAGACCTACTCAGTAAAATAGCTTGACTTCTGCCTTTATAAAGCTCAGCAGGGATAACGTTCTCATTATAAGGAAATAAATAAATAATAAGGCTAGGACAGACGTGACAAGGCACTGTTTTATGCACATCACATGAACTAATTCAATCTTCTCATTCTATGAAGAAAGTACTCACATCATTATCCCCGCTTTAAAGATAAGGAAACAGGAAGAAGGACTGAACAATTTGCCCTAGGTGACATGGCTCGTGAAGGGACATTTTCTTGCTGCTGTTGTTGCTATTTTGCTTCACCAGGTTCATTTCTTTTTTTTTGGTAACATCACCCTGATTCCTTTCTGAGAATTCACTCATTCTCCACTCAGACCATTTGGTTTCTAGGGTGCTGACTTTACTCACAGTTCCAGGGGAGGCCCCGTGGCTCAAGCCTAGCCAATCAGCACTGCCTTCCTCTAGACAGAAATAATGGTTTGAGAATGAACTAATCAGAAGCAATGACATTGCTGACTCTGAAGCTGGAAGTCTGGTGTTCTTGTTGTCACCGTGAGGTGAGAGGTCTCTAAGTCTGATGTCAGCAGAGAGTGAAACTAACAGAAAGAAATTGGATTCCAGACACAGCATTTAAGCGCCTGGGTTCTTGTACTACTTCAGCTTTATAGTTACGTCACTCGTTAAATTTCCTATTTGGCTGGGCAAATTTGAGTTGGCTTATTCTGTCACTTGCAACTGAAAAAGGCTTAAAGCAGAAATACCCTTCATCTGAGGATCCCCTGTGCAATACAGAGAATCTGCAAAGAGGGAAACTTGCAATTTTACAAAAGGTCCGTATTTCTCCAGAGCATTCAAACTCTTGCTGCTCCATGAAAAGTTGCTTTCTCTTTCATTAGTGAGACAGGTAGAATAACAAATAGAATTCTCAATAGCCTTACGCTAACACTTTTGCACTTTACACTTCCAAAAGAAAATATTTCAACTTCACATTTAGTTTCCAGTTATAAATCCTACCTTTGCTTCTATGCCTTTGCAAAAGGCTTGCAAATTGGGGAGGACAAGTGTTGGTGCATACTATCTACTTATTGAGTTTGGGTTCCCCCTCTTCTAAAGGAAGTTATCTATGCATGCTATTAGAAATGCTTCCATAGAGACAAAGGAAGAACTCCTGGCCAAGATTTATCCTTCAGTTAGAAAAAAATGAGAGGAGGGGTCTTTTCTCCTGCCTATAGCAATCTCAGCTTATCACAGACAGGCAATGCATTCTGGAGACCCTAAAGAGAAACACAGTGCAAATAAACTAGAGTTTCGAGGCCCTTTGCAGTTGAGCATTGAAGTTTATGTAAGTTCTATGTAGGAAGGAGCAGAGCATTAAGAAGTTTAGGGCAGAAAAGCAGCAACTCTGAGTGCTTGGTGCAGCCTTGCTCAGAGGAAAAGGAGGACTGCGGGGACCAAGAGTGGAGCAATGAAGAACACAGAAAGGAAAATGCCTGGCTGATTTCCAGCCAAAGACCTGACATCTGTGTGAGCTTGGGCCTGGGATTGAGATACTACCTAGTGCCACTGCCCTTATTTTAATCCAGAAACTACTCTCACATTTCCTTGACACTAATACCTTGGCCCTGCTCCTAACTCAGACTTTCTATGTTCTCCTGCTTCTATATGGATGAGATCATCTTCAGACACCCATCTTTCACTGCTGAGATCTTCCAGCTTTGCTCTTTTCTAGTCCACTCCTCATGCAGAAAAGTATAAATCTTTTGTCAGTCCTCTGCAGAGCACTCTCCACTGGATTTTCATTGCAAATACAGTGTCATGAACCGAATGGTGCCCCTCTACCAAATATGTCCACTGGGAACCCATGCTTGTGAATTTATTTGGAGGAAGTCCCTTTGCAAATGTAACTAAGTTAAGAATCTTGAGATGAGATCACCCTAGGTTATCTGAATGGGCCACAAATCCATTGATGAGTGTTCTATAAGAAGAGAAGACATAGGGAGAAGAGAAGAAACACAGAGAATATGTTGTGAAGACAGAGGCAGAGATGAGAGTGATGTAGGTGCAAACCAAGAAACATCGAGGATTACCAACAGCCACCAGACACTAGAAGAGACGCATGAGATGGATTTTTCCTTCAGAGCTTCCAGTAGGAGCCAACTCTGCCAAGACCTTGATTTCAGACTTTTAGACTCTAGAAGTATGAGAAAATAGATTTCTGTTGTTTTTTGCTATCCATTTTGGTATAATTTATTCACAGCCCTAGGAAAATAAAACATTGACTATAACCAATATTCTCCTAACACGACTGGGAGACTCTAAACCTGGGCTCTCTCATCCCACTCAGATTTAACCTTTTACTGCTCCCCGCCTCACTAGCAGCCTCTCCTCACAGTCTCCCTTCTGTTTCTTCAACACCCAAGCATTTCCCTCCCTGGGCCTTTGCCTGTTGCTGCTGTCTGCTTGGAAGTCTTCTCACCCCCACAGTCTTCTCACAGATGCCTCCTTGTCCTGTGAGACACCCTTCTAATCCTCTCCATCCAAAGTATTCATCATATCCCTGGCCCATTTCTTTCCTTCTTCCCATATCACAACATTTCTTTCCTGTATAAACTCATCACAAGTGATAAACATCTTGTTTGTGTACTTACTAGGTTGTAAACTCAATGAAAGCAGAGTTTTTGTCCTCTCATTTGCTCAAAAATCATTACGCGAACATCTGTTATGTACTAGGCAACATTCCAGGCATTGGGGGAATGTTTTTAACCAAACAAATGCAGTCTCTATTCCTTTTATTCTTCTTCTTCTTTTTTTTTAATCTCACAACCCTGAGATCAAGACCTGAGCCGAGATCAAGTCAGACACTTAACTGACTGAGCTACCCAGGTATCCCCCCCAC
This sequence comes from Nasua narica, assembly GCA_028533885.1. Classification (NCBI taxonomy): domain Eukaryota; kingdom Metazoa; phylum Chordata; class Mammalia; order Carnivora; family Procyonidae; genus Nasua; species Nasua narica. Next base: position 129,934,933 of record CM052798.1, on the reverse strand, counting down.
CTTTTTAGTAGGCTCTACACTTAACATGGGGCTTGAATTCATGATCCTGAGGTCAAGAGTCACATGTTCTACTGACTGAGCCAGCCAGGTGTCCCAGTCTCTGCTGTTATCAGCCTGTATTTTAGCCCATTTTCCAAGGCTGTCTCCCCTTCTCTGAGGCAATCCCTGCTATTTATTGGTCATCCATTTAATGTTAATTGAATAACTGATGAAAACATTACATTTTAGTCACTAAGTCTTTCCCTTTCCCCAGCAAATCTTGGCTCTACCTGTTAAAGGATTTAATAAATCCAGACAATTTTAGAGACCTTCAGACTTGCCATTCACAAGATCTTTTTCTTACAAAGACACTGGAATTCCTTTTGCAGTCTTGTCTCATCCCCAGGTTTTTGCCATTTCTACTAGTGTGACTGGAAGGAAGATTTCCCCTTAGAACATGTATGGGGCAACGAAACAAAAGATCAAGCCACACTGGACTTATAAGGCTTTGCCAAAGATGGCAGACCCCAGGGCACTTGGCTCAATTAACCACTGCCATGTCTAAAGGTCAGCCTCTGGGATGGTTTAATTGTGACCATTAAAGTGTTTGAGCAGCTGCTTCAGAGCAGTAATTTGGAGCCCAGGAGAAACCAGAGGCAGCAGCAACACACCAGGTCATTTGAAAAAAGGCCGCCTGGGCTCCACATAAAGTGTGATAACAGATGGGGATTTCCAGAAGTACTTAACCTGGCTTAGAGGTCGTGGCCTAACTAAAAGTAGGTCTCCCCTCATTCCAAAGTAAAATCATAAAGTGGTTCCTTGCCATCCCCCTCCCCTGCCCATCAATTCATGTCCTCCACATTTTTCATCCTTGACCCAGAATTCCAGAAATCTTATTACTCAATTCATCAATTAATGAATGAACAGGTATTAACTTAGCGACTGTTATATGCAAAGCAATGGCAAGGGTGCTGCACATCTCTACCCCCTCCAGCTCGTTGCACCCCAACTCCACTCAGTTCCATACCTTGAAGATATGGCTAGTTCATCGTGAGCATACCTCCCTGCTCAGCCTAGATATGGGCTCAAAACTTTTCTTAACCCTACTCTCCAAGCATTCACTCTCCAATGCTCAGGCCTAGCCCTGAGACAATCTTTTTGCTATCCCTGAGTTCATGTCCAATATCTTCCTTTGACTAATTAGTTTCAATGACTTGGTAAAACTATACAGCTGGTTTGTGGTATACTTGGAACCCAAGTACCTTGTCTTCTTCTTTTTTTTTTTTTAAAGATTTTATTTATTCACTTAACAAAGAGAGAACACAAGCAGGCAGAGAGGCAGGCAGAGGCAGAGAGAGGAGCAGGCTCCCTGCAGAGCAAGGAGCCCGATGCGGGACTCAATCCCAAGACGCTGGGATCATGACCTGAGCCAAAGGCAGTTGCTTAACCAACTGAGCCACACAAGCGTCCCAGTACCTTGTCTTCTTGTCCAGGGCTATTTATGTTGCTCAGTATAAACAAGGTAAATATCAACCCAAAGTTAACTAGATTTGTCAGCCAAAAGAAAAATATAATCTATGTTAATAAAAAATGCAAAGTAACATAGTATATAGCATTATATTGTAAAATTAAGAATATAATGTTACACATTACCTGTGCTTAAATTGTCATAATTATTATTTACTTTCTTATTATACTCTTATAGTATCTCTATATGATAGAGATATGTCAAATCTATTTCACAGATGAGGAAACGGAACTGAGAGAGTTTAAGCAACTTCCTGAAAACTGCTAAATAACAATGGTGGAGCTCAATTGGATCCAGGAAGATTCACCAGCTCTCAATATGCCTCACTTCCTGTACACACTCCTACCATTGTTGGGAGAGAATTCTCCATGGAACTCACAATCCTACACATCTGTTGAGCAGATACGCTGACCACCTTTTGTTCTAAACAGTCTTTTCTAGAATGTGTAGAGAGTGAACACTCTTAAAGAGTTGATCTAGTAACTCTCATCAGATAAGAGGATATGTTTGTTTACTGTCCAGTATAATAAAGATAATATCTCCCTGTAGGGCCAAGTTTGGACAAGTTTGCTTACAATCTACGAGAGAAGATTAGAATTTCCTAAATTCAGAGTTCCTCAGATAGAAGTCAAACCCAAGGCATGCACATTGCCCCATGGGACCTAGGGGGCAAGGGGAAGCCATGCAAGCATGACACTTAGGCAGCCTGCTGTCCCATCGGTCATAAAGTCCTTTGTCCCTCACTTAGGAATCATGAGTCTCACTATAGCTTGCAAATAGGGCTGAATCTCAGACCCTTTGCAATTCTTTTTTTTTTTAAAGATTTTATTTATTTACTTGACAGAGAGAGAGATCCCAAGTAGGTGGAGAGGCAGGCAGAGAGAGAGGGGGAAGCAGACTCCCTGCTGAGCAGAGATTTCCAATGTGGGGCTCAATCCCAGGACCCTGAGATCATGACCTGAGCCAAAGGCAAAGGCTTTAACCCACTGAGCCACCCAGGCACCCCAACCATTTGCAATTCTTAACCCCCATGAGCTCAGTAGAATGAAAAATCACAGGCAGTTGGGTTACTTCTGTCTACTCCATGGGACCCCATGTTGTTGGTTCATCCTGTTTTCAACTAAGGTTAATTACCTCAGGTCCTAATACCTCAATGGCTGAATAAATATGCTCCAAGATTAGTCTGAAATAATATCAATGATTACTATACCTCTCAGAGATAACAATAACATTTCATAGTGTCTTAACCTTATATATTAGAAAGGTAGCTCTTTTCAAATACTATGGGAAACCAGAAGTAAGAGTTGTTAGTAAGAAGAGGGGCTTCTCCCTGGGTGAATAAATCAGAGCATATCTGAACTGCACTCTTCCTTACCATCTGGCCATCCCTGCCCATCCCTTCTGAGAGGCCAAGGATTAGCATGCTTCATCCAGGGCTCTCAGGTCAACTTCATTCATGCTTCCTTCCCTTGGAATGAATTCTTGGCTTTGCTTGGACTGTAGAGACCTGTTCATGTGTGCTTATTGTCAGAATAAATGTATAAAAAAAATCCCCATTCTGATTTTTCCCTTCTCAGGCCATATGAGTCATTAGATCAAATCATATAATAAGGCAGAGAATTTTATTCACTGAAAATTTTCCGTGAGACTGATAGACAAGATAAGCTGTTGGGGGAAATTAAGTCTATACCTCCCAGGTGTACCTTCCTACATGAAATAGGAGATAGGACCTGAGTCTCATGGCAAGGTGTCTGGCCAGTGGGTAGGGCCAGACATGTCATCCTTTCCTCCAGCCAGGAGACAACAATGAAGGGGAGGAAAGAGGAAAGGCATTGACAACTCAGGGGGCAAAGAAACCAAGTAGATGAGAGCAGGGCAGAGATTTTTAGTGGTTATCACGAGTGTGATATTGGAGAGTCTGATGTCTAAAAAGTATTTCTCAGAAACTCTGTGCAACATTTTTGTGTAAGATCCCTGTATCATCCCCTTTGAGGAAATTAGTCATAATCTGTATTAACCTTCAAAGCTTTTAGAGTCCTCTTTGTGTTTTTGTTTAATGTGACTCTGCTCAGAGACCAGCCCTATGGAGCCCCAGACTATTTCTTACACTGACTTAAGGACAGATAGCAGTTTGTCACTCCGTCCTAGGAATGGCCCATTTATTGAACTGCTTTACTTTTCCTACAATTTTTATCCAACTAGGGGCCTCATGATAACCTCATAAGGTAGGTATGTTAGCCCCACTTTACTGATGAAACTAAAGCAGAATTTAGGAATCTTATTAAAATGTGTAAGAGTAGCCAGGCTGCTATAACAAACTCAAAATCTCTGCTGCTTCATCCATGAAAACTTCCTTTTCATCTCATGAAACATTCCAGTTTATTCTGGCCATGAATCAGGTGGAGGTGATCATTGGCCAGAATCTAATCATGAGACCACACATCACACAAAGGAGGCTGGGAAATGCAATCTGACAATGTGGCCAGGAAGAGGAGAAGATGGCTATTGAGAAGCCCTTGCGGACTCTGCCACCAAGGTAAAACAATGAGTAAGCAGCAGGGCAGCCTTCCTATCTAGACCTAGTGGACTCTAAAACTAATACATTTAGCTAAAGAGCTATAGCATTTCCTCTTCTGAAACTTTATTACTTTTTGATTTAGGACAGATTTGGATAAACACCTAATCTGCTTCTCACCTTCCACTTCTTTAGTGCCCTTCTCATAGACCTCTCCTCCTCTCCATTTAAGAACTCAACTTCAGAACTTTTTGTTCATGGCATGTATCTTATCAGAATTTTAGTTTCTATTCACCTTTCCCATAGTAAGATTTGGCATTGATTAAAGGGAAAACAGAGTGAAAATAAATTTTGCCATTTATCATCTCCCTGCAATAGAGAAATGGGGCCGGGGGTGGGAGTAGGTTGAAGGTCTCAGCTAGAACAAACCCCCTTCCTGAAAGAAAACAAGGGTCAGAGAAGAAAGGGGGAAACCAAAAAGATGGTCTTCTGAAGTTTTTCCAGAAACTTGTGCCCAAAGTTTTGCTCAGAAATATTTTATAATTGCTCAAGTGGCTTATATCAAGCATTATACTAAAAACGTTCCCATTTTTATATGCAAATACTTTTCCTTTTCTACATCTGAGAGCCACATGTGATTTTCAATCAGCCAGCACAAACAGACTGACAGACAACATCCCTCAGGAAATGCTTGATATGCCATCAGGTTTCAACACTCTTCTCTTTCCCCCCTCTGGAGCAAGCCTATAATTCTGCATTTGTGTAAATACATATGTGTGGCATATTTATTCACATGCTGCTGGGTAGAGCAAATGACTCTGCATTCTTTCCTGGTTATGCTCTCAAGAAGGGACTGCATGTTCTCTGCATGCTGTTCTCACCCACGATGGGGAGTCCACAGGTGCTCACAAAATATCAAGTAGTACGAGGCTAGAGCCTACCTTGCAAGGACCACAGACATCTTCTGGCCACCCATCCCTTCCCCAAGAAGACCTGGGGTAGGTTCTTTCTCCATGTTCCCCCCTCAGAGCTCCCGGGGTTCTGAATACACAGCTTTTATGATACACAGCTCATACTGTTAAAGCTTGTTTACATCTGTTCTCAAGGTTATGGGCAAAGCATTCAGTTTAGAACCTAACACAGGCCATTACATATAATAATTCTGTAAAATTTTATTGGTGAATAAGTGAATTAATAAAAAAAAATATTAGACCCCCAAACAGTAACTTGCCTTAACAACTCAAGGACCTGAAAATTTGGCATCAAATGATTACGGAGAGTTCTGGTTCCCCCTAAAACCCTTAAGCATTTGTTAAACCTGTGTAGTTACTATAATGCTTTTCAGCTTTAATCATGGAGAGAAATATAAATGTAATTCTTTAAATTGCAAACTGACTTTTCTGTGCGTGTATTATGTTCACATAAGAACTGATTCTCTCTAGTGCATGTATTCATTTATCTAATTTATTTATCTAATCTTAACCCTATAAAGTAGGTGCCACTGAGTATCCTCATTGTATAGATAGGGAAACCAAGGAAATTGTCACAAAGAGGGTAAATAATTTGCCCACAGACTTACAGATGTCAAATGTCAGGGCCAAGACTCCCTTAGGAGGACTGGCCCCTGGTTGAGTTCTTAATCCCTATGCTAAACTCATTCATGTGACAACAATTTAATGATATCTAATGATGTGCTCAGTTAAAATAACTTTGAATAATGTGAAGTGCTCTGAAGACAGTGGTGTGATTTGGGGAGAGAGAGGAGCTTTAGCTGGCCGGGGCCAGTGAAGTTCTCTCTAAGGGCAAACTTTGGAGTTGAGACCTGTTTGAAGTGAAGGGACCAGGCAGGCAAAACTGACAGGGTGACATGCTCCTGGCAGAAGATACTGCAAATACAAAAGCTGAGAAACAGGGAAAGCTTGGGATATTGAGGAACAGGCCAGTGTGGCTGGAGTAGTGGGCAGGGAGGAGAGAACACAGTGAAGTCAGAAGGACTGGCAGAAGCTAGATCATTAGAGATGCTATTAGATTCATGACCAGTGCCACAGGATCAGTTTCATTGGTGGATTTTAAATCATTGTGATTCTTTTGTATAGAATTAATGGAGGTGGGGGAGAGGATTTGAATGGCAGTAGGGAAATAGTGGGGAACTTGCTGCCATAGTCCAGATAAGTTCAGATAGGAGCAGATGGAGGCTCACACTAAGACAGTAGTGATGGGGGAGGCACAGGTGATATCCAGACGAGGTGGTGGTGATGAGCTGTAGTTCGGTGTTTTGGTGACAGTGTGTGTATAGGACTTCCCAAATGGAAGCAGCCTTCAGGAAAGGGCTATGCTATGGAATTGGCTGATCTAGTCCTCATGAGCAGACATTGGAGGCCAGAACGCAGGGATGACCTTTTCTTGGTAAGCAGGCATCTTCCATGCTCTGGTTCCCAACTTGGAGTTGTGCTGCGTGGAGTCTCTTCAGTGAGAGATCATCATTCAAAATCTATTAAAATGATGTCCAGGAGCTGTCAGGCTGTTTATCTCCCCTGCCATCAGGGGATCTGTGGATGCACATAACACTGAAGGGCATTCACTCATGCAGAGTGGATGGGAATTTGATGGGTAGATATGTCCCCAAGCAGAAGGAACAGGTGGAACGGAATGTAAGGTCAGGAGAATGCGGGAAAAATTTGGCGCAAGTGCAGATAGAGAAAGCCGAAAAGAGAGTAAACTGAGGTGCATTTAGGGAGGATCTCGAATCTTTGCTTTTGTTGTTTATCCTTAAGGTAGTAGAAAATCAGCAATGGGTTTTAGGAAAGGGAGAGAGAGCCGTGAAGTGTAGAGCCGAAAGGAACCCAGCAATTGCCAACTCTGCCTGCCTAGTATTGCACACTCTCCGGTCTTCCTTTAAAGAAATAGCCACAGCGTCAGTGTGCATTACCCATTGGTAAGCCTACAAACTTCAGTATATCAGCACTCGTGCTGCACAGGAATCTTTCGCTGAGAGTAAATCAACACATAGTTTTGAGTGCTTACCAGGTGTTAAGTTCTCAGGAGAAAGCAAAGATTCTTGCGACTAGTCACCTGGTCTCCATTCATACCAGTGATCTCAAGTTTACCCAGCCTAAAAATGTAAGACCAAATGTAAACTCCACCATACAAACTAGATTCTCTGTTCCACCTCCTCCATAGGCTCTCATGTCGGAGTGTTCCTCGGACCAAATCTTCAGGTCTTCAGATGGAACACCTTATCATGCAGAAGAGCAGAGAGACCCGTATCTTAAACTATGTGAGGTGAACGTGTTAAGAAAAGAAACAGCCTGAGGAATCGAGACAATTTGCCCCACTTCCCTGAATAGTCAATGTTTTTTAGCAGATGTATTAAGATATTAGTTTAGTTATTTAGCAAAGAACAAAATAACAATAATTCAAACAAAATAATAGTTGATTTCTCTAACAAGAAAATGAGCTGGTAGGCAGTTGGTGAGATTATTTGTTACTTGAACTCCTTCTCATTTGCTGCTTTCCCATTCACTAATGTTGCCCTTTGCCACGTGGTCACAGATGGCTGACCACTACATTGTCCATAGACTGGTTAGTGAGAAGGAAGAAGAGAAAAATGGCAAGCAAATCCCTTTCTTTTAAGGACTTGACCCAGAAATAGCATCTATCACTTTTGTTCCCATCTCATTGACCAGAAATGAGTCACACACCCACACCTTGCTGTAAGGAAGGCTGGGCAACCATGTACTTACTTAAAATTCTGGGACGAGAGTACTAGAAGAGAGAAGGGAAAATGGGTATTGGAGGCCAACAACAATCTCCACACAATGAAAATTTGTGACATGATTCTAGAATGGTCTAATATTAATGTTTTGACCGTGCTCTGGGTAGCATCTAAGAACAGTTTTTACTTAAGTTTGGTTCTGAAATGTTAGGATATAAATGAATCATCTTCAAGAGGGTTTCTTTTTTTAAGATTTATTTATTTATTTGAGAGAGAGAAAGCAAGAAAGAGAGAGTGTGAATGAGGGAGGGAGGAGCAGAGGGAGAGAGTCTTCAAGCAGACTCCCTGCTGAGTGTGGAGCCCAATGCAGCACTCGATCTCATGACCCATGAGATCATGACCTGAGCTGAAACCAAGAGTCAGACACTTAACCGACTGAGCTACCTAGGTGCCCCTCAGGAAGTTTTGTTTATTTATTTGTTTTTAATGAAAAATTTTAAGTTCCAATTCTAGTAAATCCAGAAATCTTCATTTTTAAAGGACAACACAGATGATTTCTATGCAGTTTCCACAATTTGGAAGTGGTGGCTGCTACTATAGGCTGAACAGAATTTAGGAATGGTTTATAAGCTTTGAATAGTTAAAATCTACTACTAGTGGCATACACATTTAAACTTGAGTTTAGATCAGCTTTATAAACAGGAAATGGTGACCTGAACTAAAGGATCTTAGATTTCTTTATCGCTGTTGAGATTATGTGAATCAAACTTTCTCATCCCAGATCCAGAATTCTTGGAGTAGAGAGAGATCACGGCATCTTGAAAACTTGAGTCATTGCCTCATGATGCTATAATAAACACAATAATAACAAATTTCCATTTTACATGGTTTTATAAGTACTCTTATAGACTTTATCTCCTTTGATCTTCTGAGTAAGCATGATTTTACAGGTGGGGTATTTGAGGGAAAAGATCACCTTGGTCATGGGCCCCCCAATCCAGATCTTCCTCTCAATGCTAGTGCTCTTTCCCCTATGCTGCAGTGCTTCTCTTTGCTTCTCTTCCGAAGTGAGATCAAAATAGAAACAGCTCAAAATAGAGCAGGAACAGTGAACAGAGTGAAGAGTAGACAAATGCATTATAAAAAGCATGAGGTAACAACATAGATGAACCTCAAAACATTATGCTAAGTGAAAGAAGCCAGACACAAAAGACCTCATATTGTATGATTCCATTTATATGAAATGTCCAGAAAAGACAAACCTATAGAGACAGAAATAAATTAATGGTAGCCTAGGGCTGAAGGAAGGAACAAAGATTAACTGTAAATGGGATCTTACTGGGGAGATGAATATATTCTAAAACTGGATTATACTGAGGGTTGGGAAACTCAATAAATTTACTAATAATCACTGAATTGTACATTTAAAAATGAATGGATTTTGCGGCATGTAAATTATAACTCAGTAACATTGTTTTTATTTTTTTATATTTTTATAAGTTGTTTTCAAAAGCACAAAGTGTTAATATTAGGAGTATAGATTTCATTTTTGGCTCTGCCATTTAAAACTTTGATTAAGTTGAGAAAGTAATTCAACATTCCTCAGACCCTGGATTCTCATGTTTAGAATGTTAATCTATCTCATACAGCATCTAATTTCTTAACACACTGGAAGAGCAAAACGAGTAAGTTTGGAAAGAATCTGTCCACTTTGGCTACCCTCAGATTTGTGAGTACCACCTAACATTCCCTTTCACTTCTTACCTGATATATCTAGAAACCACTCTCTTGTCAACATACACATTTGAAGAATTAACTTCTGTTTTGCCTCATCACATAGCAATGGTATATGTCGGACAGCAGGTCTGAGTCACAGCCTTTGCCATTCATGTCAGAGCATTTTAGCCGCAACAATAGCCAAGATGGCGGCTCAGATTAGTAAACACCATTTCATGAGACCAATACAAATATGCCAGGCTTCTTCTTTCCCTGGAATTATTTTCTGACAAGAGATTATTTAAATTATTTTAAGTTGTTTATTTTAGCATCTCCTTCCTTCCTCATGTGATTCTTGAGCATTTAGCTTTAACACATTATGCTCCTCTGATATAAACCTTTTAATGTCAACTTGTCAAAAGCTAATTGCATTTTCTTTGAGGTCAAAAACACTTGATGGCTGATTTTTTTTTTTTTTTTTGAAAATTATTATTTAAGTCAGCATCACTTTTCTACCTAGCATCCCAGGGAATCTGCTCTGTATATGCTTAGCCTTCTTCAGGTCCAGGGTGCACTTGTAAAGAATGCAGGGCTCTGCAGGGGCAGAGCTAAAATCCCCTCCTGTGTTGCAGAGGTTTGCTGTGCTGTTTAATGCATCCTTAGCAGATTGGCACACCAGTTTCCTGGTATAATTTAATGTTAAATAACACTCCTAAAACTGTTTCAGGAAATAAGTACGCGTAAAATGTCACCTTTGGAAAAAAAAAAAAGAAAGAAAACAATTACAGTTATGACATGCAATTTGCATCAACCTCTTTCGAGATAATTAAAGAAAGATAACAGAATACACTAGCCAATAAATGGGCTAGCAAGCAGGAAAAAAGAGCCTTTGTATTTCCATGGTTCCATATTCCTTGGCACAACCAAGCCAGTCTTTTTCTGAGTCTACTGAACAAGCATTTGTCATAAGCTTTACTGTACCATGAAGTTATGATTAATATTACAGCTCAAGTACAGCGGGTTGAAAGACCACATTCATTTTCAAAGTCACGTCGCATTGATTAGAATTCACTGCAGGTTATTCAAATAACGATCCTCTCTTTCCCCAGGAGAATCTCTGTCTGATTTTTCTTTATCCTCATTAAAGATCCCAGGTGCAGACAAAGCTTTACGTACTTGTAATTTGCATTATCCTTGGGAAGGAGGTAATTCACATACCTTCAGTATATAGCACTTGTTTTTGTACTTTGCTCTTTCCTATCATCTATTTAAATAAATGAAAAAATTTAGCCTTTAAAAACCTTCAGACAATAGAAAATGCCAATTTTTTATTATCTTTAGTCATGTGTCCACGGATCCTAAACCCTCCATGATAATTCAGATAAATTGAGGCACTTTTGTTCAGGTCTTGACTGTACTTGGCTTAAAAAGACAATGAATTTTTTTTTCTTTCTCTGGGAAAAAAAAATTATTTTAGTAGTAAAGAGCAGCTAGGAGCATTTTTCAGCCTTACCAGAGCTGAAAAGCAGAGGTTCATCGAACAATACATGTGGTACTCAGATAATCACCAACAGAACTTGATATGTTATTTAACTAATTAGATAAATTTCTATGCAAGGACTGATCAATTATTGCCTCTGTTGAGATAATTTATTAGCTACTCTTCCCAGTTTAGCATTTTTATAGAATCACATATGGATTTCATTGGCATAAGGTGTGGGCCTCAAAATTGTGACAAAGAATTCTGCCTTGGACTATTTTTACCTTTAGTTTTTGTGTAATGAGTTTAGCCTGAAGCAGACTGACAGCATTGTTGACATTTCATTGAGTTTCCATTTCTCAAGAGAGGAGAAATTTTAGCTAATTAAATAATGTTAGAGTGTCTTAGAAACTACAAAGGCAACACAAAACCACACGGCAGTCACACCATATTTGTTAAGACCTCTTGTATACTTCTGAGATCTTTAGAAAATTGAAGTCTGCATAACAAAACTTATAAAGTGACTCAGAGGCTCAAAATGATGTGACTGACATAATTGGAAAGATAGGAGAAGAACAACTGGAAGAGAATTTTCATAAAAATAATCATTTTTCAATGTGTGGACCAGGAGTGAATATGATTGTTTCCCTGGGTGGTATAGCAGCTTAACGGCTCTGAAACTTGCGTGTGCGTGCATCTGTGTGTGTGTGTGTGTGTGTGTGTGTGTGTGTGTATTTCACACTGAAAACCACACGTGCTCTTTACAGGGTGAAATTGTAACTTCCAAGCCTGTGAATCAGCATTAACCATACATTTAGATATTAATGGAAATTGGTCTCTAACCTTCTCATTCATCTTTCAGGACAAGTTGGTTTTCTGCGATCTGCGAACCTGCTCGTGAGGTCTTTGCACACGTAACCAATATGAGGAAAATAAACATTTTGTTAGTATTTGTATTTCTTTCTTTCTTCTAGAAGGATTTGCAACTAGGCTCAGAACCTTATTAGCTCTGAGTAGAAGGAAATGGAGTGTGCACATTTGGAGAAAACCAAACTTTTTCAACTCAGTGAGGGGCTATTTAACACGGATTAAAATTTTAATGAAAAATTAACTAGAGATCCAACTCAGGTATGTCTTTTCAGAAGAGTTTGACAGAGCAGCCTTGTGGATTCAATATAAACATAAGTCAATGACAGAACCCAAAAGCAAGACAGAAATGCTGCCGAGTCCATTTAGAGAAATATGCTAAATCATTCTGATTGTAAGGTAACAACACCGCTGTTGACATTCTGGAGCCATGTTGAAAATGACAAAACAGTGATAGGTGAATCTACTCTGGAAATAATACAATTTTCAAACGAGCATTTCCTAATGAAATAGATGCCTACTGTGTGTGTATGCGTGTGTGATGTGTATGCATATGCACACATGTGCACATCTGTGTGTGTGCGTGTGTGTGTGTGTGTGTGTGTCTTCAATCTGAGTATCTCAGAGAGGAAGGCACAGAGAACCCATTGAGATTTACTTCCCCTTTAAGCCTCAGGGAACCTTTGAGATTTCATTGACATTAATTAAGCCCACCCCAGGATCATGGGCTTGGTGGGCTTGGTGAACTTTTGTTTTAAAAAGCAAGCTTGCTTGCCAGAGGAATTTTTTTCCCAAGCTCTCATTTTATTGTGGTTTCCAGCAGGGAATCTTGTTTCAAGGGATATGATCAAAGTAAAGGACATTTCTTCTGGGACATATTTTACATAGATTAAATCTCATTATGCAACTTACTCTTTAGTCTATATTCTTTTTTATAAGCTCCTATTGTATGAACGAATTTAACATAGAAAAGTGTGAATTTATTACATCAGATGGATATACTGAGCGAGCTCCAAGGAAGTTAAGGTCCAGGAGAGTCAAACACTTTTCGTTTTTCTTATCAACAGTGAATTTCAGCTCACAGAATCTTAGTGTAATCTTAAACGAGGTTGCTATGTATATATGACCATGAACTTAAGATTTCCATAGCCTTTGCACAATTTTATTTTTAAATATCAAATGATTCCTTTAAAGAACACTCTGCTATTCTTCGGTTTTCCTTCCCTGTTTTTAAACTATTTCCCTGCCTTTTTCATTTGAAATATAGACAAATTATTTTGGATATATTCAGAAGTATGCCATATTATGGATAAGAAGTTATATTTTCTCACTGAACATTAGGAACTTGAAAATTTGTCATAGCGTCCAGAAAATCTTACACTGGAGAACAGACATCGGTTAAATCTGTACAGCTCACTCGAGCTCGTACCCAAATTTAGAGTTCTGAAGAATGATTGTTCAATAGCTAGCTCTTTCATACCTAACTATCCTGGCTTTTAGTTTGGTATCTTGAGAATCTAAGAAAGGCAAACACATTGGGTACCAAATCTGCCTTCCCACAGCTTCAAACAAAACACATTGTCCCAAAACACAATGTGAGATTCAGTAGCTCCTGCCCAGACCCCTATTTGGACTAAATGGAAGTGTAGCCTTTCAGTTATTTTCCATAAAAATGAAAAAATGTGTGTCCAGAGTGAACAGGTATTTCGGAATGCTAAAACACATGCTCAGTCTATAAGTAAAAAAGATACTATATTTTCAGTTGTTATGTTACTTGATTGCCAAAGTAAGTTGCGTGCTTTCAGATCTAATCTCACTTTTGTTTTTCTGTGATTTCATTGGCTTTGCAGTTAAAAATGCAAAGGTAAGCTGAGGAATTGATATTTTTTAGAGAGATGAAGAAGAATGCACAGTCAAGTTTCAGGTTAAACTCTCCTGCTCATTCTAGAAATGTTCTTTGCCATGTGGTCTCTAAAGGTACAGTTTCCTTCAGTGGAGTGCAAGTCCTCTCCTCTGTCAGGTGTCAGGTTCTCTACTGTGCATTTAATGAAAACTAATTTACAACACTCTTTGCAATTGCAGTTGTTTTGCAGTATCCGAGAGGTCCTCTGGCTTCCTGCCTATAAGGTGGGTGCTTTACCCTCATGTCTCAAAGAGAACCATTGTAGGAAGCTAAAATGGCGGTCATTTAAATGGTTAATCAGACATAGACTTTTTTTTCTCCCCTGATCAATGAGAGTCAAATTCCCTGCGTAAGTGGTTAACTCATCTTTAGAACTGGAAACATAATTAAACCAGAAGGAGTCTGTTATGATTAGAGGTGAGAGGCTGGGGCGAGTTAAGCCATAACAAAGAAAATGAATTCACGTTAAGCTCTGCACCAAATGCAGTTTTCCTGTTCTGATTATGTTATGTAATATGTATTTCTTGTTGCTTTTGAAATATAAAGTTATTTCTATAACTACTCAAAAAATATTTTTGTTATGCAATGTATTCTGTTCTTGGAGGATTTCTGACACCAAGCGTTCCATGGAGTCTGTTCCCAGAATCCTCCTCCTCCCCTCTGGTGGTTTAATGTCTTTATGGTGACCTTAATAATCTTTGGCATCCTCATTTAGTTCACTTCTGAATAAATATTTCTCCAGACGACTTCTGCATAGCTCAATATCTATCTACCTTAGACAATAAATTTCTAAAATCTATACTATTTATTGTGTTCTAATTCGTTATGGCTATAATAATTTCTATTGAATTCTCACTATCTAATTGGATTTTATAGCTTGTATGGTATGGTACAGAGGATATATTCTTTCTCTTGGTATAAGTTAATCTTAGCTAACTTTAAATAAAATGAATATAATTATCAAATTTGTGAAAACATTTAGAAGGAAATGCATGTTTAAAATGTGCTCTTGTCTATTTCATCATGAAGTGCTCTTTTTTCATTCCACTCTATTTTCATTTAGCTAGTTTCCCCTAGATAGTTATGCTGCAGTTATTTCAATGTTTATATGTTATTATCTGCTTGTGCATTAATCAAGGTAATGGTGCAAGTAAAGATAATCTTGGCAAAAACAAAACAAAATTAATGTCATGTGAATTTTGGCCAGATGCAAAAAGCGCCACATTCTCTCCTGAGGTAACTTGTCGAAGGTGCAATTGGTGACACTGTCCTGTCAGGCAGAGTAACATGCTACCTACCGACAGCAACGTTCCCTTCTCTAGCTTCGGAAGCTACATTCCTCAGCCCCGGGTCCATTTAACTCTATATGTTATTTATTTTCCAGATGAATGGGAGTGACATGCTCTAATGAAGTGTTCCCCGTAATATTGCAGCAGACAATGAGATCGTCCATCAGCACTTTCTAGAACCTGGGGACAACACAACCACCATGCAGGCAGCCCATGCCCGGGATATCAGCCTCGCAGGCTTCATTATCATTCCAGTCATTCCTCCACAAAACATGACCGAAAAAGCAGTTACATGTGGGAATCTTGAATTTTCTATAAAAATGTATCTGTAAGCCCCAGATCTGGCAGCTTATTGGTTAATAATTAAGAGGGGGGAGAGCGTGCATATGTGTGTGTGTGTGTGTGTGTGTGGTCTAATACATAAGGGAATTTGTAAAATACAGTATCGTAAGAAATGTGTCTCTTCCAGTGCCTCAAGACTCAAGAGTATAACGATATTCTTTGTTTTTTTTGTGACAGTTTTAACTTAAAGGTAGTTTATTTTAGGCCATTAGGAAAATTAAATATGGTGGTGAGTCCAGGCCAGGCAGTGTGAGAACGAGGATTAACCTGCTGTCTGGCCGGGCGACACTCGGCCATGCATTCTACATCTCTGAGGGAAGAGTCAACTAAGGTGACCAACCAACGACCCTGTAAGGTATCTTTCACCTATAAAACAATGTCTTCTTAGTATTTATAGCCGTGTGTGTGCCCATTGAGGAAGGAAGGAAGGAACTTACAAAGGAGTTTCAGTCAAATATCTTCCTGGTTTTTGTCGTCTGAGGCTGTTCTTACTTTGCGATGTAGTTTGCAGAGACTCCCACTTGCTTTGTCTTACTTCAGACAAGACCTCTTGAAACATTACTCCTATCTCTAGCAGGAGTAGGAGAGTAGCAGGAATAGTCTAGGAAGTAGTATTTGAAAACGTACTCTGCCTTCACTGTTCCAAGCATTCCTCATGTACTAATTCATGTCACCTTCGTTACAACCCTATGATTAATACATTGTGAATAGTCCCATTTTGAAGATGAGCAAACTGAGGGGGAAGTGTTAAGCTTTCTGCTCCTACAAATAGGTCGAGCTGGGAATTAGCATAAATTCAAATCAGCTTTTAAGAGTATATTTATCCTTATAGCCCACCTTCACTGATAGTGATTATGTAGTGGCCTGGATACTGAAAAGTTCTATTATAAAGAAATTTTTTTTTTAATTGCCTTGCTCAGTTACCAAAGAAAAAAGTGTCTTGTGTTTGGCCCTCTTCGCCAACCAGCAACACATCGACAGACTACCTAAGCAGCACAATCCAGGAACCAGTAGTGCAGTTCTGCTTTGCGGGGAGCAAATGGGAAGTTAGTGCTTTGGACAAAGGAAGGAGCTAGCTCCCTGGTTACTGAATGTGATAACCCCAGCTTCTAAGAGTAGCGACTGTTCCTTTCTAACATCACCCGATTTTTATTTAGCAGTTATGTAATTATCAAAGCGTTCTAGTTACTTTGTTTCAGTTTGGCTGCCATGGAGGTGAGTCTTCAGTAAAAACAAAGTACTCAGATTTTGAAACTGTCCTCTGGGTGCATTGTGGGTATTCATTTGACAACAGGAACCTACTATGTGATGACCCAGGGTGTGAGAGAGTGGGGAAACCCAACACGGCCCCTGTGCTAGTAGAGCTCCCCCAAAGGCCACAACAATAAGGATGACTCCTACTAATTACTGAGGGCAGAGTGTTACGAACATTGCTATGGTTCTTACTGCCCTGTTCTCTTCTGAAAAGATATATTTCATTTTAACGACAGACAATCCTTTGGAGCAAATGTCACAAGGTAAAAGTTGGATTGGCCTTGAGTGTGCATGAGACTGCAGAGTGAATGAAGTAGTGAAAGAACGGAAGTCAGGGATAGGTGGTATTTTAGCTCATTGGCAACCCTCTCCTAAATCACTACATCTCAATATCCAGGGGCAATGAAGCAAGCATTTTCTTTTCTCGTTTGACCATTGCTGCTTTGGGGCATAAAAGTATATTTAGAGGAAACTGAAGCTCTGAGAAGTTCAGTGAGTTGCCAGGGTCCCCGGGTCATAATTCAGAGAGCTAGGATTCTAATCTGGATCTTTGGATAGGTAAATCAGTAGCTTTTCCTCTGTCATGGCTGTTTCTAATGACTTTGTCTCTCTTTCTGTAGAAGTTACAAGGGCTTCTTTCCACTTGGTTTCTGTGCAGAATAACTGAAAGAGAATTCTCAATCGTATTTTTAACTAATAAAAACAGTATTCATATTATTTGTAGAAATATTTTTAAAAATACAAGGAAAAAATAACTCACAACATAGCTAAAAAATAATGTTGGTTGACATTTTGTTGTCTGTCTTAACCCGTGTACCTTTTCCTCTATGTAGCTACATGTGGATGTACAGATGAATAGTGTGTTATTTTTGTTTTAAGTTACTCTACAATGAACATGAGTTACTTTTTTATAAGAAAAAATATTTTAAGCAATAATTCGTATTCTTTGGAATATCTTTGAAATTATTTAAGAAAGTATATAACATAACTACTGAAACACCATATCCATTATACACAGTTTGGTCACTTATGAGTGTGTGTTGTGTTTTATTCAATCAACAATATATTGTAAATATCTTTCCATATCATTAAATATTATATATCATTTTAAATTATTGAATAATATTCAATTGAACTAATGCACCATAATTTATTAGCTAATTCCTCATTTTAGACATTTAGAATGCATTCAACTTTTTTACTTTCATAAATGACACCATAAGGTCTAGATGAACAGTATAAAGTTAAATCTTTGCACACATTCATAATTATTTCCTGAGATTAAATTCCAAAAGAGAGAGTTCCAGAGTGAAAGGTCATGCAAAACTCTCAAAATGTAAAAACACATATGCTTAAAACACCTTCAGAAAAAGTGTATCATTGTACATCCCACAAGGATGCATAGCTTCATTTTGCCTCGCCAATATACAATATTATTCTTTCTTCTCAGCTTTGACAATGATAGGCAAAAAGAGCTAGTTATTTTAAACCCACGCTCATCAATTAATAGGGAAGTTGAAATTTTAATGTATTTATTGGTCATTTGTGTTCTCCCTTTGTTAATTTTCTTATGTCTGTAGAGTGATCTTTTCTTAAAACTCTTTGCAGAATGATTTCCAATATAAGATTTTCCATGTTGTACATTTTATATTAAATCAATACTCAAACTCAAGTTGACAACTCAGCTCAATATGAAAAGTAATGGCTCGAGGATAGGTTTTTTTAAGGAGCATAGACAGTGGCAGGTGACTGCTTCAGCGTTGGGCATACCACTTGGGCTGAGATTTGATTTTCCACTGAGTCTAATGTAGAGGGCACACACATTCAGACATACAATGGGATGAGGAGTACCGGCCATTCTCATGGAGATGATTGAGCACAATAAACTCCAGCGAGATGATCTTGAGTAGATACTATTAACAATTACATCTCACTGGTCAACCTACTTCTGTCAAAGGTTAAATTTACAGTACATAGAGAACACCTCCTAGGTTAGGAGTCTAAACTGGTGAAGAAAGATCAAAGATTTCACATCTAAGATTTCTTTAGACACCAAGAACAATGAAACTGAAGTTTGCAACATTTTGGAGTAAAGAAGAGTGTTAAAGCAAATATCAGCTTATAACTTTAGACTTTAACAGTATTGAGTCCAGGTGATTCACAAAAAGACACATGTAGATTCTATCGTAAAATAGGCAATAAAGTTTTTGACAAAAATGCGCACTTCATAAATTTAGATCACATTGTATGCATCCTGCATAAATTGGGTGACGGGGTTCGAACTATTTATTATTTTTTTAGCTTGCATGGTTTAACAAACAGAAGTGCCATTTACTCCTTGAAACGAAAATGCACACACAGCAACTCCCCACACCGTCTTTGATGAAGAATCTGGCCTTCTAGTTCATTTAACATGAAATAACAGATTTGTGTTGATGGTGCTTTTGTTCTTGATAGTGAGAGAACTTGTTACTGAAAAATTAGCTACTCACCCTCAAGCAATCGCTAATATTCCAGTTCCTGAATAGAAAAGGAGGGAAGAGAGCAGATGGAAGCAAACAAAAATTGTATTAATAATACATAACAGAGTGCTGCTACAAATGATATTTCAGTGGAGGAAAACAATAGGAAAACTGCCGTTTTCATTGGATCTTAATGTATTTATCAGTCTCTAATGCTCCTATCTTCAAGCAGTTCCCTTTTATTGACACGGCAACACAAATTGCAGAAGTAAATTGAATCACAGACTCAGAATGTAAAAATCAATGAGAAATAATTTTGTAGCACTAAAGTGAATAGTGTAATGCTAGGTATTCATTTAATTAACCATGAGCCTTTCCACATAATGCACGATCATTGCCAGCTTTTCAGCTCATAGTTGTTCCAGGAATAATGGGTTTGGGATTCATCTTTAGAAAACCTGCATTAATATTTGAAAGCGTTTAAATCCATTAGTGGGTCATCCGAACACTGCAGGTCACTTTTACATTGCTAATTGAAACAATAGTAATGGGTTATAATCTACTGTCTAATAATGCCTGGAGTGTTTTACCGCTTTTATATCTGCAGATTCCAGGAAATATGTAAATTTGTTGCTGAACTGTTATAAAAATATGGAAATTTAAGCTGCAGACATCAAAGTATTTTTTTCTTAAAAAAAAAAAAAACAACACAACACATAGCGTTTAATAAACTGAAGAGTTACACTACATTCTGGTGTCAGGATAAATTCCTTACTCTAGACCTTCCCCTGTTCTCTCTTCTCCGCTCTGGGCGCAGCATCTGGCACTCACATTTTCCACGTTGCCATTAGGAGAAAGTGAATATCATTAAAGCAGTGAGTAAACAATCATGTCATTGTTTCCATATGCAAGCTATACGTTGACTCAGCCTGCTGGGTCCTGGCTGCTTTTTTATTTGCCCTACATGAATTTAGGCAAGCATTTTCCTTTTCATGGGGATTTTTAATATAGATCAACATTTTCTTGGATGGGGGCAGTACATGTGGCAGCAACTCTCGCATATGAAATGAGAATATGATTTCAGTATGAAAACATACATGTGTGTAAACACGTACATACATATCAAAGGAAATATGTGAGAAAGTGTAGCTTTCGGAATGCTCCTTGTAAACTGAATGTAATACAAATTGATACTTAACCAGCATTTTCTTTTTTAATTAAAGATGCATTTCATGCACTTACCTGTATCTTCCTGGGCTTAATTATTGTCTGATTGTGCAGAAAATCTAGAAAGATGCATCTCATTATAATAAAGAAAACACTTTGGCATAGGTAGGGATTGTGGATGCATGCATGCTCATTTTACATAAATGGAATATGTTTTGGGAAGCACTTTACACTAAGGTGCAAGGGAAAAGAAGGGCTTAAATCCATTCACTCCACCATCATCAACAAGATTGCATTAGTAAATCGGGGTGGGGGGGCGTGGGGAAGAGAAGAGGACTCAAAGACACGTGTGGGTGGCACTGAATTTGATGCTCTGTCAAGAAAAGCAACATTTTAGCTTCTGGCTTTCATTATCTTAGCAAATGTATTTACATCTGAGGAAGATGCTATAAGTTCATATCAAAATTCTGATTTCATTCACAGAGCACTGTTGAGAGAGCTTTCAAGCAAGGAAATAGAATTGCATTCACAGGCTAGCAGAGCCCATGTATTAATTGTGTTGTATGCAGAATTCAAACGAAACGTTTTAATGACTTTAATGAGGGTTGTGGATAAGAAAGGGACCAGATATCCGTTGGTTCCTGAAATAGAAAGACAAACCAGTTCGCGATATGCATAAGGAAATTGCAGAAAGGAAACTTGACCTTGCGAAGTCCTCTCTTAAATATTCCCGCCATGTTTCCTGCCTTTCTCCATGCACTATTAAGCTCCCTTTGAAGTCAGTATCACTATACTTGCATCAGTCGTACAGGACATGGAGAAAGATGAAACAATGACCCCAGAAAGCAAGTAGTTTTTTTTTTTATCAAAGAAGGACAAGTACCATTAGCCTGTAGTGCAATAAATAGCCTCCTCAAAGATATTTTCACTTTCTGTTGGCAAAGGGAAATGACAAAGGGATCATGACTTGATTCCCCACAATGAGAACCCTGTTGTGATTAAATAGAATGACAAATTGGGCTTTGTGTCCCAGTTACAGCTCTAGTGAGTTTTATTCTGCCTACAATAGGGACAGGTACTTAAGGGTTAAGAGAAAATCCTACAATAATATCACATATCTAGTCAACCGAGAAATCCTACGTGAAGGTCAGAAATCCCTTTCCAACCCCTGGGAGTTTCTACAGCTTACCCTTCTTATCTAGCTGCATTAGGACGATACAAAGCATGTGGAAGCCCAAGAAACCAAATTCTTGCCTTTTTTCTGTAGACAAATCTTGGTAAATTTTTAGCTACAGATACAAGAGCTTACATAGCTGACCTTACACAAGTACATCCTATCATTTCTCACTTGCCATTTCCTACCTTACCGTAGTAGACTTGGTTTCAATTTTTTGGACTTTGGATTTCCACTTGTTTCCACAGTTGGGAATGTGGCTGCCGGTCATGAGTGATTATTTGCCCCCAACTTGTCACCAAGAAGATGCTACTTTCTTTTCCTTTAGGAGTTTAGTCATTGTTCATTTTCTTTTTAACTAAACCCTTGATGCCCATTGCAAGATGTAAAGGAAGATACTTAATGGAAAAGTTCTTCCAGTTCTGGGTTGCCTATCGTTTCCTTTTAGTGCACTGAAAGAATATTCATTTGGGAAACCCGATTCCTTCCCATAACTAAAGATATCCATTAATGGTGCGCCATCCGTTGGTTCACTGGCTATTAGCAAAGGAATGCCTGACCTTGCTGCCATGAGTCAGGGAAACAAATCTCTCCATTTTAGTAGACACTCTTCACTTTACCTTTCGGTGACTTAGCTGAACCCTTTTTTTCTGAATTATTCTGGTAGACATGAGGTTTTCCTGTCCAAAAGTCTTGTGACCTTGGCTCTGGGTGAGATGACAAAGCCAGCACTTGGGCTGAAATATGACATCTCTCTTTTGGCCACTCCACTGGAGTCTACTGCCTCATTCATTTATTTTTCATTCATTCATTCACTATGCAATATTGATTGCATAGTACTTATGAAAAGGACTTAGGAACCTATTGTATTCAGGTGCTTATTTATTCTTGGTTAAAGTCATCCAAGTTTTAGTCTGAGAATATATAGCTGAGGAAATACATATATAGATAGGTGGATAGATATAGATATATAAAGATATATATCTGTACTCATAACTGCTTGATTATTTTTATCATTTATTTCTAAACAGTTATTCTTGTGGAGATGTTAATGGTCTTTGTATTATCTATCATGAATTTTTTTAGATAAGAGCCCTGAGAATATTTTGGAGTTCCTAGCAAGAAGGGCAGGGCCTCATCTTAACTTTGACTGAAAGATAGTTCCTTTGTCCCCTAGAGAAGGCTCTATCCTCAGCTTTCATGGCTTATGAGGTGTGGCCCCTTTCAACCAGCATTCTTTTGAGTCCCCTGTAAATCACAGTGCCAGCGAATATTGTAAGATGAAACATTTACCTTTCCAGCGATCTGGTTTGTGGAAGAACACAACTGCCCCTTCTCCAGAAGCTGAGAAAGGGAAACAATACAGATGCATCTTGCTGATGATTCTCAGTATGATTATTACTTGAGCGTTACAAATAATAACAGCTACCATCGAATACACAATATGCAATGTGGCAGACACTGCTCCAGATGTTCATGTGGGCCATATTTTTTTTATTGTTTCTCATTGTCTTTTACATTTAATATCTGTAAAACTGGGATGTGTCTGACAATCTCTAGGAAGTCACAGCTTCTTGGGCATAGTTTATTTGGTTAACAGAATGAGTCATGTTCTATGAGATAAAGTATTAACTCACTCAAACGTCACAAGAATTCCGAGTTAAGTCATCTACTATTACCCATTTTATAAATGCAACTGAGATGCAAATAAAATTAAATAACTCGCTCAAGGTTAACATTAGAAGCCAGGTGAATTGTTTCTAGGGTCTGTGCCCTTAACCTCAGTGCTCTGCTACCTTTCCCAGAAGGAAGTTTTCTCGGCTGGATCTTTTATTTTCCTGCTTGCATGGTGTGTGTGCTGCCACAGGGATTTTTACAAATATGCCCCTCCCCGCCTCTTGTTCTACTCCAGGATTGGCTGAAAGTTAAGAAACCACATGATTTCTGACTTCTGTATCTGCAATGGAAACACCATATGCTGCCTTCTCAGTGTGTTTATTTCTTTTCTTCAAAATCTGGTTTCAAATTCTGAAGAAGTCCAGTATCGCTGTTGATTTAGTGACATGACACGATCTATTGTCATTATATATTGATTTCACAAACTGGACCCATGACGTGAGGTTGAGTCACAGAACTGAGGACAATTGGGATGAAGAGAGATACAGTTGTGGGAGTAACTGAAGTCCTGAGGCTTATTGCTCCAGTACATTTAATAACAGGTGACTTCAGAATACTTTTGTTTTATGTCAGTTTGTTTGTGTGTTTGTTTTTCTGTCTTTAAATTAGAGATGATACTGAGTCTAAAAGCTTCATGGGCAGGTAAAGAGAGATGCAAATAAAACTTACTTCCAAACAGAATAATAAATAATAAAATAAGCATGTTTGTATTACTATTGTCACTCTTACCCTCACTGTCAAAAATCAAAATACTCATGTAAATAGAATTAACAGATATAATTCCACTAACTCAGCCTCATGTACGGTGATATCATTACCCATTATAACAAACAGCATGACAAGTTTATCATCATTATTTAGAACACTAACATGACAGTCTCCAGTTCATAGTATGGCTTTGTCCAGTAATGCAGCTAAAGTTAATGAGTTAGGGTGAGTGCTTTCACTAATTTGACTGTTTATAAAGAGGCCACTCGAGTTGTATACACTAAACAATAATCTCTGAGCAGAGAGACACGTGGGGTTCCATAATGAAGGTGAAACATGGACAAAACGTCATATTTGTTAAACGTGAGAGACAAGCTGTATCATGTTTGTATGTGTCTGTATGTAGACATCAAATAATATGGATGTATATAAAATTTCATTTCAAGATAAAAAGTTACCATCTTATTTGAGCACAATGAGAAATGTTGAGTGAACAAAGTATACTCTCTTTTAGACTATTGTGTTTTCTACAGAATCACTCTTACTAAACTTAGAACACGTTCCTTTATTAATGACAATTGTAAATGGAAGAAGTCATGCCTATCTTGGAAAACATCACCAATGTCAAATAATTCACTTCTTCAAATTACTCTAACTATTTTTATTCACGGCACAGAAATGCAACTCTGTCTGCAAGAAGCCACTGGGCATAAATATAGACATGCACTTACCTCTTCATCCAACATAATCATTCATTAGTGTTTGTGGAAGGATGGAGGGAGGAGGGAGCAAGAAAAGAGTGAATCATTCTATATCCTTCAGGTGAATAATTTACTTGTTTGGTTTAAATAAACCACATTGAGGAATATCAATTATTTAAGATTTCTTGTATACAACTCAGTATGTTATAACCCTGTGTAGCAAATTCTTGGCCCTGGTGCCAGTGGTTTCAAAGAGGTTAATGCCCTTTTTAAAGTGCAAATAATATTTTTCACTTTAGGATCTAGACTCATAAGTCATTTGGTCTCAACCACAACTTGGCCATTAGTTTAAACCTAGATCAAGTATTTTGTTATCAACTGGTAAGGGTTCCATCATTTCTGTTTATCTATTTTCACCTATTATGTAGTATATTTTAATGATAGATTCAAAATTGAAGAATTTTATTCATATAAAAATACTTCTTATGTCCTATGTGCCTAATATTGTGCTTGGGGCTGTAATTGCTAGCAATAAACAAATGATTCTTATCTTTAAGAATCTTGCTATTTCACTGAGAGGTAAATTTCATACAGAGTATGATTAATTCAACATTCTGTATCTGAAGTCTTTCCCCCATCCAAAACAAAGTTAAAACCCACAGCAAGGCATGATTTGATTAAGTGGTAGTGAATTACAACAAAATGGAAAGTTTGTGGAGGATACAGTCACAAGAGTCTCGGAGGAAGCTCTACGGTGAAGAAAAACTTATGTATATCCTGGTTTAATGGTTAGAACCCACATAGGTATATTACCAGACAGGATGAGGGAAACGATAAGCATTCTATATTTAGGGATAAAACAAGCAAAGTCATAGAGGCAAGAAGAAGCAAGACGTACTTGGGGAATAGGAAGAGATTAATACAACCATAGCTCATGGTAAGAAATATGGCTGAACGAAGACAAATTCTGAAGGGATTGGAATTTATTCATTCAATAAATATTTACTTGAGTACTACTAGGCACTGAGCTAGGAACTATGAACACAACTCTAAAAACAAAACAAAACA
Source organism: Nasua narica (assembly GCA_028533885.1). Classification (NCBI taxonomy): domain Eukaryota; kingdom Metazoa; phylum Chordata; class Mammalia; order Carnivora; family Procyonidae; genus Nasua; species Nasua narica. The sequence goes on along the minus strand of CM052798.1, from coordinate 129,909,388 downwards.
AATGAAAGAACAAAAAAAAAAGAAAAGAAAAGAAAGAGTAAGACACACACAAACACACACACACACACACACACACACAGACACCATCCCTAACTTCACAAAACTTGCCATCTTTCCAGGAGGAGTGAGACAAGAAAAGTATAGTGTTTGGCTAACATGACATTGAAGTCAGAGTAATATGAAAGCACTAGCAAAGTACCTAACTCTTGTTTGGTGGGTTAAGAAGGCTTCTTGTTGGAAGCCTAAGACTAGAAGGATATGAGGGAGCCTGCCAGCCAAAGAGGTGGTGAAGAGAGGAGGACAGACTCCAGCTTAATACAAAGGCCCTGAAACAGTGAGAGGAAGGTTGGCTGAGTGGCAGGCTCTGCAATTGTTTTCAGTAGGGTGAAATAGTTGGAGATGAAGCTGGAGCAATGAACAGTAACAATATCATAACAGACCTTGAGGGTCACGTGTTTGATTTGACATCCTGTGAGCAGTAGGTTAAGTGTTCGTGTGATCAGGAACACAGCTCTATTAATGGAGAGTGGATCGAGGGAGTCAAAAGTGGACAGAGAGACGGAGGAAATGATGGAGACCTGAACAACAGTTAAATCAGCAATACCTTGCGAGCAATTGGATGTGGGGACCCTGGGAGACAGGACCCTGAATGCTTGTGTAAAGAAAATAGAACTGTTGCAGTAGGCAATGGGGAAGGCACGGAGTTAATTAATGGCCTTTGATGAAGTAATCAACATAATGAACCAGTATTTTAAGGATATTAAACTTTGGGTGATTGAGGAATGGTTTGGGGGTTAGAGGTAAGAAACCAGGTAGAAAGGACAAATAAGAGGTTAAATCTGGAGGAAGGAGAGAGCTAAAAGTGAAGATTCTGGCACTGCCCACTTTCAGAAGATAGAAGGCAGCACATAATCTACTAAATTAAAGTGCAACGTGTTTGATGGATGACAGGTATATCAGCAGAATGCAGACTCAAGCAGGTCACCAGAGGACTGACCACTCAGTGGTGGTGTATGTCCCAGAGAGCATTCCTACAGTCATACAACGTGTACTTAGCGTTCATCATGGGGCAGACAGCAGGGATCCTGTTGTGGGGGAGAGGCAGACAGGTGAGGCAAACAATCCTCAACCCACCTCCCCCGACAAAACAAAACCAAAAATAAAACAAACAAAATGTACAATCAACCCTATAAATGAAACTACACACAAGATAAAAGCAACTTAAATGTTCTGGATGTTTATTTTACTTCAGGCCCTGTGTTAAAAAGCTTACATGTCTTAACCTCAATTGGTCCTCACAACTCCGTCCAACTTCTAGATAAAGAAATGAAAGTTTAGAGGGCTGCAAACTCATGTTTGCAACAATTTCACTAGGCGGCTCAAATGTCAGTGTAGCACGAATGAGCACGATCCATCTAATTTGTTACGGGAGGGCTATTCGATTGGCCAAAAGGCAGTGAGTATCCCGGTAGATGAAATAATACTTGTGGAGGTGTGAGAGTGAAGAGTGACTACAGGTGGGGACTCTAAGGAATTTTTAGGGGGGGATTATATACTAGGATGGGACGTGGCTGAATCTGAAATTGGAGATGATTTATATGCTTTACTAGCTGGGAGTTTGAGCTTGACACTGTAGATGATGGGCACAATGGTTTTAGATGTGTGCTTTCTAAAAATTAATTTAGCAGCCTTGTGGGTGATAGATAGAAGGAAAAAAAAGCATGGAGGCAAGGAGAAAGGTCAAGAGACTAGTATGATACTCCAGATGAGAAAGGATAAAAGCCTGAAATGAGGTCAAGGCAATGGGGAGGAAAAAAGAAGGAGCAGAGCCACACGATGCTCTGGAGGGCAATATTCCAAAGCTGGGTGCCAGCGTGACAGCACAGCTGAGAGACAGATTGAGTTTCAGGTGTCTGATTTGTGCCAGGGAGTACCTGGTGGTACCAGCCTTGGAGAGAGGGCTTTATATAATCTTTCCCATCATACCCCCATCTTTACCCAAAACTGCATCCGGAGCAGAACTACTAAGTCAAATAATAAATAAAGAGAAAATGTTGCAATATTCTAGGTGAGGGGATTCTGTAGAATTGTGGAAAAGAAATTCAGATTTCAGGATTTTTCACAGTGAATGGAAAGGAAAACAGAGGCAGAGATTTGACTATCCAACACCATACAAAGAAATTTGGTAGAAAAAGTAGAGAAATAAAACTACTGAGGACTATAAAGAATATTTAGAGTGCTTCAAAGAAAAAATTCTTAGGATCACCTAGATCTCAAGAATTTTCCAAATAAGAATATACTTAAATTTTGCTAATCAGGGTTTTACTTTGGGGGGCTTATTTTTGTGGGAGGTAAAAGGCATGACACTGACCGTAGGATGTTATGGCGCCCTCTCCCTAATGGCCTGGTTGTGACAAGAAGCATCAGATACTCTTCTAGGCCTTCACGCCATGATGGCACGGAGCGGAGAAGGTCACAGCTCTAGGGAAGTCCAGCCTGCATCTACTCGAGGATATTTCAGAATTATATTTTGAGGTGTCTAGCAGTATATCATCTATCTTTTATCTAGGAAGAAAGGGCCTGTCCATTCTCAAGCCCCCATACATCATTGTCCCACTTCAGTAGAGTTGGAAAGTGACCCAGTGCATGGCGGGTACATATATGTAAAGTGTTAGACTTTCCATTACTTGACAGACTGAGTCTGTTTCAGAGGCTTGATCTGAACCACTGCCCTTTGAGACGCAAAGAAACAAACAGCTGAAGTAAGCAGGACCACACTAACTGCCCAACCCTGTGATCTCTTGGGAAACGGATCCCCATAGAATACTTGCCACCTCCCTTGACATCCACTTTGGTAAAAGTTCTGAGCAAGGATCAAACTTCAGCTGTGCAACATGTTGGCCAAAATTTCAGAAACCCTGGAACCAATTTATTCCATCTGGATATTAGTTTCAGTTTTTATTGGTGCAGAATTTAGTCCAAACCAGTCCCAATTTCCAAAAGGAGGTCCCTACTCCTTTCCTGTCAGAATTTTCTCTTCTCTAAAATGCACTCACTTAAGGGATTTAAAATGATAATCAAGATCAAAGATCTGTGCCTTTTGTATACCAACTACATTTTCCCACAGAGGGTTTCACCCAGGTTCCTTCTTTTTGAAGACACAAAGAAACTCTATCATCAGTTACTATAAAAGGAAGAATTTGGACAATTTAAACTGCTCTTCTATAAATGTATATTTTAGCCAGCTTTTCCCTCATGCCAGGTAGTGACTCAGTTGCTTTCCTAAAACAGCAGCTGGACAGAGTGATTAATCTTTTTTAGGAAAAAAAAAAAAAAGGAACAAAATTTTAACAATAGAATCGAAATAAAAACATGGTTCCCCAAATCCGTTTTTACAAACATATTAAAAGTATGCAACATTGAAAATTTCAAATAGTCTTATACATAAGATCTCTTTGTTTCAGTCCATCTGCTACTGATTAAACATTTTCTACTTCCATTGTGATTAATTATGCTATTTATATACTTGAAAATGATTTGTTTGAAAAGGTATGGTCTAGGGTAAGTCTTTCATTTTTGAGAATGACAGCCCTTCAAAAAAGTAGTGCAACACGATGCACTCAGGAAATCCACCATCTGCTTTCCTACAGTCTTATTACAAATTACAAACCTATAGCAAAACAGAATCGAGAGAAAAGAGTATAAATAACGCTAATGATGTTAGTTTGAGATGTTCAAAAGCGTCAGAAAATGGCCACTACTTTTGCTATCTTCACTTGGGTTTTGACTTAAGTTGCCGAATGGCCAGAAATGTTCATCCGGGTCTAGAAGCATCCTTAATTCATTCTAACCTAGGCTGAGTTTTCCAGGGTGAGAACAGACCAAGAGGGTATACACAAGGCCAAGGCATAGCCTTAATGCCATAAAAAGAACTGGATTAGGGTCATAGTCAATATAATGGGGGGAAAAATGCTGTGAGAAGTGTGCAATAGATAATTTTTCAACATGAATATTTGTTGGTGCCAACTGACAGTGAGGACCTAGTGCCAGCAACTTCCCACCATTCGAAACTTAGCTATTATTTCATTTTTGGATGACCAAAAGGGCATCTGAAACCGCAGAGTAAAACCATTTTTATTCTACCAAGCCAAACCACTCATAGTGAAATTTCATAAACCAAAACAAAATTGCTCTCAGACAAAAATAAACTTGGGCTAAATATGTGATGTTATTTTATTTGTTTGTTTGTTTTAATGACCATTATTCATCCCCAGAAACAAGACTATGTAGCAAGCAGTCTTCCCAAGGACTATTAGCAAAGGTGGCCAGGAGCCACAACTTACTTACCTTCCGATTGTTCCCTCTTTCTAATGGATAGCCTCTCATTAGCACCCCAGGGCCTCTGGGACTCTGTGCACTGCACATCATTTGCCTTCTCTATGTGTCTCTGATTGTCTTTCCTCTCCTGTTTTCTCCATCCCAACCAAACGCTATTCTATGACTTCTGGCATCTCTATTAAGTAGTGAGCCACATGGAAATGATTAACTTTTGAACTGCAAAACTGAAAACACTCTTGTGTGCACTGTGGAAATGAAACATGTCATGTAGCAAACGGGTTCCCTTGATGGAGTTTGCAGCAAGAGAGCAAAATGATTGGCTGAGATTTCGGTTTTGTTGTTGTCATTGTAGATCAAAAGGATGGGATCATCCTTTCTGATAGCTCTTTTTCTCCACCCTGGTAAACAGCCTCTGAGTGAGTTCATTAAATATTTAAACAGCCCTGGTATCTATTAATGTTATCAGACACATGAAATATGTCTGATGGATTTATTCTGCCGTTAAGGAGCCATACCCCAGTGTCCCCCCTGGGACAGTGCTCCAGCTGTTTAAACTATAATTCCATCACTAGGAGGAATGGTGAAAGCACTGACCTCTTTGAAATGGACTCATTGCTACTCAGCCTGTAAATTGCAAATGAAACCTTTCTGTAATAATGTTAAAATATGCATGCATAGGAATTAAAGCACTTGGGGTCACCAGCAAAGCCTGGTGTGTTTTCTGTAACCTCTAAACAGCTGGTAGAAAGAATCCAATAAATCAATGCCTGAAGAAGATTAGTGATGAGGGGGTGTATGAGTCTTTTTGGGTTCAATAGTTCTACACCAGGTATAGGGGAAACTTAATCAATCCTCTGAAGCTTTTAAGTTTTTTAAATTCCATTACTGCTTATTTGATCCTGTTTCTCAAAGGAAATAAATTATGTTGATACTGTGGTCCATACTTATCCTCTATAAAATCAATCTAATATGAAATTATGCATGAGGTCCTTCAAACTGTGAACTAGTTTGTTGTCCTGTTTTTACCTACTTCAACCTTATGAGAAATAACAATCCATGGCAAATAAGATAAAGGATGTTTGGCCAAGTCTTCCACATGGAGGAAAGAGTTGGATTAGTTTACTAGTAGGTTTTCCATGTCATTATTACAAGTATATTTGTTTGTTTGTTTTACAACAGTTTGACTTGTGTGAATGCCTTTAAGTGACTTATAAAAAATGTCGATAAAGCCAGGTGTTGATGTCTTTTGGAGACTGTAGTTTCAAACAATTGAACTAATTATCTTAAAAAACTTGTTCTTTCTGAAGACATCAAATAGATGACAGACCCAGAAGGTGGAATGCGAGCCAAGGATTTAATATTGTGAAATGCTGGGTATGTACAACCTTGGTTGCTAATTGAGAATAAGCAGATCAAATTGGTAAAAGAAAAAAAAAACACCTAGAACGTATAATGAATAAACAATGACAAAATAAAGATCCCCAAATTCTGATAAGTAGAACAATGGTCTAAATTTAGCAAGATGACAATGGTCATAAATGTACAATCCTCCATTTGATCCTTTGGAGACTATCCTAAAGAAATACAGGGTTGGGAAAAGACAGGAGGGATAAATGCCGAAGATACTGCCCAGTAAAGTCTGGGGATCACTGAATTTCCCCCCAGCCTTTGTAAATTCTTGTGTCTGTGAGGGAGGTTCATGCTAAAAGGGACCAGTGAGGTGAAGATTGCTGGCACCAGATCTGTTCTTTGCTTCTCTGTGTTGTGCTGGAATGGCTTTAAGCTTAGTTTGACTCAGCTCTACAAAGACTTCACATAAGGTTAATATGAACTTATTTTTCACTGGTCCATATAGATGCTAGCCCAGTGTTGATAATAATCAAGCTTATATAATGCATTTGCCACACTACTCCTGGCATACATTGTGTATGTAAAGCACTACCCTTTGGGTAGGATGGGGACAAACTAGGGCATCTCACAGTGAAACCACAGAGTAAGAGAGCTAAAATGATCTCAAATGAGCAATGACTGCCAGCACGCAGTCTTGGTACCTGAATTAAACTGACTTGGGGACGGGTACTGGAGATGTGAAAGAGGATTTGACTGAGCTGTGCGGTACCAATTAATACAATGAGGCTAGTTGGTGAGTGTTAGAAAGGAATCAACTTCACCTGAACATGGAAAAAGAGCTTTCTAATAAGTATAGCTATCCGAAGATTAAGTAGGCTGCCTTGGGATATAGCGATGTCTCCAATATCGGAAGTACAGATTATAAAGTGACTTGGTTTATTGGAAGATTCAAGCGTGGCTCAAAAGTTTGGATGAGATGACCTCTAAACACTCAGATTCAGTGAATCTACAACCTTTTAGAGCCCCCAAAGAAGGGACTAAGAAAATTCCAGAACATATAAATGCAACTCTCTAAAAGAGAAATTTATTTAAAGATGCTTCCAGGACAACACTTCTAAAGTAGTAATGCCCACTTCTTCCATGGTTAAAAGAAAAAAAAAAAGCATATGGCAAAGGAATATTCTTACAAATTCAGTGAACCCGATTCAGCGTTCCCATTAAACAGCAATACTTTAAGCAACTAAAATGCTATTTGAATTTCACTGGAGCTTTGGAAAAAGATATATTTAGTGGTTATTAACCCAGTACTTATCCTTCCATTGCACAAAATGCCTCTTTTCCTGAAGAATCCCCCGCAGAGAATTCCCAGGCTGGGACAGGGCAGCCGCCTTGCAATTGGCATCCAAACCACAGGGCATAGCCAATAATGATTTGCAGTTAAAGTAGCTGAAAGGGAAAGATGGTAGTCATTTAAAATAATTTCTGCCACTGGAATTTTTTCCTTTTCACTTTTAATCACTTAAGGGTCAGTTCACCTAGAATTCTGGGTTTAACCCCTTTAAATAATTTTGTTTTCAAAAGGATCAAGGGTATAGAATATATAGGCACAAAGCAATATGAGCACTCCTTCATGGGACATAAGCTTTAGGGAACTAAAGATAGGTTAATTCCATGCCTGATTCATTCCATGGGCCATTTAACGAGAGCCTCTGGAATTGTTCAGCCAATAATGAACTCACAGGATCTAAAGGTAATCACTGCTGCAATTATTAAAATTTACACCAGAATTCATTACCCTTTCTACAGATAAGTGTCTTATTTTAAGTGGTTTAGAAGGGATGCGTGAACTGGTTCAATAACATCAGAAATCTCTTATTTGTTCCTTTTTTTTATTATTATTTGTTCCTTTTTACATTCATTTTCCTCTGCGCCCCAAACATGCAACCAAACTTCCAGTTAATTCACAGAAAATACTTGTTATTATTTTGTATAGTAATTTAGAAATTAAATCTACTTTTCTCATGTATATTAGCTCATTTAATTCCTCCAGTCCAAGTTCTTTTCTTTATTAATAATATTAAAAGCTATGACTTCATAGCTATCTAAAAAGCACCAATCTAAGCATTTTTCATGCATTATCTTATTTGGTACTCACAACCATCACCATGAGATCAATGTTATTCTCATCCCCATTTTACAGATGAAAAATACCAGAGCTTGAAAAGCTTAGGGATCTCACTCGAGGGCACATAGCTTGTAAGTGATGAAACTGGGATTTGAAAAAAGGGAGCTGGCCCCAGCCCTCATGCTCTGAAGAACTGCTCAACATGCCACATTACTGTGTGGACACCATTGTGTATTTGTGGTTCGTGTCAGCACAAAGGTTGTACCAAAGTAACAGAAACTTTTGAAAAGAAGTTCAGCCACACTTGTCTTCATTTTGGGTAAAGACAACCCTGTGGTTCTTCTATAATAAGACATATAATCTGAATACAAAATTCCCCTTGACTCTCATAAAGCCCTCAATAGCATTTATCATTATTATAAAGGCCAACAGTGTGAAGCATTCAGTGGGTCAATGATTTCTGTAGTGTTGCTATCAGAAGACCAAAAAAAAAAAAAAAATCAATCTCTGCCTTAGTTCAATACAGACAAGAATTCAGACATCAAACGTGAGCAAGCACCAAATAAAATTTTGATAATCTTGTGTGATTATTTTAGTACTAATTTAGAAACCAAAGAATTCTCAAAATGACATCAAAAGTGTGATTATAATTCAAGAGCTTCATGTTTAATGTGATATATAGTATATCCTAGCATGTTAAAGTACGTATATCACCTTGAGTACTTACAAACACTCTGAGTCCGGGATCTTTGAAAAAGTTGGTTGATTATCAGCCCGCAGTGCAGTAAGCTACGTGTATTACCATCAACAAAACTTAATTCCTTCTTTTCTGCTAATCCATACTGAAAATAAAATGTGTTCAAAAGAAAAAGTATGAGTTATATTCTACAGACATTTCAAAATAACTCTTAGTAATTATAAAAGAAGACTGGCTAGACAATTTTCAATCCCATTGTTCATTATGTTATGGGAAAATCCAAAAGAATCTGAATCGCCTTTAGTATTTGTTATTCACTTTAAAAATGAAACGTTATCACTGTAGACTCAGTAAGTGGGTGTACTTGAGATGGGGAGAAGTCAAGCACATTTGATTCCACCAATTGCTTCAAATTATTTTTCAAACATTTTGGTTTTGAGTAAACTCAAAACACATTTTCCAAGTTCTCTTTCCCTTTTAAACCCATGTGTTTGGTAAGAGAAATTTAATCCATATGTTTCTGATTCATTTTGAGTTAACTCATCAAATTGTTGATTTTTAAAATCTATTTGATGTCCAAAAGCTTTTTGATGGTTGTGATTTTTCCCTCTGAAATAGTATTTTGTTTTTTCATGTGTAAACACACGTAGGTTTCAAAGATTCATGCTCCATGTACCAAGGATTTGAGTGGATGCTAACTCATTCATACCCATTTCAGTCATCCAGGGAGGATTCTGACATGCATAATAGCTCAGACTGCCCAGGCCAGTTTTTATTTATATGACTTTCTTTTCAAATCCAACCTTAATCATACTATGGATACATTTTATGAAATCTAAAACTATTTTTTAAAATTATATCTGATTTCACTGAAGGAGGAGATAAAAATCCACACAACTTTTGTTGAAACATGTCATAGGTGGGAGGGTATGTCCACATTGAAGATGAAAGAAGAGAAAAAATTACATTGCCACGATACTAATAAAAATTCTATTGCTCATCCGGTGGACCTCAAAATGAGACAGACTCATAGCTTGTTTGGGAGGTTTAAACATGTCTTTATAATTCTTGTCATACCATTCAGAACAAAGGAAACCAGCAGTTTTAGAGGCTGAGATATACATAAGGGAAATCGCCTACCTTGCTTTGCCTTTCCTTCCTTGGAATTGAAAGGGAAGGAAATGACTGATAAATGTTTGTCTGCCCACATGATTAAAATACTCTCGCCCAAGGCAATGTGTCCCATCATCAAATACCATTGCTTTTAACACCTCTGCTGAAAGAAAGGCTATCAGATGAGGCCTCAATGAATTATTTCCCATGAATAAAGAGAGCGTGAGGAAAAAAGGATTTCACAGATCTTGTGAAATCCTAGACTGCCCTGAAGCCTAAAGCATATGCACATAAAAGCTAGCATCCATCTTCTCATGGTCAGGGAAAACGTTCTTTTGCTGGCCAGGAAACATCATAGAGAACTGATTTTCATGCACGGATGTCTGCCCGGTGTACAAATCTGCAACGCAAACATCCACAACTATCCCAACAAATTACTCTTAGGTTAATCGGTGGATGTTTGCATTACAGATGTTTTTACTGTGAATAATACCCCCTCAAACTGGAACCCTTAAAGGATTCCTGAAACATGTGGCACTCAGCCTCAAATGTGAAAAGTAGGGACAATCTAGGGCTTTGGCTAACACTGAAAAATAAAGATGAAGGAAATGTTTCTTCTCCCTGCGTCAACTGGCTGATATGCCCAGAGAAACTGTGCTTGCCAACCTAGAGGTAAACATGCCCATTCCTCTGTGGGAGAAACTCTTTGAAAGAGAATGATGATCAACACTCCTCCTGTTCAGATAAGAAAACAAAACAAAACAAAAACAACAACAACAATAGTTGTTTCCAAACTCTTTCTTTCAAATGGACACAAGCCAGCCTCCATTGGATATTCATTTTTTCTTACTGCGTCTTTGTCATAGAATTATCTCAAGAGTGAAAAATCTCAAAAACAGAACATTTCATTCTAAGAAACAGTTGCTTAATATAACCCCTTGTTATTAAATTCACTTATCAAAATCACTTTGCAGGAACAACGCAGAGAAAACTTGCACCATAATAATCTCTATAAGAATATGCAAAAGACACGCATCCATATGCACACTCTAGGACTTTAATATTGAACAAGAACCCTCACTTAAAGATGTTTAATACATTAGTACTAATAATTTTTAAAGTGAGAGTAAAAGCTCATCTAGATAGACTGCTTTTCCTATTTTGTATTTTGGAATTGAAAGAGTTTTTTAAGCTAAACATGAGAAAACGACTGCATAACTCTTCAGTGAGTATGTTTACTGCGTTATCAGAAACTATCAAATTCACCCAACAGTCTCTCTCGTGTCTCAATCTAACTGACGGCACTATGGGATAAATCCTTCCCTTTGAGGAACAGCTGCAAACTACTTCTAGCACAATGGTTCTTAATCCCATTACATATCATAATCTCTATATCTAGAGAGCGTTTAAAAAATTTCAATGCCCAAGTCCTATGCTAGACAAAATGTATCAGAATTTCCAAGATTGGGCCCCTGCCTCCGTATTTTAAAAACTCCCCAGGTATGTGTAATGTACATCCAGGCTTAAGAATTTTCTTTTTGAGAATTTTGTATCTCCTTGGTCTCTCAGCTCCGGGCAGTGATAGTTGGGGGCTGCTGACGAGACCAAAAAGAAGGGTACCCAAAATAGCTTCAGCTGCCTTGTGTAGATGGTGATGCCTGCTCGTCACCGACAAGGAACACACATTCTATAATAAAAGATGAAAACTCCAATAAATAGGACTTTAAAACTGAGTTTCCTGTTTGCAATATTTGAAGTGCATTTCAAGGGAAAAACATTGCTGAGCTGCTGGGACCTTTCCATTAATGCTGTGAAATAAAATGGTATTTGCCATCCCTTTTCATAAGAAGTTTTGGATTTACCACCTCTTGTAATATCTGAAATAAAGATGCATTTAGGTTTTAGTGTCCTGGGTAAATCTCTAAATTTGGAAGTAACTCCTCAAACTTGAATATCTATGACAATTTGGAGTCAAAGAGAAGCTTGGTTTTTTGGTGTTCAAACATGAAATTTATGAAGCAAATGTTCATAACTAATGCAGTTTGCAGGAACTTTCAAACTAATATTTCCTTTCAAACTAATATTTGAAAGTATCTCTAAAAAAAAAGACATTTCAAAAATCATTTACCCCATAATTTAGGTTCTTGTGCTTCCTAATTAAAAATTTTAGTTACATGATTTTGAAAAACTATTTCTCATAACAATGTAATAAAAACACATGAGCAAACTTTTAAAAATCATCTGTCACTGAAGGTCATTAGTGTGTTTAAAAATGCATAATTTTTTCCAAAGAGCTGGGTCTAAAATATTTGATTATTAAAATCAGATGGATATGATCATTACTAAAATAAAATAATAAATCTTAAGAAATAACAATTAAATTAAAGTGCTTCAAGAAATGTCAGAGATCTAAAATTTCTTAGAAAAGTATCCTCGTGTAAAGGAACTTATTGGACATCAGATACGGATGTTGTCACATGTCATGGAGTCACATGTCATGTCACCTGGCATTGATTCTCAGTGCCCTGAAAACTGTCAGGACATTTTTCTCCTCACTTATCAATTACTTTTTTTTTTTAAGATGAACAACACCCATTAGTCTATATCTTCTGTTACATCTCTGAAACGATTGTTCTATCAACCACATCCTCCTTCTTGAACCTTCTTTTTTGTCTACCATGCAAACTGCTATTCTTTTTATATCTCTGGCCAGAAATGAAGCTATTCCCCAAGTGTCTGTCTTTGATCATTTTCTCTCATCATAACCTCTCGATTTGCATATTATTTAGCCCTTCTCATTGCTTCCATTTTCACCTGTTCGCTAATGTCTCTTAATTATCTATTTTTAGCCTATATCTTGCTCTGAACCCTTAGGATGTTTAAGTACACATCTCCTCTTGGGGTTCTCACAGATACCTTCACTCACAATCTCATCCCATCCCATTCCAACCTGCCGCTCCTCCGTTTTCTAATCTCAGTAAACAGCTGACCCATTCATGCTGCTTGCCCCAAGCCAATCTTGAAACTTGAGTCCTTCTAAAGGATTTACAGTCCTTTAGAGGCTTATAGTAGTCTGAGTTTACATCCAATCACTGCTCTAGACTGCTGGATTCAAACTTGTTAATATACCTTGAATCCACCCTCTTCTCTCCAACCTCACACACACCGCCTTAGTTCCAACCTCCATCATCTTTCTCTTGGATAGTTTGTAATATCCTCCAAACTCCAACCAAGGAGGTTGCCTTACCTCCTCATCTTGCTTGTTTCGATCCATATTTCACAAAGATGCTACCCACCACTGTTAAATGCAAACGTAAGTTGCTTCCTGCTTAAAACCCTCCGGGGTGCCTTCCCAAGCCTTCTAGGCAACATCTGGAATTCTTGGTATAGCAAACAGCCCACCAATTTCTCCAGCCTATCTCCCCTTCTGCTTACCCATCCCTTTTGCCCAATATAATCTTGATCATGCTCTCTGCTTATTTGCCTTTCTGTCCCTGGAATGTCCTTCCTCTCCTTTGCTTCATCCTAACCTTCCCTCAAAACCCCTCTGGCCAATTTCTGTTTCTCTACCAAACACCTCCATGAATTAGCCTCTCTAGAAGCCCTCCTTGATTTGTCAGGACCTCACATTCCTCTTACCTTTTCCTCTGTCCCAGCACTTTTCCATTCTCTGAGACATTATCTTTCTTCACCACCAAACTGTAAACTCCAGGAAGGTGGGGCCATGACCTATTGTCTTTGAAGAATTTAGCCTTCCTAGTACTAAGCTTTTAATGAATGTTGGTTGGTTGAATGAATGAATGAATGAATTGAGTAATAAAAGCACTCCTTCTTAAGGAGTAGAGTTACATTTTTACATTTTTTTGAGTATAGTTGACACACAATGTTACATTAATTTCAGGTATACAACATAGTGACTGGATAAGTCTATACTTTCTGGTATGTAAGTCTATACTACACTCATGGCATGCTCACCATGAGTGTAGTACCATCTGCCACTATACAATGCTATTACAATATCACTGACTATATTCCCTATGCCATGTCTTTTATTCCTGTGACTTATTCATTCTGTAACTTGGAGCCTGTGTCTTTCTTTCCCCTTTGCCCATTAGCCTATCCCTCATTCCCCTCCTCTGGTAAATATCTATTTATTCTCTGTATTTATAGGTCTGATTCTGTCTTTTTGTTTCTGTGTGTATTCATTTATTTTGTTTTTCAGATTCCACATACAAGTGAAATCATATGGTATTTATATTTCTCCATTCTGACTTATTTCACTTAGCATGAAACCCTCTAGGTCCAACCACATTGTCACAAATGGCAATATCTCACCCTTTTTATGGCTGCATAATATTCCCCCTCCCTCTGTATAACAAACACACCACATCCTACTTATCCATTCGTGTGTGTATAGTTATATTTTAATGCAAGTGTTTTTCACCTGGGCTCCCTGAATGGACTTCAGGGGGGTCTAGACGTAAGCCACCTGAAAGGTACACATACATTTCCTGTAAAAAGAAGGCTCATAGCTTTTTACAAGTTTTCCCTCTTCCCCTTAATAGTTAAGTACTTTGTAGAAGAAACCTTAAGGGGTTCACAACCCCCCTCAATTTTAGATATAGGAAGCCTGAGCCATATTCCAAAAACTTGTACCAGTTAGGAAAAGTACTAAGTATTAAGAACACATACTTCTGCTCCTAAGTAAATCAAACTGTCACTTATAAAATGATCAACCACAAAATATGCACAAAGCTTATTATCTATATATTTGAGGCATTCCTGTATGTTCAGCCAAACAATTTACAAAAATTATTTCATTTCTTGCTCTCAGCACACATTGGGGTTATCTCTATCTTTCATTTAAAATAGAGAAATTCAATCTCAGAACTGGCTTGACCAAGAATATATTCATCTAGCAGGAAAGTATCCCAACTTACATAGTCCTTTCCCAAATTAAAAAAAAAAAATAGATGAAGCCATGAGATATCCAGTTTCTAATTCAGATGTTGCAGCATCACAGATTTGCACACTCAATTTCAATTTAATCAATAACTGCTGATGACTGCTTGGTGCAAGACACTGTATTAGGGACTGGCATCTGAAAGCTCATGGCGTTAGCACCAACATGATGTCTCAAATAGCAAAGACCCAATAACTCCTCAATGTTTTTTCTAGATTTTTAATTTTTTTATTTGTTTTTATTTTTAGAGAGGTTTTATCTTCATAACAAAATTGAGCAGGAGACAGAAAAATTTCCCATCTATTCCTGCCCCCACATATACACAGCCTCTCCCATTATCAACTCCCTCCACCACAGTGGGACTTATCTTATGACCAATGAACCTATGCTGATATATCATTGTCACCTAGAGTCCACAGATTACATTAGGGTTCACCCTTGGAATATTACAGTGTACAGGTTTGGACAAATGCATAGTGACATGTATTCACCACTATAATATCATATAGAGTAGTAGGCCCTAAAGAGCCTTTAGCCCTCCTCCCAACACCCCCTCCCCACAACTCCTGGCAACCACTGATCTTTTTACTGTCTCCATAGTTTTGCCTTTTCCAGAATGTTATGTAGTTGGAATTACACAGTATGTAGCCTTTTGAGATTGACTTCTTTAACTTACTAATGTGCATTTACAGTTCCTTTATGTTTTCCATGGTTTCATTGCTCATTTCCTTTTAACATAATCTGGAGGCATCAGAGTTTATTTATTCATTCACCTACCAAAAGACATCTTGGTTGCTTCTAAGTTTTGGCATTTATGAATAAAGCTGTTCTAAATATCCATGTGCAGGTTTCTGTGTGGACATAAGTTTTCAACTTCTTTGGGTAGATGCCAACGACTGCCATAGCTGGCTCATATGGTGAGAGAATGATTAGTTCCGTAAGAAACCCCCCAACTGTCTTCTGAAGTGGTCGTTCCATTTTGCAATCCCAACACCAACAAAGGAGAGTTCCTGGTTCTCTACATCCTCACCAGTATTTGGTGTTGTCAGTGTTCCAGATTTTCATCCAGACTGGTGATTACTCTATGCATCTCTCATGCAAGGTGAGTTTAAAATGTGAACTTAAAAAATTATATATTAAAATATTCTCTTTAAAATAAAAATTTTAAATTTCTGTCACATACCAAGTGACTCTTAAATTTAGAAGTGAGCTTCCTTCATTTCTCTGGAGTAAATTATATGAACCCAATATTCTAAGCTTAAGCAGCATCTTCCAACAGTAGTGAGAATCAAAATCTCTAGCAATTCCTGGGCCAGGCTTCTTCCCCATTCCCTCAGATGATGGTTCAGTCAGTGAGTCATAGGCCTATAAATCTGCATTTTAACTGTGTGCATTTCAAGTGATTGCAATGCAAGTGCAGAAATCACACTTTAAGAATCATCCTTGGAACCTCAGGCACTAGCCATAAATTCCAGGTACAACAGCCTGCAGTGAAAATCCTTTAAATAGCTTCTCCTACATGAATATATGTCCTGGGATCCCATCATAACCCTGATTGCCTTTGACTTTCAATCTCGTGCAGCCCTCGAGTAGAAGGGAGCCAGAGAGTGATGCCACTTGGTTCCTAGATCATCTCCAACAGAGGAAGTCTCAGGCCTAATTTTCCTTATCTTACTCCTGTTTACTGAGAAGTTAATTAAATTCTGCTTTAAAGAGCTGGTTTTGGCTTATGACCAAATATGAATTGATGATTTTGGAATGTTCATATACTTTAAAACATTACATAATCCTGCCTATATACTTAATGGTAAATTAATTACTTTAGGTGGATGACAGCAGCCTGTTTTAAAATATACTTTTTTTCTGCTCATAAGGCCTCAGGAAATAACTTCACCTGCTGCCCCAGATCCCTGAGGCCAGGAGGGAGATGCATGAAGTTGTTATGGTACCATGGCCTTCCCTCTGCACAGCAATTATATATCAGCATTTGTTAGTCCCTGATTGTTTCCAAACTGAGTAATTGGAAGCCAATGCTCCTTCATTTCTGGTCCTTCCATGTGAAATATGAAAGTCCTCCTTACCTGAGATAGGTGAGGTAGCCCTTCCTATATCCACTTATGCCTATTTATGTCAAAGTTGCTTTGAAGATTTGGGCTTGGATGTGAGTGCTAGCTTTTGACTTGGGTTGAGGGAAGGGGATGTTCTGTCTTCTACGCCCCATAGTTCACTAGATCTGACTTGCAAAATTCTTTCTGTTCCTTCCCTTTGAGTTCTGATGTGATTTTCAACTCTTGACTTCAGTAAAGGCTTATCACATAAACTTTTCTTTTTAAGTAGCTACCATTTAGGCAAATGGAGTTAGGGCTTAATGAAGAAGAGAAAAGATAACTTGACTACCTGCTTTATCAGATCACATCCATTTTTCTCAGGGTGCCATTTTGGAGGATTCTGTTGTCTCTCATCTTTAGACTAAAGATTCTAATAGTGTTTGTGGTAACTATGGAATTGTGACTGGTTTCTCTAAGGGATATTCAAAAGTATTCCTCATGCCCACTCTTTGGAGCATTTGGTCTTTCGACGCTTGTAATCTACCCTGTGTTGGATCCCTTGCCACACTGGCTTACAATTTACTCTGGGAACACACCAAGCATGTCCTACCTCAGAGCATTTGCATATGTGGCTTCCCTGCCTAGAACACACCTATCACTCTCCTCATGGTCAGCTTCTCCACAAACTTCAAGATTCTGCTTGATGTTAGCCCCAACAAGAGGTCTTCCCTTCCCGTCCAGTTTAAGACAGCCTCCCCTATTACTGCTTATAAGAGATTATCTTGTTCTTGCATGACAATTGTAATCATGGGTAATATGTTGTATGTCCTTCCTATATTTCAGAAGTTTCCAAGTTTTTGCAGATATCAGTTTATTTAATTCTAAATTTAACCAGAAGAAAGTATGCCTACTTTTATTATGTTAAAAATGAAGAATTGAGGAATGAAAGGTTTAATAACTTGTTCACGACCAAACAGCAAATGCATTTTAGAGCCACAAGTTGAACCCACAGAGTCTGATTCTACAACCATGCTCTTCAAATAACACTAGGTCTCTTGCAATTGGTAATTATATATGTATGCATTTATTTACCTGTTTACTGTCTGTCTCCTCCTCTTGAGTAGAAGCACTAATAAGTGAGGGATTTTATTGATTCTGTCCATTGTATACCTCTTACCTGACACAACATTTGGCAAATAATAGGCATTTAATAAAGAGAGAAAGGAAGAAAGGGGAAAAGGGAGGAAAGAAAGAAGGAAGGAAAGAATGAAGAAAGGGATGAAAGGAGGTAAAGAAGGAAAGAAGGAGGAGGGAGGGGAAGAAAAAAAACAACTAAGTCAATACTATATGATTTGGTAGATGACCACTAGTTTCATTAATCTCAGACCTGGGTGATATTGTTCTTGGAGGAAAAAACTCTAACCCCATTTTTTAAGTGGAGGTTGGAAGATACAGCTCAAACTGCCCTAGACTGCCTGGGTGTAATCTCCTTACTTCAAAATAGCACTTTCACAATTCTGAAAGTTCAGGGAAAAGTAGTGTAACTGAAACATACCTGGGCTGTGAGCATGTACCTCCATGGTAACAGCAATCCCCTCACTCCTGGCGCCATTATTGGACAATAGACTGTTCAAAGTCTGCGTCTGTGGAGAAAACTCAGTGAGTTCCCTGAACAAATGAATACTAGACATATCTCATAAATTGCTCCAATGTGGGTGGGCAAGACCGAGCAGGGGACCCTTGGCCACAGCCTTGGTAAGCAATCAATGTCAGATAAGTTGGTTGAGTTCAGGGCGACGGAATGGCAAACAGAACCCTGACTCCCGTGAGATCAGGGCTTAGATGGCACACACAGTTTCCTGTACTTTAATTGAATAGAGTTTTGGGGAGTTGGGCGGGGGATGAGAGCAGTGGCAGATGAATGAAAGGGGGCCTAGGCAGGGGAGGAGCAGGGTTCTGAGCGACTACCAACCCATAGAGTGTCCTCTACATGCCGGTTGGGAACTGGTGCTTTCAGCGAGCACAGATCTCGCTCCTGTTTGTAGAGCCGACATTTGCGGGGACATGCTTGCAGGAACATGAATTATACTTCTCTGCGTCTGATTTGTAACTACACCTGTACACTCTTAGAAATGCTAATAGACAAATATAAATTTAGGTACAAAGGGAAATCTAATAAGAAGAGCATTTGAATGAGTAAGAAATGTCTAATTTTTTTTGCAGTCATTAGGACTGGAAGAACATGCTTATAGTAATTAGGTAAGATTGATTTCGAGGCCGAACACCACCCACAATTTGTGTAGTCTGGGGGTCAGGCGGGCAGCTGCAGAAACCGCTCGGCTAATTATGAGAATTCACTGTTCGTTAATAGAATCTCTCTCCACAAACAGCAGCTGTGTGTTTGCTCACGCAAATTATTAATTCTGGCCTCGCCTCAGCTGCAAGTTTCTGCTGCGCAGAAAGGAATCCTCGGCTAGAAGTGTCAGTTATCACCCAAGCGATGCTGAGGAAGGAAGAAAAATATGAAATGAAAGAAAATATCCTCTAATCACAGGTGTATAAAGATTTGGCATCTACCTCCCTTTCTGCCTTTCACTCCCAAACAATTGAATGCCAATTCTGGAACTCATTAATCTGTAGGCAACCTAGCGAGATCTAATTTATACCTGTCAGGAGCAATGGGCAGCAGCTAATAGGAAAGTAATTGCAATATAAGTCTGCTTTCCCACTTGATAGTATGCAAGATTTTAATGACAGCCCTTCTCCATTGGAATATCAGACTGGCCAACAGATATGTTGTCTCTTTTGCAGAGTCACACTGTGAACAAAAGAGTTGTCTCCTTGGGTTTTATTACATACTGCAAATAAAGTGATAACAGCAGAGTAGATGGAACGTGGATGTGCACCTATTTATCCTCTGGAAGAAATGAAAGCAATATTCTTGCAACACAAACTGTGAGCTAGTATTCTCACGTTTTTATTTTGTTAAAAAAAAAAAAACAGTATCTGGCTGAAATCGAATGCCCACATAAAATATTATTTCCTGTTTCAAATTGAATTGAATATCTGTGTTCGATAATAGTTTGAAATGTCTAGGCACTTCAGGGGACTGAGGATTTTCCATCTTGCACGAGAGTGGTTAGAAACAAAGGGTGCTATTTATTACCTGAAAAGGGGGAAAGTGTCTATTTATTCCACACTTGTTTTTGTTCCTCCTGGGATTGTCTAAAGAGATGTTTGCCCGTGAACAAATTAGGAACATCGAAGATCGCCTACGGTTACAGAATATGTTTGGCAAAACTAGGTTTCAAAGTGATTTCTTGTTTCTCTATCCATTGTCCTTACCGGATGATCTTCTAGGTGGTCCCTTGGATCAAGACAGGACCTGAAAAGAGCATGACTTCTAGAATGGGAAGCCCAAGTTCCAATCCCCTGGTTTACATGTATTCCCTGCATAGCTTTGAACAAACCCATGGACCTCTCCAAAATGTGCTCCCTTCGCATTTAAACCTTCCTGTGGTTGCAATAGAATCAATAAGAGCATGTGTGCAAGAGGACTTGGGCAGCTCACATACAAACATTCGTTGTTACTATTTTGTGACAACTGCATGTGCTTGGGGAGAACGCATACATTAAAATGCAAATTTCTTGAGGGATGGAAGAGAGAAAATGGCTTACTCTTGTATACCATACATCTCATGCCAGCATCCTTGTTTCCAAACCAGATTCCACCCATCTTCTTGGGGATTTGATTTGAACTTAAAATCTGTCTTAGGCGTTGTAGGAAATAAAGTAGATAAAACCTAATCCTTGCCTTCAAGTGGCTTATGATAGAAACGAAGTCAGTTCTGATACTGCATATTTATTCAGTAAACATCACAGACCCCACACTATGACAGGTGTATGGCACACAGCAGTTAAGACACAGCACTGGGAAGGTACTGTCTCGAGGTGAACAATAAGAAAGGGAAGGTCCTAGAACCGACTCTGCATAAATTAGCCATGACCATTGAAATGTCACTTCACTTCTCAGAGACTTAATTTCTTCATTTGTAAAAAGGAACATTTTCAATGATTTTCTTAAAAGTCTTTTCCAAATCTAAAATTCTAAGGTTCTTGGATTTTTCTAAAAAATTATAGAAATTAAGAGTTCCAAATTACCATTATACTTAATCCTTGACTTCAGTGAATCTAACAAAAAATTTCAAAGGAAAAGATCATTAAAATACAGAACAGTGAATTGCTAACAAAGCATTCTAAAATGATCTATTTGTTATGCCTTGATGGTGGAAAATTAGAAATTACCCAGGAAATTTGCTCCATGTTCATAATCAAAATAGACAACGCAGGTCAAACATTGATTTGGACAAATCACTTAAACATTCTGAGTTTCATTATTCTCGACTACAAAAAAGAGTTACGTGAAGCCCAATCCCTGCCCTATCCATCTCATAATGTTTTTGTGAAGACTAAATAATGTGTGAACTATTTAAAATGATAATACTTTATAAATATAAATAATTTGTTTTAGTTGTTAAAATCTTGAATTGTCTACTTTGTCTGATCACCCTAAGAAAATCTACAGTTTCAGTAAGAATGGTCAAGTCTCCACCTCACTGTGTTCCGTATGATTGAATGTTGCTTGGGATGTGGGGAAGTCGGGGTGGGGTGCCTAATCATTTCATTCACTGATTGAATAGATGATGTTGTGAGAATTACCTGACTTTACAACACTTCCACTTCTTCATCTGAAAAAGAGAATAACCACCCCTACTTGAAAATATGTGAGATGTTTGTCTATAAAGAAGAATCTAGTAAGACATCAGGTCCTACTTAGGGAAATGTGACTTTGGAGGACATCACAGCTGAGATGGGTGGTTATAGCACATGACATCTTGTTGGCAGAGAAGTTGACATTCCTGATTTGCCTTTTATTGCCCATAATTCCAGTGCTTTATAATATACATCCACACTTAAAATAAGTTGAAAGACAATATATATAAACATATATTATATATAATCATAAGTTCTTTCTTTTATATAGGTGTTTCCAAGCAGAAAACATATTTTACATCACCAAACTTAAACAGAGAAAATACTATACTAGCTCTATGTTGTGATGTGAAATCCTCAGGAGAGCCTCATGTCTTCAAATTCAAAATTCCCTCCCATCTTGTTCTTCACCTCGTACCCCAACCACCTCACATCTGGTTCTGCTTTAGGAAAACCCAAACTATGACAACACTTTGGCCTAGATTTGACATCTTTGTTCTGATTCTACAAATATTCTGGCTTAGAGACTGTTCTAGATATCTGTTGCTGCATAACAGAGCATGGCAAAACCCAGTGGCTTAAAACAACAGCAAGGTCTTCTGATGTCTTTATCTGAAGAAGAGGAACCAATTGTTCACATTTAGTTAGTTTCACCTTATTTAGGTGTAATGCCTGTTACAAAACCCTGGAATTAGTTATAATAGACAAGTCAAAGAATATTAGACTTCTTTAGGAAAGATGACTTTTGTTATAAACTGAACAATCTTTTTTTTTTTTTTTTCCTTTTTAGTTCATGAGTCTACTCTTTGGGCAGAGCTCAGCAGGAAAGACTCTGTTTTTTTGCCCCAAGCTGGGGCAGCTTGCCTGGGGCTAAAGAAGCCACATCCAAAATGGCTCCCTTACATGATCTGTCAGTTGGTTGCTGGCTATTGCCTGGCTTCCTCACAGACTGATGTCTGGGCTCCAAGAGCTAGTGTCCCTAGAGACAGGGAGTAGAGGTTGCCAATTTCTTAACCTGATCACTTCTACTGTATGCTATTGGTCAACCAGTCATAGAGCCCAAATTCAAGGGAAGGGCACAGATATCTCGCCTCTCAGTGAGAAGAAGTTCAAAGAATTTGGGGTCATGTCTCACTGTCTCAAAGAAAATGGGGTCATGTTCAAAGAATTTGGTCTCACTGCCTCTGAGAATGTCTCAGTCATGATTTAGTGTAAGGAATAGATCCCGCTCTATATATTTCAAGTGGAAAGTGTTTAATATAGGCAGATGCTTATGAGATTATAGGAGGGACAGAAAGAGCAAGTCTTTCTCAAATGACTTCCAGAATAATCCAGGCAATCTACTAAGGTGACTCCTATTTTGGAGTCTGCCTCTAGAACTGTGCTGAACACAAAACATCAATGCAAGGGGCATAACCATCTCTATTCCAACAAAACCCGAGGAAAGACACCCATATTTTCAATTGGGAAGTCAAGAAGGTCGGACTCAAGATGTCATTGCCCCCACAACAGCATCTCAACAGCCATGAAACTGGAGAATGAAGTGCTGTTCAAAGAAATCTCTTGTGTCCACCATCTTGTTAATCCATGGCCAGGGCCTGTTAGTGATTTTCAAACTTGAGTGTACTTCAGAATCAAATGGAAGGCATATAAAAACACAGATTGCTGAACCCACCTCAACAATTTGTGATTCAGTAGGTTGAAAGTGGACTCAAGAATTTGTATTTCTACTAAGTTCCCCAGTTGTAGTACTGCTGCTGATCCACAGACCACACTCAAAGAAACACTGGCTTAGAGGCATCAGAAAGTGGCCATCCCCTCCAGTCTAACTTCCACATCTCTTACCAAAGGTAAGGTGCAGAAACTGACTTGCAACCAGAACCATAGTTGTGAGACAGCATAAGAAATGTAGTTTTCAAGTTTCTAACCCCCCAACCTGAAGGTTGTAATGGAAGATGAGGGAGCTAATCCAGATATTTAATCCTCAGAACTATTACATAAACCACTGATGTATTATTACAAGTTAATTTTCAGAAATTGAGAATGGGTTCCCATTTAAACAGACTCTACTGCACGCATTTATAGCAGTTACTGTAAAAGGACTAAAACCATCATTGCAAACATTAAACATCACTATTCTCTATGTGTGTACATGTGAAAATTAAGTTTACAATGGAGTTTTTCATGTTCTGGAGTTCAAAAATGTCCCAGCACACACACGCATTTGTGTGCAGGAAGTTTTCATGGGAACTGACGAGAAACTTTTATATCACTCTGTCATAAACTAAATTGCCATCTTCTCAGGATAAGAGAACGAAATGATTTCATTATGTGTCAATTCTCTTTACGGCTAAGAAGATTTGACACGGGGATGTTTCCCTCAGGTTTTTGCATCCCTTTCCCTCTCACAGAGCAGTTTGGTTCCCGTAAATGTGACCTTCTCCTACCCATTCCATATTTCAAGCAGAAAATTGGAGACGAGGATATTTGAATTCAGCGTTGTTTTGAAGATGGTACAGTTGAATGTTATGCTGTTTGCCGAGTTAGTCTTCATTTGATTACATAGCAGGTTCATGCTGAAGAGAAGAAGCGGGCCAAGGTCTGAGGAGGAAGACAGCCCACCAGTAGATGATGAGCTGGAACATCTGCTGTGCCGAGCCTCCCGTGGGTGGTGGTGGGTTGTGTGATGATTATTTCACAGGTGAAACAACCTCATTATTCAGGTACATGAGAAAGTGCTAAGACAATTCCCAGCAGAGGTAAGAGGGGAACTCAAACAACAGTGACTCAGCTGGGGGCATCAGATGACATGGAGTTTCTGTGCTTGAAGCTGACCAACCGCCACCGTCTTGTTATCATAAGTTGCCTTTCCTCTACATAAGCAGACATCTTTGTTTTTTACTCTTGTTTTGATAGGCACCGCTTTAAAGAGTGTCTCACTTAAGAGGATATGACTTCTATTTAATTAAGCAGATACACATCCACAGCATAAATTTTCAGCTAACTAATCCATAACTCAGTCCTGATTTCAGGAGGCGTATCTCCAGTGCCACTAGGCAATAATCAATACTTTTAAATGGCCACATAAATTAGGGCACCATAAGAGCCTTGCTGGAAAAAAAAATATTCCATGACTATCTTCCTGAATAATGATTGCAAAATCACTTTCAGCAAAAATGGCCCACGGTAGCTCTGTCTTTGCTGAAATAAATTTCCCAGACAGCTCTGTAAGTCACTGTAGCATCTCACATCTCGGTTTCCATGATAAGGAGCATTTGGTTGAACACTACTAAAAAAATTTTTCAATGAGTCAAAAGCAATGAGAAAGTGAGGAGTAAGAAAGGGAGCCGAATAAGCAATCCTTTTGAAATGTGATTAAAAGGTAGGTAAATTAAGATTTGTGAGGGCAGAGGTATCTTTTCCTAATACAGGTCAGGGTTCCCTTTCCTCTGAACTTCTCAGCATCAATTCATGTTGGATTTATTTGGAAATCAATCATTAGGGTGCTGCTGAACTAGTCTTGTCAGCAACACAAATCTGCACTTCAGCTGTACCATCTAAAATGGTCCCTTGTTTGTAGTCTTCAGATTTGCTAAAAATAAACATATATTTTTTTTCAATCAGGGAAAAAAGTTAATAAAGATAAAACAGTTTACTCCCTGACTTGCAATGATTCTCTGTTACTGTACTACAATGAACACAAGTGTTTTGAATAGTTTATGTTTGAATAAGATCCATTTTCATCCTGGAAAGGTATCAAAGGCTCAGATGGGTGGCATAGAATACAAGAACAGAGAGAAAGGAGAGAGACACAGAAAATGAAAACATAGGCTAATGGAGGCAGAAACTTCTTCCCGCAGCCTTGATTAACACAGCAAATGAGAAACAGCAGGGTTTACATACTTTTGTTTTAATCTACGTTCTTTAATTTACTTTCATCTAGGTGCAGAAGAAAATGAGGTTTTGGTAGGTTGTTCTAATGGACTAAAACTAAAGTTTCTTTTTAATGTTGAAGCTACACAATTTTCAAAGTCACAGAGATTTGCTCTAGCAGCAATGTTGAGGTGATATAGGTAGGTACGGGTAGAAAAAAATCATGGTGACACAATATAATTTTTAGTTATGGGGAGAACTATTTGTGGTATTGACTTTTGAGTGTGGTTCTCAATTGTTCTTAAAACCAATGACTGGCAAGATGCTAGAGGCACTACCCCATGAGAATCCAGAGCTGGGCTTTCCTTTCATTCAACCCATATTTACTGTATGTCTATTCTGAGCCCAGTTGTTGCTGTCATGTTGCTAATAGTCATGGTGGATCAGGAGGGGAAGGAGAATGAGAAGACATGACCATATAAGAAAATACATAAACCAGTTCATTTCAGAAAGTAATAATCCACAGAAAATAGCACATGGGGATGTGACAGGTCTTAAAGAATACATGGAATTCAGTCATTGGTAGTTGGAAAAAAAGGTTAGGAATTGGGGATCTACATAGTAGAAGCAAAAGCAGACAGCATACAAAGGAAGGCAGGTAGGGGGTACTACGTTTTGAATTAGTCTGAGCCTGGGAAAGGAATGGCGAAAAATCGGATAGGGATGTGTCCACAGGTCTGGCTGGGAATTAGATATGGGCCCTGAATGATAAGAAATTCTCAATGATGGCTTCACAGTTTGAGCCCCGGCAACAAAGGCAAATAATAGCATCATTCTGAAATATGAGGTAGAGAAAATTGTTTGGCACAGAAAGTGGTCAATTTGGTCTTGGATGTTATTTTGATTGAGGTACCTGCATGGAGCCAGAGATGTCCAGCAGATGGCTGAAGTGAAGGACCAGGACATTAACCTCAAGGAAAGATTAAAGCTGGAGACTTACAAGTGGGTGGAACTTCAAAATACAAGATAAGTGAACAGGGGTACCTGGGTGGCTCAGTGGGTTAAAGCCTCTGCCTTCGGCTCTGGTCATGATCTCAGGATCCTGGGATCAAGCCCCGCATCGGGCTCTCTGCTCAGTGAGGAGCTTGCTTCCCCCTCTCTCTCTGCCTGCCTCTCTGCCTACTTGTGATCTCTCTCTCTGTCAAATAAATAAAATCTTGAAAAAAAAACAAGATAACTGAACAAAGCTCAATGTTAATAATTCTTGACACATACGCAATGTTATTAATTACATGTTTATCTGTCCTGCTAGACTTAAAGTCTTTCAAAGGCATGAAATTATGTTTCCCATTTCTATATCCCCAGGGCTCAATATGGCGGATATCTAGATCCTGGTACATGTGTAATAAATAGATGAATAAATAAATAAACAAACAAAATTGTGCCATTCTCCACAGAACCTTGTGAGCGAGGCAGGGATGACCCTCCATGACCCGTGTGGTCGTCTTGTCTGTTTATAGCCAGTGTCTGTTCTGAATGGTCAATGCTCCCATTCTGTTTGATTCGGATCCATTTTCCACTAGTTATGAAATATTTTTAATACCGCCCAAATAGGAAACCAAATAGGTTTGCCAAGTTTGGGAATTTTTGCACTATATAAGCCAGTAAGAGTTAGAGATCGGCTTCGTATCCTCTTCTCAGGGTGTCTGACTCCTAAACTATTCGTCTTTCATCAGCCTTTGCTCACAGTTTTCAACAAGACTGCTAAAAGGCAAAAAGGTTTACCGGAGGCTGTTGTGATTGTGATGTTGTGATTTATAAGAAATATATATTTGCAAAAAATATATATGTGTATATATTTTCTCTTTGTCCCCATATCTTTTTTTTCAGTGTTCCAAGAATCATTGTTCATGTACCACACCCAGTGCTCCATGCAGTACATGCCCTCCTCAATACCCACCACCAGGCTCGCCCCACTCTTCACCCCCTCCCCTCCAAAACCTTTAGTGTGTTGCTCAGAGTCCACAGTCTCTCATGGTTCATGTCCCCCTCCGATTTCCCCCAATTCACCCTTCATTTCCTTCTCACAATGTCCTCCATGTTTTTCCTTATGCTCCACATGTAAGTGAAATCATATGGTATTTGATTCTCTCTGCTTGACTTATTTCACTCAGCATAATCTCTTTCAGTCCCATCCATGTTGATACAAAAGTTGGGTATTCATCCTTTCTGATGGAGGCATAATATTCCATTGTATGTATGGACCATATCTTCTTTATCCATTTCTCTGGTGAAGGGCATCTTGGCTCTTTCACAGTTTGGCTATTGTGGCCATTGCTGCTATGAACATTGGGGTACCTGTGGCCTTTCTTTGTACTGCACACAGCCCCTAAAACTCTTATGATGAGTACAATTAAGTTGTCTTTTGTTATGTTAAGGGAGTGAGATTCAGAAAGCACTGAAGAGTGGGGCTTAGTTGTTAGGACAGCCAGGTTTGTGATCTGAGGGTTGGAACTTCCAGTCCTACCTCCTGACTTCTTGGGAAGGGGAAGAGGCTGGAGATTGAGTTCAAGCACCAATGGCCAATGATTCAATCAATTGCACCTATTTAATGAATCCTCCATAAAACCCCCCAAAAGGACAGGGTTCAGAGAGTTTCTGCGTGGGTGAACGTGGAGGTACTGGGAGAATGGTGCACCTGGAGGGTGTGGAAGCTCTGCGATCAGCCCTATGCATCTCTCCCATCGGCTGTTCCCAGGTTACATTCTTTTTTAATAAACCAGTGATCCAGGAAGTAAAATGTTCCTCTGAATTCTGTAAGCTGCTCTAGCAAATGAATCGAACCCGAGGAGGAGGCTGTGGTTGTGCTGATATATAGTAAGTGGGTCAGAGGTACGGGTAACAACGTGGACTTGAGATTGGCCTTCTGAGTTGGAGAGGGCTGTCGGAACATCCAATTTACAGCCAGTTGGTCAGAAGCACAAGTAACACCCTAGGCTTGTGATTGGTATCAGAAACAGGGCTGGTGGGGGCCAGTCTTGTAAGACCGAGTCCCCAACCTCTGGAGTCCAATGCTATCTTTGGGTAGTGTAGTGATGCTATCTTCCTGCTGGTGATGAAGAACTGCTTGTTAGTGTGGGAAAGCCCCATCCCCACATGTTGGAATTGGGTCCAGGAACCCAAAAGAGTTATACATGGTTGAGAATCTATTTTCAACAAAGCTGATCTGTCTTGTTTAAACACATACACGCCCCCCCCCATAATTTTATTGAGGCTTGTTAATTTTAATTTCCTAGTAAGGTTGGAAATCCCAGGACTGACTTAAATTTCACAAAACACTGGAATATTCTGTAATGCTTCATTTTATTAAAATGACTGAACAGGGTAAAATATACTCCTCCTACTAAGTTGATTACAATACATACTATATGAAGATTTTAGAACAAGGAAGATGAATTCCCACAGAAAGAACGCTCTGTGCTGATTATAAACTCCTACTTAAAGTCTTATTTTAACAATGAATCTTGGAACACTACATCAAAAACTAATGATGTACTGCATGGTGACTAACATAATAAAAAATAAATAATTAAAAATAAATAATAAAGTCCTATTTTGATTTTCCACCCTTACCTTTATTGATAGTCCAGTGAACTTCTCTCTTTCACTTATTTACAAAGCTTTTCACACCTGAAACACTGATTCTCCGTCCTACATTAAAGAGTATTTCCTAGAGTTTCTCTCCTCCCCTTCTGTGCATTTCTCTGATTGACTTGTCTAATAGTACCTCCTGCTACTGGGCATCTCCTGGCAAGTATTAAGTATTCGTATTCTCAGGACAATGTCCTTTTCTAGACATCCCGTGATCCACATCATCTTGGTCTTTATTTATGGATAAATTTTAGAGTTTTCTCAACCACCGTGTGCTTCTAGACCTTCCTCCGTCCTAAATCTAAATTCTCTTTTTACTATTTTATTTGAATTACTTAATTAAATGATTAATCACTTAATAATCATTTCATTAAATGATTAACCATGTAATAATTATTTAGTTACTTTAGTTGCTGCCTTCTCTTGAGGATTGTTTTACTTTACTTTCTGGTTCAGTTTGCTTTTGGTTTTTGCCTATTTTTCTTCCCATTATTGTAGAGACACCTCAATGCTTTCAAACTAAAAATTCAAATATCGATAAAGTTGTTTACTTCTATTTTATTTTTTTAATCGCAGGTTCATAGACCAGAATTTCTTAACAGTGGTACTGTTACATTTTGAATATTACAAATAATTCTGACCTGTGGAAGACTGTTCTGTGCGTTGTAAGGTGTTTACATCGACCTCAATCCGCTAGCTGCCAATAGCACCCTCCAACACACACACACACAAGTTGTGACAACCAAAAGCATTTTCAAACATTGTTAATGTTTCCTGGAGGGCAATATTGACCCCAATTGACAACCACTACTACAGAGGTTGATAAGTCTAGCTTATTTGAGCTAATTTGGTAGGCATTTAAGAAGACGCACAGAATCTTCGGTTTAGTCCTGACTTCTTGATTTATTAGTCTATAACTTCGAATACATAGTTTCATTTCTATGGGCCTTCAGTTTCCTTTTCTGTAAAATAAGGTATGAAAAATTACCTTACCTGGCTCAAAAAATCATCTGAGGGTCCAATGAAATAATGTGTGTAAAAATCTCACTGTATACTATATAGTATCAGAATAGCAGTTTTTTCTCTGATTTTTGTTCCCTTTTGGATTATGAGAGAGGACAGGAAAAGAAGTCTTTAAAATTAGATTGAAACAGACAATGAAGTCTTCTATTTAAGGGGAAAAATTGCCCCATTTGGCAGGTTAACTAGATTGTCCACCCACTCCTTCCTTTTCTAATTTCCTAGACTATGAAGAAAACACTCAAAGAGCTTTGTTTCCATTGGAAAATTTCAAACCCACAAAGTTCTCTTGGGTGTTCTAATCTCTCCTGTCCAATGCAATTACTATGTCAAGAACCAGAAAGAGTTATGTTTATGACGGCTCGAAGTTAAAATGTCAACCTTTAGGCACTGGTATTATTTTTATATGGAGTAAATAAGTTGACAGTAATTATTATGTGCTACCCACAGAGCTTTGGGTCTACAACATTTTTATACATAAACATTTTAACACCAGAGCTTCATCAATTAACATAAAATGCAAAGAAAAGGAAAAAAAGCACATGGCATGAAAAAGATATTCTTAACTTCTGTCAG
The DNA here is from genome assembly GCA_028533885.1 of Nasua narica. Lineage (NCBI taxonomy): Eukaryota > Metazoa > Chordata > Mammalia > Carnivora > Procyonidae > Nasua > Nasua narica. The sequence continues at coordinate 129,878,861 of CM052798.1, read as the reverse complement.
AATAATGAAGTTCAAAAGCAACATCCTCTGGAAATTTGGTTCTCTCATGGAGTACACATTACAAAGAGAAAGACAGGTGCCATTTAGTAAGAAAAAAAATCTAATTCCTTGCATTTCATTTATCCTTTGCTCATGTTATATTGTGGTTTGTTGCCACTTTAGCTAAGTGACCCCCTTAAATAATGTCGCTTACACCTACACACTTTTTTTTTTAACTTGGTCTGGTTTTCTTATACCAACATGTGTTGTTTATACATGTAAGTTGCTGAGCTTTTCATTTAACAGGGATCATTTCAAGACCATAATGATACCCCCTGAAATAAATTATTTAATATATTTTTTGAAAAAAGAAGTAAAGCAACTCTTCTGGGTAATTGATGTGAGGTAAGCTACAGCATTGGCTGTATATTCATTTTTCTCCGATGTATGCAATTATCCACTCAGCCTGTACCCATTAATATTATTTTTCTTCCTAAGCTGGAAGTATTTAAAGCCATTAGAAAATAATCCAAAGAATTCTATTTGCTGAATAAATTTTAATTTGCATGGCACCAGGAATTTTTTATTAATGGGAAATAAATTATTGCAATCTTTGGGAAGGAGACAAGTTAATAGCTTTGTGAAAAGCAATGGAGAGAAAATGATCTTGAAAAGGTCAGGTCTCCTGTCACAGTGTCTTTATGCACAATTAAAACAAGTCAAGAAAGTGGCTATATAATCAGGACCATGAATATGCATTATATCCTAATGAGAGTGTGAAGATGCAGCAGGCTTAGTGCTAAAGTCATGGTGGGGTAGTGACATAAAAATGGTAATTTGTGATGTAGTATTTAACTGTGTTTCTCTTTCTTATGGAAAACTTAACTCTTCCGTAACTAGTCCATCCGATCTTGTCTTTAGGCTCTTTCTACTTATGGAAATTGTCAATTGTGTGAGAGAAAAAGAAAAAGCCAAATATCATCTACTGTCTTGTTTGTATTCGTTGCACTGATGGACTGAATTTTTCATTTTGCCATCAGTTGCTTTGATCTTTCAGATAGTTGTGCGTGTCTGTGTGTGAGCATGTATGTAAATACATTTTAATTCACAATAAAATTCTTTACCGATCATTTCTATATCACCTTTATTTTGCTGTCACATTTCTTCATTTGGTCCCTGTAGGATATTGCATGAGTCCCTAGCAAATGACAAGGCAAAATATAGCATCGTGCTTTGATGGAATTTTAAAAACCGTGAGCAGTTTTGATCTTGAACACCCTATTACAGGGCATATTGTTTATACGAGTGCTCTTTCTGTAGGAAAAGCCTTTAGAAATGACATTACCAGAAATCACTGGCTGCATCAAGAAGTTAACTTAAGTTCTTAAGTGGTCAATTACCTCTGGGTAATGGCTGCTTCCTTGGGTCATGTTGCTGCTGCACTGTATGCTACTGAGCCTGTTCTGGCTATTCTACATTTTAATTGAAAAGCAGTATGAACATTCTGATTCAGTGGTCATTTAATAAAAGATAATGATCACTGAACAATGCTTCTGATTAGCTAATGGCAATTTAAAGGTTTATAGAACCTTTCACAATTCTGCCTGCTTATTCTGGAATATTAATAGAAGACCTTGAACTAAGATTTCTGTTCTTACATGGATAAGAAGAAAAATTTTTTGGAGAAAAACCGAGTTTCTTCTTATGCATTTTTGACAGCAACTGTAAATAGATAACTCTGGGTACCTTGACCAACAAAACCAACATGGGAGGGGCCTTTGTCTCCAGCTCTGTTGGAAGTGAATGAGTGAACACCAGTCATCCTATTAGCCTAGTCCCATTTCCAAAGAATTGTTTCATTGTTTCTCCCTAGCATCTGTTTACTGCCTTAAATGTGGGATCTTACCTCTAGAATGGTGTGAGGCAAATGCTGAGGGATAACTCTTTCTCACAAATCCTACCTCCAGGCTGTGATTTCAGAATGAACTAATCATATCCCCTTTTGTTTAATGCATTTCACAAGTAGAAATTCATTCATTTGGCTGCTTCAGTGTGCAGTCATTAAAAATGATAATATCCGGTATAGGATGCTACAAAGAATTTGGAAAGTGGGAGCTAAGACTGTTGAAACATAAGTTTCATCCCTTCATAATTGCCCCAAGGGTCAGCCCTAAACATATTTTATCTGAATTATATAACCCTATACACTACATAGTTTTCTTTGTGTAGAACTTAAATACACAGAGGATGAAATATTTTCTTCCTTTTCATAAATGCTATTCTTACTTTGTATTAATCATTAAGTACACATTGCTAACTATAGGACTGCAGGACACTGGAAACAAAAGAAGTGTCTACACAGGAACAGGTTTTGAAATTGAATTTACTCCTAGCAATACAATGAATGTTATATAGTTCCTTTTGGGGAGGGCATAGATTGGGGGATAATTAGGTGACATACTGTACAATATTCACTGGTTATAGTAAAAAAAAAAAGATTTGATAATCTTTGACTAACTATAAAACAAAAACATAGTTTGGACTTAGTATCATGACAGCCCCTAAAATGGCAAACATATTCAATAGCAGAACATCAATACCTGGTTCATTTCCTTCTTTTTCTCTCAATCTTGCACAGATTAGAACTCTGGCACTTCCTTTTTCATCCAGAGACCAACAGTGATGGGGTTGTGGGTCAGGATCGATGTCCAGTGATTCCCTAGGAACAGGGAAAAATGGACATTGCCAGATATCTTCCTCCCTTCCTCATCCAGACAGATGAGCCCAGAAAGCAGTTCCCTTCAATCAGCAAGGGAACCAGGCAGAGTGGGAGCCATGTGGAAGTTGTAACTCTGTCCCCTTTCTCCCTACAACTCTTTACCCTCCCTTTCCTCTCCCAGGGTACACCTGGGGTTTGTGTACAAGGTAGGAAAATATCCAGTCCAGACAGACCAGCTGTGTTCCTCATCAGACAGAAAGTATAACATCGGACCTTCTTCAACCTTGGCCTGGGGAAAATATGGTGGAATTAAGAGAGAAAGGACAACAAAGGAGCACACATAAAAAGCAAAATGCAAGATAAACAGGGATATTTTAAGAACTGAAATTTTAAGGATGGTGAGCATCTATATACACTAATTAAAAGAGTAACTATAAGTTTACAAATTTGATATAAATCCTAATGGGGTGGATATTTTTTAATGTTGCTATTGTCATGATAAAATAAATTAACAACATACTAATAAAGCAAAAGTGTATTTTCTAAAACTATATAGTAATTGAATAGCAGCATGAAATAACTCTCAAAATATCACTTTAATAAGACTCAGAGTGCCATGAAAACAGCTGCATATTTTGCAGGAAATGGGTCCGACATCACATCATTCTCTCATTAAATAGATACTTATTAAGGGTCTAAATAGGGAGAAAAGATTTACAGATTTTAAACAAGAACCCATTTAACTAAATGCTTCTGAGCGAAAAATAAACAAGTTATTGATACTTTGGTACAGATTTTATTATAAAATGTATTTTAAGAAAACCTATTTTTTTAAACTTTTTCTTCATATCCTACCTTATTTAATATTTTCTTAACCCCTTAAAGTAGGAATTCCTATAGGTAGGTTTCCCAAGGAAATGCTGTAAAATTGGCTAAACCACACATAAAATTAATCTTAGGGCTAGAAATTGATGGGATTTCCATGTCTTTATACAACACTAATTGATTATAGGAATTGCCTTTAGGACTAGAATACAAATCTAATATATACATAGCAGGTGTCTTACCTGATATTTCTGCTTTTCAAAGTTACTAGATCAAAATACAGTTAAATTCAATGTCTATTTTGGGGGCTTTTATAATGTTGTTGAATTTTGATGATGCCAAGGTTTTTGTTTTTCCTTCAAGAAACTTAAAATTTCACCTTGTCTAGGAAGACCTTGCAGTTCTGCCCTTGCTGCCTGGCAACTGGAGACCACCATTCAGTGAAGACACCATGGAGGCAAGGACACGTGGAGAGCCCCAGCCATCACAACCGTACACTGAGCCCAGTCCTGCGACTGACTGAAGCTAAGTGAGGACAGCAGAAAACTGCCTGATTAACACAAGTAGTAACTTGTTGACACAGTAAGCCACTGTGGTTTGGGCTGGTTTATCACTTTGCAAACAACAAGTGATAGAGGGGTCAAAAATATGACAGAGAATACACAGAAGGAATATCACCATTTATTTAAAGGCTATCCATGAGACAGTGGTAGAAGCAACTATAGCACTTATTTTTACTCATCTGTATTCATGCTATTTTTAAGTGCCAAAATATTATCTTTATTGGTGCCACATTATATCTTCTGTTTACTAAAAAATCTAAAATCTAAATCATTTAGCCTTATTCAGAGAGTTAGTGCTACAATACAATATTGATTCCGGCAAGTTTGCCCTCATTTACAAAGCATTCTGAAGATATCCTTCATGTGTTTAAAACATTTTCAGGTTATCTCATTATTCCAATTGTTATTTCTTAGGTGGCTGGGAATCTTTTATGTTTATAATTCATTTTCAATTCCTCAAGTTTATTTGGGCCAACATCAATTCTCAGTCTCTGATGGATCAGTCTTAGAGTGCAGATAGAAGACAATACTGAAAGCACTAAGAACATATGGTTGGATATTTAAGAGAGGAGGAAAGAAGAGAGAGAAGTTCCCAGGCCCAATTCTCAACCTCCCTCTGAGTCTTGTTACCCTCCCTCCTCCTAGGATTGGTCCTTCTACCTCACTTCCTTTTACCTTCCAGCGCCTGATTCTGTTATGGAGGCTGGCCGACTCCTCTCCAATAAAATTTATCTCAACCAAACTTAGTTCCCCCATCATCCTACCTAGAGAGGTTCAGTGAGGGAGACCCAGGACTGAAAGACTGGGTCAGACTTCTTCTCAAGTGCAATTGTAACTGTGAAATCAGAGTAGAAAATTATGGAGATTATATATGATTTTCTTCCCTTATTATTTCAACATGGGGATAAATAGAGACCAAATTTGGGCACACCTATTTTGCTCTCATATTAAAATCACTAAGTGAGAGCTTATTCACTCCTTCCAAGAGATGAGTTCAGTTTTATTGTTAAGGTTTATCACTTCCATTGGCTTTAAACTCATCTCTATTTATAGCCTCCGGCTTATTTCCTCACCAGTCAGCTCCTTCCACCCCTGAATTACCACCAACCACTCTTCCACACTTGGCTCCTTAGGTGATCCGTGACTATCACTCAGACTCACACATGGGAGGAGACATTTTGATCACTACCAGAGCAGGTCTGAGCCAGTCCTCCAGCCCATGAGAACACTCTGCAATCTTGGACTTTGCATCACTAGGGCCTAGACAACATCCTTGCTTCTGCTTGGCCAAGAGTGTCTCCATATCTTCTACTGCTAACAGAGTGGCCAAGAGAAACTTCTACCACTAATAACTCACCAAGTCTCAAAATAATACAATAGCTATCACATTTCTGGCACTAACCATGTGCAAGGCATTGTTCTAAGAGTTTTGTAAGTATTCATTCATCAAATGCCCACACCATCATCATCATTTTGTCATCCAAGTCCTATGGCAACGTGGTTAGTAGCGACTCTTTATAATATAAAGCTACTTACACCAATTTTTCTCTGCCTAGGGGTTTACCTAAAATCTCAAATGCTTATTACAAAAGCTTAACAAATTCTTTATCCCTCACATGACCTTTTAAAGAATCACAAAACACATTAACATAGTAAAAGTCTTTTGAAGTCTTATGATTTGCTGTTAAAACATATTTAATCTTTTTTAACCCAGTATTTCCTAAACTCATTTCCATGGAATCTTTCTCTTGTGGTCAGTTAGCAGTTCTGCAGGACACACTTTAGGTCTAGCAACGTAAATATCAATGGTAGAATGGTGGGATTCTGATCTCAACCTCTAGCTCCTGTTCACTTAGAACTGGTGAAATCCTGGCAGCTGGGAGGGCAAAAAGAATTGTTTTTGTTCTAGTTCCATCTGGATCTTTTTCTACTTTTTATTTTTCAACATCTTACACCTTTCTAGGTCTTTGCTGGCCTGTCGTCGGAAGTCATTTTTACTGTGAAGACCTTAATCCTAGTCATCGTGTATAACTTATTAAAAACTCATTTTAAGGGCTTTCATCAGAAGCCTCCTAGAGGTTCACTCTTTATACAGCCCAGAAACATTTGGGCTCTTTTTGTAGAATGCTGCATTTTTTTCCCCTAATTAGAACGATCTGTTTGTTATCTCTGTCTGGGTTGTGGGTGATCTGTTTTCTTTTTGTGATACAGGGAGGGTGCAGTCCTTAAATTCAGTTTTGGCAGGAAACATAACTTCCTGATACAGATCTCAACTGGAAAATGAGCCTCTCCATAGGCAGAGACACAGATAGCAGAACATTTCCTTTTGAACACTTGCCTGCAGCAGCTAAGAGAGGTAGAGTAAGCGATGAGGTATCTACTGCCAATATTCCCAGTGATTTTTGTCTCTATTTGAGGACAGACTATTTAGAAAACATGCCCTGTGTATGAAGTTCTCCATTGTCCAACAGCAATCCCTTACAGAGACAGGCCAAACCAATTTCTAAAGACATTGGCATATGTTTCAGACTGCTAGGAAAAGAACCAAGAGAGCCACTACAAAGTCATCTGGCAGATATAGCTCCTGGCATTTTAATCTTACTCTGTGATTTTGGTAACAGTCCATTTAATGTCATTTTGATCCACTTAGCTCCAGGAATGGTCCTGCCTATATCGTTGTAGATCTGAACTAGCAGACATTTTCCTAAAGCAATACGAAATCATAAAGGAAAGAATTTTTTATCATTCTGCAATAATCTACTTGGGGTGCTCTTCTAAGAGACCCTTCTAAGGCAACACTGTCCAAAAGAAGTTTCTACAACAATGAAAGTCTCTACTAATGTGCATTCTTCAATACATGGTAATTACTAGTCACATGTAGCAATCGAGTATTCGAAATTTGTCAGATGTAGTAGAAGGAATGAATTTTAAATTTCATTTAACTTTAATTAAATCTAAATTTATATAGCCACCTGTGGCTAGTGACTACTGTGTTAGTGCACATCTAAGGAGTTTACAGTACAGTTAGCCAAGTCAAGTATCAAATCAAAAGGGTTCATTGCTTTTGTTTTCCAAAATCAATAAAATTAAGGGAAAAACATACCAACCATAATCTACGTTGTGCAGTCCATACTTCTGTTTATAGTCATGTTTACATGTGGGTTGTCTGCGTCAGAGACATGGCAACTACAGGTCATCAAACATGTATCGAATAGTAAGTACTATGGTACCAGGTGCAGGAGAAAATAACGGAGATCAAGGTAGACAAGGTTGTACAAACTCTATAACATCTGGGATCAATTGATCAAGGATTAAGAAACACCATAAATGAGCAAAATAATAATTAGCATATTGAAGGAAAATACTAAAAACCAACAAATCTAAATGTTTAAATGATTTGGGATTTCTTACCCTGACCACAATACAAGCAATGAAAATATAAAGCTAGTAAGGACCTCTAAATCTTGGACTTATTTTATGAGGATCTCTTTCCCTGTTCTTATACCCTACCAAGGAGGGTTCACCATCCAGATCTTGACTGAATGGTTCTGGGTCCTAGTGGGTCCAGAAGTCATTGCATTCAACAAAAGCAACCACCTCCCAAAGAATCCTCAAACTTAACTTTAGCCTAGATTGGCTCAGGTTTAAGTCTTAGTCATTTGTTTTCTTGTAACTTTAGCACACTACAAAACAAAATTGAAATGTCAATAAAAAAATATATTGCCAAATACATCATAACATTAAAAGGGCCACAGGAGAGAATTTGACAAATAGTGATAAAGTTAAATTTAAAGTGACATAAGTACATACAGTTGGCTGAAGTAAGTATAATTTACTTGTCGATATAACAGCCCTTAAAAAGATCACAAAATCAAGAGGTTATAAACCATTACATGAAGGTTGAGTTAGAATATTCTTTCTAAACATTAGCAGAGTAAATTGAACTGGATGAAGCAAAGAAATGTGCAGGGGGGGTTGGCAGTGGGAAAGATGAAAGAAAAGTAAAATATAACACAAGAGGAATAAAGTAGTTGAAAATATTAGAATGAAATAGCCAGACTCCAGTGGGAAATGGATTCTTTAATGTGATATATCTATAATCTGATTTTGGTTTTAAATGCAAAGTAAAAATACAAAAAAAGCTTTGATATCATAATGTGTTCTCTTTGCAGATATGTGAATTGATTTTTACATGATATGTGAGATATGGGTGAGTCAAAAAACCCACGTGGCTTCTAGTTTTATCTCCCTAGCCATTTATTAACCAATCTTTTTTAAAATCTAGCATTAAATGGATACCAAAAAATCCTGCTTCATTTTGCTCTGAATGATATTTCATAACTTTAAAGTTCTCTAATATGAAGGATTTTTCATATACTTTACTCTGAATGTTACTTGATTTTACTTTATCTTATTAAATACCTTTAGTACATCCCTTAACATGTGTATATTAAAATGTTTAGAATCACTTGATTTCTTCATTAAGCTGTTCTCTCCCTTTTTCTTGAGCAAGTTCTGTTACATTAAATTTAGTTTCTCATTCAAACTTTATCTCCAAATTCTCCCTTTCCTATCCCTTACTTTCTGATACATAAGACACTGGACATAATGTTATTGTTTCTTTTGAGTTTGTCCAATACGTGCAAAATGATGGAGGAATTTTACATCTCCACTATTTACCAAAGAAATACCCCAGATATTTTTTTATCTGTTCATCTGTCTTCAGCTATATCTTTAATTAACCCTTACCAGTTGCTGGTTACCTGAAATTCTCCACTAGCAGCAATCTGGATAGCTTGGTCAATGCCCTGAATAAATTTAAGTGTATTGCTCACTCCATCCGCATCTAATGAGAAGATGACATCTCTTCATTTTCATCTAACAAAAGAAGAAGTTACCCCAGTCCAAGTCACCATGAATTGGTTCTGCTCTGGATATAACACCTGAAATGACTTCCAGCGGTAACTCTGGCCTTGAAACTCTGCAACTTTTTTTTTTAAGATTTATTTATTCATGGGGCACCTAGGTGGCTCAGTACTTAAGCGTCTACCTTCGGCTCAGGTCATGATCCCAGGGTCCTGGGATATAGCCCCACATTCGGCTTCTTGCTTCTCCCTATCCCCCTTCTGCTTGTGTTCCTGCTCTTGCTATCTTTCTCTGTCAAATAAATAAAGAAATAAAATCTTTAAAAAATAAAAATAAATAAGATTTATTTGTTTATTTTTTGGAGGTAGGGGCAGGGGCAGAGGGAGAGGGAGAATCTCCAGCAGACTCCGCACTGAGTGTGGAGCCCAACTGGGGCCCAACTCCACCACCCCAAGATCATGACCTGAGCTGAAATCAGGATTTGGACATTCAATCAACTGAGCCCCCCAGGCACCTGAGACTCTGCTACTTTTGAGTAACTTGCTCAGCAACAGAGGTCATGACAGGGCTGCTAATGGCCCATATAATTTTGTTGCATACACAAATTATAGTTGTTTATAGAGTACTATAAAAATACCATTTTATTATTTATGTTTAAAAACCTATAAATGTATTGTTGGTACAAATAATTTGTGTTATGACTTTATTTGGTTTCTGTGGTTACCCTTTATATCTTACAATAAAGCATAAACTATTATATAAACTCAGCTCTATGGATGAACTATCATTACCCAACTACTTGAAAAATATATAAAATTATGATGGGTTTTATTTGGGGCTTTTCTCAAAGCAGATTCAAATGTAATTTTCTGCCTATGCCAATCTTTGGACGTTTTAGCATTATTGCTTTATAAGAAACTCCTTCCATTTAAATGGCTATAAATTATTAGCCTATTAATTGGACATGACAATGTAAAAGCCTCCCATCAGTTAAAAATATAAATCTTACTGAAACAGGGACACAGGAATGATTCATATGAATACTGCCAACTATTGCCCCTTACACGCACATCAGAGAGCTGTGTTCTCTCTAATTTAAATGCAATTGATAATTAAAATGTAATATTAAAATTTGACCAGAATTTATATTTCTGTAAATTATTTAAGTCCCAAACATCAGAAGAATAAAAATCTATTTTCCTAGGTATCAACAGAAAAAAGCAAATGTGTACTTCATACAAATGTAAATTAAAATCTAGCAATCCTTTCACCAAAGGAAATGTCCGCAGGATATTTCAAATCATGAAGTGTGTGGGTACACTCATTAACCCATGGGAATTAACCATCTGGCACATGATATCCTTACTGGTTCAGAAAAAAAAATAGGTCTTTCTCAACAAAACACTCTCTCTTCAATATGCAGAACAGTCACTAATAAAATACTCAGTGTTGGGTTGAAACACAAGGAAATAAGATCTGGGGCATAGAAGCAAGTCATCCTTAAAAAGTTATTAGACTCCCAGTGACATTGATAAAAGACCACACAACAACCTTTTGCCTAACCAAAGATTGGACAACAAATAAGACAGCTGCACATGAAAAAGAGGTTCCACTCATAGATGTCTACAAGAGTTTATATTCCATGTCCATCTGTCTATCTATATATCTACCTATATGCCTATACACCTATAATAAGACTACATAGCTTAACAACTGCTTCTTCTATCCACAGACCTAGCTTTGGAAAATGATGCTCCACTAAATTCATCTAAAATGCATTCATGTTGATATGTAGTCCTTAAAATCTAGGGTACCCTCCTATGCCAAAACAACTGCCTGACTCTTTTTTTACCCCCAAATCAATGGGTAGTCAAATCTTTGGGGCAGAAATGTTGGCAAAGTTGAAATAATTTACTCTAAAATTCCCATGCTAAGATAAAGTACCCTAGAATGTCAAGCACTACAAATTTATAGAATTATACATACCCTATTCAGAATCACAAAAATTGAGCATTTGCTCTATTACAAACCAATTTTTATCACTATATTAGGAAGTAACAGTAGTGTAGGTGGATGTCTTCATCTCTTCTATAAGCATTACTTGAGTGCCTCCTCTGTATTCAAACTTCTATTTGAGGCCCAAAATGAATAGAAAAGAAATAAAGGCTGTTTCTCAAGAATTTTGAGCACATTAGGACAAAAATGTATACATACTGACTCCACTTGGAAATAAATCATATTGTACACAGAAGTTTAAGAGACTATGTACTCTGCCAAAATAAAATATACAAATTTAAGTAAAGTAAACATAATCAGTGAAAGTTCCTTAGACCTTATGAACCTTGATATGAGTATTGAAAGAAATGGAGGTTTTGGGTTGAAGGAGAGCACATGGGAAAGCACTGTGAGAATAGGTAGGAACTGGAGGAAAGAAAATGACCTGCCTTGTTAGGATGGAAGAGCTTACGAATTAGTAGTGAAAAGTGAGCCAGGAAAGAGTCATTGGAGTTCACAGAAATCCTGGATATGTGAATATTGGCTTTGAAGCAATAGGAGGCCATTATAAGTTCATGAGCTGAGCAGCACTATCGCAGAAGAGCTCCTGGCAGCAAAATACAAAATAGAGTCCAGTAGAAAGAGATTAAATATAAAAGGCATGAGGACAAGGCAGTCCGTACTTGCTCATATATAAATGGACAAGATTCCAAGGTTCCCGTACACTCAGACTAGTCCATAAAAGGACTCACATACCAATGGTCACAGCAGAGCACAAAGAACCTGCAATGGGAGTAAACAGACCCCTTCTCAACCTTGAGTATCCTTATAATACTTACTTAGCAACATATGAAAAGCCTGCTTTTTACCCTACTTTGGATATTTAAATGAACCCAACATTCCAGTGAAGTCCTGAATGCCCAAAATTCATCTGGTCTGCTATCTCATTCTAGTTACAGTTAAGTTCTTGATTCTCCAAAACCCTCCCTTCATTTTGTGGGACTCTCCCAAGCCCCATCCTAATTTTGAGTTTTTATGTCGCCTCTCACTCCCTTAACTGGCTCTCTGGATTTGTGCTCTAATTTTGATCTTATATCCCCAACTCTTAACTTAGAGCCTTTCCCCTAGTTGGAATCTAGCCTCAACTTCTGAACACCATGCACCCCTGAAATATGAGTCCTTGTCTGTTCTGTGCCCAACTATATCTAATATCCAGTTGGCTTCACACAAATAATTAAAATCAGAATATTACAGCAAAAGGGGAATCTAGACTGTCTATGCTACTAAATCACTCTTTTAAAAAATATTTTATTAATTATTAATTATACTAGCCTCTCATAAGAGACTCAGACTAGAAAAGTCTTATGCTATTTCTGGAGCCAAATTTATTAAACCACAGAGTCTTGGGCAAAGCCATCCAATTTTGGAAATCAGAGCAGTGCCTACAGCAATCCCTTTGCAAGCTAAGTCCTGGAGAGCTTGGTAACCACACAGAAGACTGAGGTTATCTCCACATGCACCTTACTGACACCCATTTGATGACAATCTGAAAGATAGATTCTTTAAAAAAAAAAAATCATGTGGCTCACAGTCCGAATTTCTAAGGAAAGATTCTTTAAGCTAGACTTCACCTCTTGTGTTTCATGCTTCTCTTTAGAGAATTTCCCCCTTAAACCCATATAAGGTGAGACCATTTTTAGACACTAAAATCTGTCAAGTCTTAACCCCAGGTGATACAGCTATTGGCATTTCACAAATTTTGTAAAGAGTTATATATAGTTAACAGTTTTGTTGGTGGCAGTGGACTTTTCTTGTCATTAGCTTATTTTTCCCCCATCCACTCATATTTCAAAGCCAGTATTTTAACTCTAGCTTTAAAACAAAACACAGAAACTTTTGATACACAGTTGGGAACATTTGATCACTTCGAATACAGAGCTGGCTAGCAGTAGGCCCCCCCTACCCACTTGTCTAACCATCCTAGTTTGGGCAAGAACTTTAAAACCTCAGATACCGAGATAGAATTCTACCAGTTGTCAGCTCTTCCAGAGTGGATGTAAAAAGTGGGGGTCTGAATATCACATTAGAGGCAGGAATTTTGAAGACAGAGAAACTACCCTCACATATTAAGTCACTCATTCAACCACCACCTCCCAGCACTGGCTCTTCTCATTCCATTCCCCTGTAGAAGATATAAAGATAAATAAGATTCTTATGATGGTAAGGTGTGATTCTTCTTGGCTTAAGGGGAATTACATCGTAGTCAAATATCATCTATTTAACTGTTTTCCAACATCTTTTCCTCCTAGTGGAGATCCTCTCAGCTCCTACCCTAAAGCTTTATGTACATTGACTCTAGTATCTTGGTCTATAGGTGGTACCCAATAAGTATCTGTCAAAAGAATGAAAAGCAAAGAATCAAATGTGTATACTACATGCCAGTCACTCTAGGTAAACTAGAAAAATATGGTCCTGACCACATTTTACAGTTGGGAGAGATGATAATCAAACACACAAGCATTTATTTGTATCTCCCTGTGAAGGAAAAAGTGCACTGAACCCAAACTTGGGTTCATTGAAATTGAAAGATATTAAGATAACACGATAATATAAGCCAGGTGATGAGAAAGACATCATGGTTTAGACTAGGAGAAAAAAATACTTTTTAGGTGTGGAAAGCAAGAAGATCCACAAGGAGGAGACAGTGAAGTGAATGAAGTGAATGAATGAATGAATGAATGAATGAATGGTGAAGCATTTTCTAAAGTGAATGCTTGTCCAATGCTATTCATCATTTTAAGCATTGAAAAACTAGTCATATCTCCTCTGCAAAACTATTTTGTCTGATCCAGTCCTCATTGAAACCCCCCACACTTCAAAATTCCCTCCACTTCTTACTGGAATCCTCTCTTACATTATTTTCTGTTTACATCTAGATACATTTCATTTTTCTAAAAAAATCACAACTTCTTGAAGACAGTTATTATATCTTAGTAATTGAGATTGGGAAAAATAAATAGAAAATATCTATAAATCTTTTGATCTATCCAGGTTTACCACAATTCTAAGAAAAACATGAATCTGAACAGTTGAGATGTACTATGAGTAACGCACTAGAGTGGAAACTATTTACTGAATGCCAAAGGGGTTTTAAGGGTTATGCTAAATGCTCTTGATGCAAAAGTGAGACAAGATCCATGCAAGTAGGCAGCATTTAAACAGATTATTATTTGGTGATAGAGCATAGTAAGTGCTATGATAGATGGGAACTCAGCCCCACAGAAATCCAGAAGACAAAGGGATCCTATGGAGGGATCTTATGGAGGGATCTGAGAGGACAGATGTAAAGGTTTCACACGGGAAACAGCAGCTGAGCTGATTTTTAAGAAACAATATGAGCTTTGCTGGTGAAGTTTCAAGGCCGGGTGGAGATGGAGAGTGGACAGGTCATTCTTGGCAGTATGAATAGCATGTGTGAAGGGTCATGAAGGAGTATCAGGTGTTCCTTGTGGTAGGAGCATGGTGGTGGGATTCAACTGCTGGATTGGCAGTTGAACCTCCTTGTGAAGGCCCTCATGCCTTTTAGTTTGTTTTTCCTGTGGCAAAAGTGTGCTCATGTTGAACCGGAAGAAGGTAAGTGACAATCCCATTAGTGTTTTAGAACCCATAGGGTAGGACACAGAGTGTAGTGAGAAAAGATGCTTATGGAAGAAAACTATGGAGACATTTTAATAGTTGAAGGAAAGGATGATGTATCTAGGCTCGGGGTCTAAAAACTTCTAGGTAAAGGACCAGATAGTAAATATTTTAGGCTTTTTGGCCTCATGACCTCTGTCTAAATTACTCAGCTCTGCTGTTGTAGTATGACGGTAGCCAGAAACAATACTTAAATGGACATAGCTATGTTCTAATATAACTTTATTTACAAAAACAGGCACTGGGTCAGATTTGGCCTGGTTATAGTTTATCAACCTCTGGTCTAGATTAAAATAATAGCAAGGATGGAGAAGAGAGGCTGATTGTGAGGTCCACAGCTGAGGTGGAATCTATCTGGTTAGTGAGAGTGAGAGAACGGAGTCTAGAATGAGTGTGGTAATAACTTGTTTGAAATACAAGGAAATGGTAATGCTAATGAAACATTTAATGAAACAGGAGTTGAAATGTTTTTTATGGGATAATTAGCTAATTATTTCATTTAAGATAACCTCATGTGGACCTTGAAGAGTCACAAAAGTAGATGTCCATTAGGAAGACTCTTTGCATGTTTCTGTATCAGTTATCTTTGGAAGATAGAGATATTCCTACCACGTCACCCTAAATGCCAATTTGTACTTTTTTATATTTATTGATGATTTTATCAACAGACATAATGGTTTTGCTTTGTCTGTACTCAAGTAAAAGAGATCTCATTCTAAGGATCTCATTGAGATAAGAAAGACAAGAATCTCAACCCCGGGAACTCTTTCCCTCACAATTATGCTAGTACACTCCACCAAAAACCTCTTGGATACAGTTCTTCTTCCTAGCACCACCCTAAATCTACTAGTTAATAATGTGTCTTATTAAGCTTACTAAACTATAATCTCCACGAGGGAGGAATCAGGCCTGCTTTGTTCTCTGTTGTTCCTCTGGTTACCAGCAAAATGCCTAGGATGCGGTAACTGCTCAATAATTATTTGTTGAATATATGACCTTAATGAATGACCATTCCACATAGGACCTCAGGACAGACACCCAGAAAGACCTTTAAAAAGAACAGGAATTGTTTTTATTGTTTTGCTCTGCTTTGTTTTGTTTTATGAAAACCTAGATATATTTTTGGAGATCATTGAGAATCCACTCTAACTAGCAACATAGTTATTTTGTCATCCATCGGCAGCTGAAATTCAGTGATCTCAAATGTCAGCTATTAACTTGGTTCAGCTACTCTTCTGTTTCTCCTTCTCCACATGTCTTCTGTTTCCATTACAACCATCTCACTTTCTCTTTGAATTTCTTACATTCAAATTCTCCTATTTTCCTTGTTGGGTAAAGCATTCATGCCAGGATTCTTTAAGACCACTGGCCATTGAATGTCTTTGGGTCAGGGATCATTCCCTGTTCAAATGACATGTAGTCAGCATGGGGGGGGGGGTCACTTGGCATAGAAGATGACAACCAGATGTAAGGAATTGCTTAGCTTAGCTTCCCTCATGAGAAGATGGGGCAACTTGTCTAAGGAGAAGCCTGCAGGTATGGCAGGCATCTAGAGACGCCTCTTTAGTAAAACAAGTATTTTTAGAATACTTGGCTAGGGCATCATGTTGAGAAAAAAAATGCAATTACATGGATATTTCATGTAAAAAAGTTTTTGTCTCAATCATCTGGATAGTCTTGGCAAATGCTTACTTTGACATTCATTACTCAGAAAGGTGCCTGGGAGTTCTATTTTACTTTTAAGAACAACAAAAGCAACAATTTGCAAGGTATTTTTAATACACTTCATTTTTCAGAGAAGTTTTAGTTTGACTTGCAGTTTTGAGCAGAGTTGCAGTTTAGAGCAGAAGATACAAAGATTTCCCATACACCCCCTGCCCCCTATACTTCCATAGCCTACTCCAACGTCAATATTCCCCATCAGAGTGACACATTTGTTCCAATTGATGAACTTACATTGACACACCATAATTACTCGAATTCCATAGTTTACGTTAGAGTTCACTCTTGGTGTTAGACATTCTTTAGGTTTGCACAAATTTGTAATGACGTGAAACCACCATTATAATATCATACACAATAGTTTCACTTCTCCAAAAATCCTCTGTGTTCTACCTATTAATCCCTCCCTCTCCCTACTACCTGGAAACCTCTGACCTTTTTACTATATCTATAATTTTGCCTTTTCCAAAATGTCATATATGTGGAATCATACTACAGGATGTATTTTTATTAATTTCTCCCCACTCTTGCATGTGTGTGTTTGTGTGTGTGTGTGTGTGTGTGTGTGTGTATCAACAAGGTGATGGTATAATGTAACGTCAGCTTCCCCACTTCAGCCCTAAAGACATCGAGAAATGGAGAAATTTAGATTGTTCTGCTCATTTAGAACACCAACAAAAGAGCTACTATTAAATAATGAGGGCCTTAGACTTCTGAGCCCAAGTACATATTTGACACTCACTGCTCTCCCAAGAAATAAAAATCATACTTTAGTAGAAAAACAATAAATAGGGGCACCCAGGTGGCTCAGTTAAAGCCTCTGCCTTCGGCTCAGGTCATGATCTCAGGGTCCTGGGATCGGGCCCCACACTGGGGGGGGGGGGTTCTCTGCTCAGCAGGGAGCCTGCTTCCCCCTCTCTCTCTGCCTGCCTCTCTGCCTACTTGTGATCTCTCTCTCTCTCTGTCAAATAAATAAATAAAATCTTAAAAAAAAAGAAAAAGAAAAACAATAAATAGAATGTCCAGTGCCCTGTGATTCTAACAGAATTGAGAGCCAGATATAAAAAAAGAAAATCATCTTATGCAAAGAATGACCCATCCCTAAACAACTGTATGATCACTATGCCCCAGATTCCAAATAATGATGAGAACTGTCAGGATCCTTTCCAAGAGTTGATATCCACTTTAATCAGGGGTCTGAACCTAAATGTGGTACAGTTTTCTGTATCTTTATCCCTTTTAGCAATTAAGATAATCTGGATGTAAGGGTTGGCAAGGATGAATCCACCTGAGTCCCTCAAGTGATTGAGCTCGTCAAGCAAATGTTCAGAGAGGGCTAAGCCAAAGGTTTTATAGAAATCTCCTGTAGCTCCGCCAGGGCCAAGAACTTTCTCTTGGGGAAAATTTTTAATTACTTCATCTCTTTCTGAAAGTAAAGGGGAATCGAGTAATTTAATTCCCCAGTCTTCTGCAAATCACCTAGACAACTTGGAAGGAATGAGAACTGACTGTTTATCTGTTCATGATATCGAGTTCTAATTTCTGTATCAGTCTTCATCCTATCTCTGAAATAACTTACTAAGGTGTCCTGGGCCTGTGTTTGTCTTTTCCTCCTTTGGGCACCCAGCTCCCATTATAGTTATGAGATTATTGCCGGAGCTCATCAGCCAGCAGTCGCAATCATGGGCTCTCATCCTCCCGCTGGTGCAGGTACTGTCTAGCTGAGTGATGGATATCTTCACTTTATGGGTTATGAGTGAGCTCAGAGCTGCTGGGGCAGAAGAAAAGTTTGCTTATAACTTTTGGCAGAGGTTTTCCTCCAAGTCTGGATTCTACCTTTCTCTCCTAGAGGTTGTTTTCTGAATCAACTTTGTCCATGTATATTTTTATTGAATAGGAGAACTAGAGTCACAAAAATAAAACAAGGGAGCAGCCAACAATATTCAGGACATACCTATAAAGGAAGCAAACAGTCATCGCAAATCCTTCGGGGAAATAGATGAATATTAGTAAATCCAATAAATGAAACACAGATTAACTTTGGTCAGTCTGTGTCATCCGATGTGTTTTATGACAATTTTGGAAACTAAACCAGGAAATTCATTTCACCAAATCTACTTTCATACATCTAAAGACTCTGAAATCTTCATGTAACAAAAATTTTATTTCACTGAGAAGACATTCACTGTGACAAATTAGGAGCTTCTCAAGTGACTTTGTTTTAAGAGAAGGCTTTAAAAAATCTGTAACTAGATCACAACTAGTAATCAAAACACTTAAGATGCATTTTTATAGGTTTTTCCCTCTAAGTAATCTAATGATAAGCTACGTAGCCCCTCAATGTAAGAGAATTTATTTTCCAAAATGCAGTATGGTCTACTTCAAAATGTAGGTCACCATTCAAGTATTTCACAACACATCATACGGTTTTATTTATTGTCAAACATTCTCATTTCCATTTAAAAAAAATCTTCACCTTTTCACATTAGGTTCTAAGTTCTTAAAGTCATATCTCATTTTATGTTTTAAGTTTTGCATAATTATGTAGACTTTTAAGCTTAAAATTCCCCCAACTATTTATCTGTTATGTATTTTTATGATCAGTATTAATAAAATTGAGTTTTGTAATTTTTTTAAGTAAATTTTAATGAGCCTCTCCAGATACTTGGCATTAGGCCTCCAAAATTTGTACTGTGTTTTCCAAGTTGTTTAGACAGCAACTTGATCAATATGGTAATTTTCTGGAAACTCTCTTCTTATTATAGTTGATTATTTTTAATTAACTCAAATTTAGTTGCTAATCTGTTATAATCCTTAGTGATGCATGGCACAAGCATGTCTTTTCCTAGTAAGCAAGCATTGATAGCAGAATTTCTGGGCTCTGGGCTCCTCTTTAGACCTATGAAAGCACTAATTATTTGTCCCCCTGGGTGCAGAAGGGGAAATTAAAAGCCTTGTAGTGCACTCCTTTGTAAACTTGGAATTTTGCCCTCCAGCAGAGACCTTGAAAATGAAGGGCTTGTAGAGTCCTTCCTGGCAATGCCAGCTTTTAGTTCTGGTGACCAATGATCCTAGATTTTTCCAGATACACCCTATTTCAAATACTCTGTCTTGTTGTCTGACCATATGTCTTTAATTTGGGTTCAGAAAATATGATCATTGCCATCTGACTTATCACCAGAACATACTCCCAGAGTGCAATTCCCTCCACTTCCTGCCTCTTCAAGCCTCATGTAAGAGAGACACATAGAACACCTGGTAATTAATAGAAAGCCACTGATTTGCAAGACAGAGGAAAATCCAACTGTACCATTAAGTAAGATGGTTCTTGCCCACCATAGAACTGCTTGAAAGCTAACAAATGTAAATGTCACATAGTAATCAGAACTGATATTCGTGGAGCCATTCCTGTGTACAGAGCAACGTCACCTGACCTGAGCCTCCCATCTCTTTGAGACAGACATTACGACCCCCATTTACGAAGGACTGTATTACTTAGCTCTGGCAATTAAGTCCAGGACTTGAACTCGGCCCTTCTCCTCACTGCTCTTTCACTACCTCATGGTCCTTTCAGGATTATATCTCTTCAGGTAACACAGACTGAGATCCTGACCATGCGTGGCCCCCTCCCCCTCCCCCTTGTGAAGCAGGAAGATTGCATAAATAGCCTCTCCTAATGTCTGTACAAAAGCTCACTCAACAACAACACCGAGCAATTCAAATCCACATCCTCTGACAAGAAGGCAGGTTTCTGTTTTGAGTTTCCTTAAATGGAGTTGTAAGGGTTTCACACAGTTCTGTACACAGAAAGCTTCTGAGATTTTCTCCTCAGACACTACTCTGTTCTCCCCAGAGTTTTAAACTCAAAGTTTCTGCTAAAACCTTCTTTTATGCCTGACTTTCTCCCTTCACCCCCATATTTTTCATGTTGTCTCTCTCTTTGCCCCATCACTTCTCCCCTCTTCTCTCATTCCTTTTCATCTCTAAAGGGTTTTTTTCATCCACTGACTGACCCTGGGGGACCACTCTCAGATACTTAGAATATCTGATTACTTCTCTGACCACTATCCTCTCATTGCTTATTCTGGAAGGAAACCCACAGAGACTCTGGGCAGGTAGTGTTCTTTCCTCGCCCTCTCAGGTTTTCTCCTCAGAGAATCTTGTTGAGACTCTCACCTCAATAACAGTGTACTTTATAAGAGGGAACAAAGAGAGATTTAACATTTTAGAAGTATTTATTTTATGTCAGTCCCGATGGGCAGGGTGCTGTGGTAGAGTGCTATAGGATTTAGATTAAGATTGATCCAACTTAGCCACCTGTCAGCTCTGTGATCTCAGGGAACTTTATTTTCTATTCTGACTCAGCTTCAGTACTCTTAGGACTATTGTGAGAATCAGAGGAAATAATGTATATGATGAGCCTTGGATGTAGGCACTCTGTATTTTTGTAACGCCGTAAAAGTAGATTTTTGCAGAAGAAGAAACTGAGTTTTTCAGAGATTAAATACTTGACCTACATCACAAAGCTAGTAAATTACAGGGCCAAAAAGAAACATGAGCCTATAACCAGCAACAAGGGACCATGTGCTCCTATTACATTCATTCTTCGCAGGTCTTCATGGTGAACCTCTCACATGGGGATTTCATTGTTGCTGAAGGTCTGCTTTCCTGCAACCTCACTGAGAAGTTTTCAGCTGGGATTAGATCAGGAGTTCATGTGTTTCATCATCAATATTACTTCTGTTCTCCCTTCTACCCCATGAAAACAAAGTACACATGCTTACATACAATAGAACACCTGAATTAAGTATTATTTTTCTTGTCACAGTTCTGCTTTCTCTGATAGCTTGAAAGTTGTGATTGTCTGGACAATTTTCAAAATAATTAAAACAAGCTTTCATTTCAACTGAAAAGAAGTCAATCATTTTGTCTGAGCTGATGGGGAATAGCAGGGCTCCTGGAGTTTCCTTTATACCTACGACAAGGTCAAAATAAAAAGTGTACTCGTTTGACTTAACTGCCTTCAAATATATTTAATAGTGCAGCGTATACTTCATACCATTTCTATTTGTGTGGATCAAGCTTCAAAATGCATTGTACGCTCTCATCAGAATCTAATTGGCAATTCTAAAGATTAGTCATTTGTTGATAAACCCATTGATATTGACATCATCTTGTAACTCTAAGGCAACGCAGCCTTGACTAAGAGCATATTTCTCAAAAATAGTATAAAATTTATTGACCTTCTCTACTGAATGTACTCCTAACCAACACCCCAAGTTCCAGAAAGTGAAAGTCAGCCTTCAACAAACTTTAGATTAGGCAAAATTTGGCTTCACTGTCTTCTCAGCTTTTGAATTCAATGTGTTATGGCACGTTTTTCCTTCTCTGATAGCAAGGACTTTATTATTATGTATATGTATTACATATTATGTAACATTCATCATGAGATCTTCCTCCTCTCACGGTTGTTTGACTTTTAAAAGAAGACAACAAAAAGATGAACATTCAATTCTAGGTGGTATGAAAGAGACTAAGGATTTTGAAAGCATCAACTTAAAAAGAATTTTTACATATGGAATCACGTTTGTTCTTTTGGGTAGCTATATATAGATGGTGTTTTATTATTTCCTTCATCCCCCCCTTTTGCAAATAAAAATACTGAGATCCCAGAGATAAAAATAGTTGTCTATGTGATCAAATAGTTCAAACACAGACCTTCTCACCCCACAGACCATACTTTTCTCACAATACATTGACCAGTCTCCCCTCCAATAAATATTGCCCACTTCCATATACTAATGGATGAGACACAGGGTGGGGGGTAGTCTTTAGAAAAAGATAATGGACAAATTGATTTGCAGGTAGTGAAAAATTGTATACTAATAGTGCCCATGGTGCATCCATCCAAGAGTCATTTTATTACACTGAAATCTGAAAGCACCAAACCTTGGGGTTCTGCCAGAGGGAGATAGCAAAATAGAAGATGGCTTGCAGGTTGGGGGGCTTCTTTTGCACCACAGGGAAGGTATTGGTTGAGCAGATTTTTGTAGGGCTGCCTTTCAAGAAATAAGAAACTAACATAATAAAGCAATACCTACACTTGGGTAACTTTATTTGACAGATAAGGAAATTGGGGTGTGATCTGGATAAAGCTGACCTCTGAGACTATTGTGCGAAACAAACTCATTTCTTTTCTTTCTTTTTCCTTTTTATTCCTGAACTTCCACTTGTTATGATAAAACAATTTTTTTTTAGAATTTTAACGTAGCATTTTATTATGAAATTAATGCAAAGTTGATCCAGAAAATTTGTCAGAAAAATAAGTATAAAGTACTCAAACCACCCTACATCCCACCACCCAAAGATAATCACAGCAGACATATTGATACATATCTTTCCAGTAGTTTTTTAAAATTTCCTTTTAAGCTATCACTTTATACACAACGCTTTATTAATGTATCTTTTCATTTAAAATTGTATGTGGTAAATTGAATATACGGCCCAAATTTTTCATGGCATCCAGGATTTGTGCTCTTCTGTTTCACCTTCACGCACTGACTCTGGGCTCAGCTGGGTCACTGGCTTAGGCCCCTAGACTGTAGCAAACTTGAAACAAACAGACCCAAGTCAACAGAGTTTCCCAGAAGATCTCTTTATAAACTTTGAGAGATGGTGGTTGCTTTAAGCAAACAGATTTCGGGGGAGCTCACTATGCAGCGGTAGTTAATAGACATAACATTCTATAATAGAGAGATACAGACACATGCACAGGCATGCGCAGGTGAAATTGATTCTTGACCCTTCTGGTATTTTCTACATATCAAAAGCAATCTTCTTAAAATGGAAATCAAGTCATGTTATTTTCCTGTGTAAAACATTTCGATGGCTTCCTCACTGTTTTGGAATAAAATTCAATTAACTCAGCACAGCCTATAACCCCTGGATATATGACTGCTGCCATGTGTCCAGACTTACTTCTTAGGTCTTCCCACTCATGTAGCACCCTCCAGTCACACTGACCTTTTTTAAACCTCCCTTTTCCACTTTAGAACTTTTGAAAAGTGTGTTCTTTCAACCTGGAATGTTCTTTGTATGTTACTGCTCATCCTACAGCTCTGATTTTAAATATCCTTTACTAGAAAAAGCTTTCTCGACCATACTATCTATAGAAGAGTCCCTCAACACCCCCTCTGGTTATTCTCATCTTCATATACTTCATTATTTCTCTCTTAGAGTTTATTACAACTACAATCACTTCTCTTTTTTTTAAAGACTTTATTTATTTATTTGACAGAGAGAGAGTACAAGCATGGGGAGCAGCAGGGAGAGGGAGAAGCAGGTTCCCGCTGAGCAGAGAGCCCAACATGGGACTTGATCCCAGGATCCTAGAATCATGACCTAAGCCGAAGGCAGACACTTAACCAACTGAGCCACCCAGATGCCCTACCATCACTTCTTTTAATTGCTTATTTGTTTCTTACCTATCTACCTTTCTAGGTCATCAAACCAATGAGGACAGGGGCTGTGTCTGTTTTATTCACCATTATGTCCCCAATATCTAGCTCAATATCTGGAAATCTGTGGACTATATGTATTTTGTTTAAATGTATGAATATTTACACCATATTATTTTTAATATTCCCTATTAATAGACAAATAAGTGATGTTCATATGTAGAGAGAATGTATATGTATATGTGCCACATATATTACATATTTATCAAAGCTTTTAAAAATCAGTAAGAAAAATGATGGAAACCCTAGAGAAAATTAGAGAAGAACATGAATAAGTAATTGTATTCATAAAAAAAAATACAGGCAAAAAAAATAAATACAAACAAAAGCATATATATATAAAATTTATATGTAAAAGTTCTACCTCACTGGAAATGCCAAGTAAAATATTATGCAAAACATTATATACCATTATTCATACTTTTAAAACATAAGAATTAGAGTTACAACAATTCAAGAATAGGCATTTCCATATACCACTGACATAAGCATAGATGAATATAATCCTCCTGGAGGCTTCGCAAATCTAAATATCAACTGTATTAAAAATACACAATTCTTTTACTTTACGATTTCACTTCTGGGAAGTTATCCTAAGGAAATAGTACTGGAAGTTCAATGCCATTGTAAAATCCTACCATGGAGTGACTCCCTGGCTACTCTTGAGCAGCCAAACAAATTATATATAAGGGGCAAGATGGCAGAACCTATCATTTCTTGTGACTATTTCTTCATTTACTTGGAGTTTGTTTGTTTGTTTTTGACACATTTAACAATGCATTCTTACCCTGATAAACCTGCTCTCTATATTTCTTAGGAAAAAAAGAAGCTTCATTGTCTATTAATAATACCTACTTTTCATGGTCTTGAGAAGAATAAGTCACTTGGATAATATCAAAACACACAAGTTCAGTTCCATAGAATAAAACTTAATTATTCAACCTCTTAGAGTCTCAAACTACTTAATGGGGATTTAAAAATAATATTGTACGTAAAAATTGCTTTGTCAATTCTAATTGATGGTTTTACTTGAGTTTTTGTGGTTGATTTTTCATCTAGCTCTCTGGTATCTCCTTTTTAGTCACTTTTACTAAGGATTCTTCTTGTACTTAAATGTCCATGCACCCTAAAATTCTGTTTGGGGCATAATTTCACACTATATATAATTCTGGAGATGATTTAATCTACTATCTTCAAATGACACTTATCATTACTGGTGGTTTCCAATTTATGTCACTGTCCATCTGTGCTCTAGTTCAGCTCTTTTCTTCAAGGCATACATGTACATGGATGGGTTTGTATTTTTCCACTCTTTTAAAGTTCCATCTGTCTGTGTGACTTGCTTTGGCCAGTAGAACTTTAGCCAAAAGAGACATGTGTGACTTCTAGAGAGAGGTCTCTAAAAGACAGTGTGCAATTTTATAAAGCTCTCTCTGCCCAAGGACCAGCAACTTTCCAGTGGGTGAATACTCTTTCATCTGATAGCTTGAAGTGAGGACCAAAGGGATATGTAACATGAGCAAAAAATAAAAGTGTTGTTTTTAAGTCATTAAGATTTCAGGGATGTCTGTTACTGAAGCATAACCTAAGCAGTCTGACTGATACTGTCTAAATTCCAATTTTGTTTTCAGCCTGGATATCTGCACTTTGAAACTCCCAGAGTATAATACAATATTTACCTCAAAATTGATCATCCTCTGGTCCTCCAAATTTGTTAATGCCCTAAGATTCATCTCAGTCCTTCTCTATCACACTCACATCTATTTGGTCATGGAACCCATTCACTCTATTTCCTAAATACCTTCATATGACCTATATATTCCCTTGTAGCTGGTGTTATGTTGGTTCATGCCAGAGTTTTTACAAACCCTTCTGAGTTAGTTTATAGCTTTTCAGTTTGCCACTCTTTCAATCTGTCCTTCACATGACAACAGCACGATTAAGCTTTCTAAAACATAAAGCTGATCATAACCTAAAATAATTCAACGTTTTCCTTTTTCATTCATGATTACGTCCAGAGGTTTAAATGGGATACAAGGCCTTTTAAGCTATTGTCTCTAGCTACATTTTAGGCCCTGTTTCTCTCTCACACATAGACTCTGTGCTCTAACTATACTAAACTTCTTGGAGGAATTTACATTCATTTCTTATTTTATTCCTCTTTCTTTGCTTCTCTCATTACCTAGAGTGCTCGTCTAGCTCAGCCCCCATCAAAATCTACATATATTCTAGCTTGTGCTCAGCCTTCAGAAATGGCTTCAATCAGGGGCTCCTGGATGGCTTAGTCAATTAAGCATCTGCCTTTGGCTCAGGTCATGACATCAAGGTCCTGGCATTGAGCCCCTTTTAGGGCTCCTTGCACAACCAGGAGTCTGCTTCTCTCTCTCTCACTGCCCCTCTCCCCAGCTTGTACTCTCTCTCACTCAGTCTCTCACTCTCTTTCTCTCAGATAAAGAAATAAAATCTTAAAAAAGAAAGAAAGAAAGAATGGCTTCAATCAGCACCTCCTATATGAAGAAGATTTGGGCTGCACTCCCTTCCCCATAACAAATTAGGCAACGTTTTTAGCATGTTCTTAAACAGTCCCTCAACAACTGTTTTTGAGTGCCTACTATGATATTAAAAATATAGAAAGGGGACTTCTTCTGCTAACACACAAACTTAATATATTGCAATTATTCGTATGTGTATCTGTCTACTCTCCTAGTCTATAGGCCCATCAATGGCAAAGCCATTTCTCCTTCCTTTCCTTCTTCTACTTCTTCTTCCTCTTCTCATTCTTCTCCTTCTTCCCCTGCTTTCCCTTTTCCTCCTCCTCCTCCTCCTCTCCTCCTCCTCCTCCTCCTCATCCTCCTCCTCGTCCTCCTCCTCATCCTCCTCGTCCTCCTCCTCGTCCTCCTCCTCGTCCTCCTCATCCTTCTTCTTTCTCTTCTTCTTCTTCTTCTTCTTCTTCTTCTTCTTCTTCTTCTTCTTCTTCTTCTTCTTCTTCTTTTTCCTTCCCTTTCCCTTCCTTCTTCCCCTTCTCCTCCTCCTCCTCCTTCCTCCTCCTTCCTCTCCTTCCTCTTCTCCTTCCTCTTCTTCTTCTTCTTCTCCTTCTTCCTCTTCTTTCTTCTGAGTCTGAAAGAGAGCATGTGCATGAGTAGGGTAGGAAGAGGGGCAGAGGGAAAGGAAAGAAGAGAATTATAAGCAGGCTCCACATCCAGCATGGAGCTATATGGGGGCCTCAATCACATGACCCTGAGATAGTGACCTGAGCTCAAATCAAGTCAGATGCTTAGCCAACTGAGCCACCCAGGTCCCCTATGGCAAGGTCCATTTCTGATTATATTGCAGAAACTAACTACATAGTAGGAATAAAATCTTAAAAATACAATATTTTAAAATTCAGTTCAAATTTACTGAATAATAAATTCAGCAATATGAAATCAGAGGAAATCAAGAGTTATAAGGAGAATAGTTCTTTAACATACTTGCTTACTATTTCATTTTTTCTTTCTTGTCTCAATTCTCAAACGTCTCTATGTCAAATCTCTAGCAGTGGAATATTACAAAGATAATTATAGAGTTTTGGCTAGGTCTTGGAAGGTAGCTTGACTTCTTTTGAAAATTTAGCTAAGAGTGGAAAGGAAATCCACCAACTCATATTTTAATAAGAAAAAAAGTCTTTAGCCATCAGAGAGATTCAAATCAAAACCACACTGAGATACCACCTTATACCAGTTAGAATGGCCAAAATCAACAAGACAGTAAACAACAAATGCTGGAGAGGATGTGGAGAAAGGGGAACCCTCCTCCACTGTTGGTGGGAATGCAAGTTGGTGCAGCCACTTTGGAAAACAGTATGGAGATTTCTCAGGAAATTAAATATACAGCTACACTATGACCCTGCAATTGCACTACTTGGTGTTTACCCCAAAGAAGCTGATGTAGTACAAAGAAGGGCCACATGTACCCCAATGTTTATAGCCGCAATGGTCATAATCGCCAAACTGTGGAAAGAACCAAAATGCCCTTCAACAGATGAGTGGATAAGGAAGATGTGGTACATCTATACAATGGAATATTATGCCTCCATCAGAAAGGATGAATATCCAACTTTTGTATCAACATGGACGGGACTAGAAGAG